>CM019236.1:2233286-2253706 GCA_009741485.1 Malurus cyaneus samueli | reverse complement strand
CCTGCCATATTATTGATGTATTTTTATTTTTTCTGCGCTCAAGGTCGTTTAGGGGAAAAAAAGCACCTTTTTCCCTTAAAATGTAAATGGTAGTTCCTGGTGTTCCATTTTTCTTCAATTTCATTTCCCTTCCATTTTTGCTTTTTTTTTTTTTTTGCCGCTGGTTGTGTTTTACATGTACTTAATTCAAATTTTTCTTAAACCTCCTTTTTCCTTATTTTAAATGTTTTCTGCTTTTTGACTTTCAAGGCTTCTAGGCCCTTTTTCTTGGTTTGTTGGTTTTCACTTTTTTCAAACATGGATGGCTAAATCCTCTTCCTGCTCCAGGCCAAGGCTGTTAGCGCTTTATCAGAGCGCTCCCAGCCCTTTGTGCTTGGGGAAAAGGGAGGTGGAACTTGCATTGTGTGTGGCCATGACTCAGTTTTTGGGTCAGTTCGAAGGGAAAGCTCTGCTCCCTTCCTCCTCCATCCTCCAGCTGGCATCCACGCATCCTGTTGTTGGAGCAACACCTCCAAAACTCGTCTGGAACACCAGCCCGCTCTTCCAGCAGGAACACAGCAAGAAAAAGTGCCCTGGTGGTTTTTAAAAGCCATGCTGTTGTTCCGTGTGGATTCACAACCCCCACCTCCTTTCTGAGATACTGCTTTTGAAAAATAAATCAATACCCAATCATCAATCAGAAAGCCCTGTCCGCTGTGTTTCTCATTGTTCGCAGTGTGGTCAGCGATGGCAGCTCCTTCGGAGGCCAAAGCTCAGTTTCAAGCTGCTGTCAGGTTCCGACTGGTTTGGAGTGGCCACCTATGAAGGGGTGGGCTCACGCCAGTGGAAAACTTCCTCTTTTGGGAAGAGTCAAAAACTTCCAGCCTTGGACTCTGCCCGAGGTGTTCTGTGGTGGAGCTGGGCTGCACTTCCACGCCAGAATAGCTTTCTGGGGGCCGTGGTTCTCAGGACCACACGAGAAGCCCTGTTCGACATGTGTTAATCCTGAGTGTTTTCCTTCAGGAAGTGGCAAATCCCTCACTACAGAAAGATTGCCATATAACGAAAGAATTTGGCAAGGGAAAAGGCAAAGAATACACCAGGCCATGCATGCTGCCATTGTTCAAAGGTAGCAACTACACTGGAAAAAACTCGTCAGATGTATTTTTTTTTGTTGTTGTTTTTAAGTATCTTAACTATTTTAATTGTGAAGAAACCAAGAGTTAACAATGCGAGTGGGCCAGCGTGAAACGGTAGAAATTTTCTTCTGGCTATTTCCAGTTGGACAGGGAAGTTATCTTGTGTGTGGTTTATAATTTTCTTTTTGTCGGATGTTGTGTGGGTATCTTAGACATGAGCGTGTCTCTGCCGAGTCTTCAACATTACCATTTCCGATTTACACATACCCTGTGCCAGGTCTTCACCTGGCATAAGACATTTGAGAGGATCTGGTCTGGTTTATGCACCAAACACATAAAATATTTGGCAGTGTGATTGACAGGCTTTACCTTCACAAATCAAGTGTCTTAAAATCAGGCTTCTTTTTAGATTGCATTTAATTTAAATGTGTCACTCCTTTCCTCCCCAAATCAGATCTAAGGAAGCATAATTTCAACTGCTCACCTTTTAAATTGTAGAATACACATTAAATTAGACGCAGAAGCGCAGCGCCTGTTAATCCCTTCAGAAAGCAGGATTAGTTTCATAACCAACCACTCGATCAACCCCCCTCCAAAAGCCAGAAGGTTCTGGAGCAGGCATCACCAGACCATTTTCAGTTTTGCTGATCCACCTGGAATAACAACCTCCCTCTCTTTCCCCGCAGACTCCTCGTACTCTGAGCCTCCCGATGTCCAGCAGCAGTTGAACCATTACCAGTCGGCAGCTCTGGCCAGGAACAACAACATCAGCCCCATCCCGCTTTCCGGGAGCGCTGCCGGAGTGGAGAAAGCGGAAGCCATCCTCAACTGTGAATTTTGCGAGTTCTCTTCGGGTTACATCCAGAGCATTCGGCGCCACTACCGCGACAAGCACGGAGGGAAGAAGCTCTTCAAGTGCAAAGATTGCTCCTTTTATACAGGCTTTAAGTAAGTGCTGTGCTAAACAGGCAAACTGAACTCGTGAGGGGTTTTTTTAATAGTGCTTGAAAAGACTTCTGAGATCTTTGAGAACTGGCTGTAGCTAACAGGAACATGGCTACTGCTGACCAGGGAGAGGAACGTAGGAAATGCCATGCCAGATCACAGCAGCATCCATGTAATCCATTTTCTTCTCTCCTACAACAGCCGGTGCCATCTGCTGCAGACAGCGGCGGAGCGAGTCCTTGCAGTAGGTTTTAGAATCGCAGAGTTGTTTAGGATGGAAAAGACCCTCCAGATCAAGTTAACCATTAACCCAGCACTGCCAAGCCCAACACTGCACCTTAGTGACACATCTCTGGATACCTCTAGGGGTGGTGACTCAATTACTTCCCTGGCGCTGGTCAGTTGCCTGGCAGTCCTTTCTGGGAGAAAATTCGTTACATCCAATCTAAATCTCCTGTGGTGCAACTTGAGGCCGACAGGTTCACAAACATCCCATTGTCCCCTTGGCACAATCCTTCTTCCAAAGGTCATAAACTCTCCTTTTTCCTTGAGTTCCAGACACAGCCTTCTGTTCAGCCAGGCATTTTTCCCACTGTCTATGTTTGGCACAGTGGAGTCAATCTGCGCTGGCCCTCAAATTGCTTGGAGACTAGTTCCAGGTTCCTGACTTCCTTTGCCTTAGATCTCCTCCCAGGGAACTCTCTACCAAAGTTTCTGTAAGCAGCTGAGTCTGCCTCCTGGAAGTCAAGGTGGTAGTCTGCGGGCCCCCTCCATTCTTGAGTTCCTGGATGAAAAACAATCTTCTAGACCTTTGTCCTTAAGTTGCAAAATTTCTTCTGTAGAAATATATGTAATTTCCTGGTGCAACCAGCAGAAATGGGAAGTGTCCTGGGTTGACAGAGGAATTCATATCCTTATGACGACCTTTCAATGTCATTTTGGTTTTCTCCATTTTTTTAGATTAAATGATAAAGAGATGCTATTCTTTATCTTATCTGATAGCACACAGAGACATTTCAGAAAATCCAATTATTTAAATTTAAAAACTCAGTGCCTTGTGTATTTGTGTGGTTTTAGCTGCTCTTCTGTAAGAAAAGAGAGAAAGGGACCTGTGCAGTTCCTCATTTCCTCCTGATGTGCTGGACCTTCGACCATAACACTCCAGCTGATATTTGAGGTCTCAAACTTATTACAGTGACAGTAAGCAGTAGGGCAGGATAAAGGGAAGGAGTTCTGTTGAAGGAAATGTTAAGCACAAACCTGAGAGAATCCACATAAGAGCAGCTCCAGTTACATGTCTCTGCCCTCTGTTCTTTCATCTCTGCTATTTCTGTGTTAAAATCTGCTGCTTGTGCTTTGTATCCTGATTACTCTCTGGTCTTAAATATTACCAGAAATTTCCAATCTGTTTGTGTCTTGCAAGTGCCATTTCCTTTCACCTTGATGTTGTGAAATAAACCGAGCAGCTTTTAAACACTTTCATATTTGCGTGAGGGAGTAGTGTTCAGTGTGGTGTCTCAAACATTCAGGAACCAAGCATATTTTCTCTCTTTAAAAACAGGATGAGAAGGTAAAAAAACCCCAAAAACCCCATACCAGTCACCTTTTCAAGCCATCCCAGAAACTTAAATGTGTGAAAGCAAAGACTGAAGTTGATAGAAATACACCTGCAGAATTCAGTGATTGCTGGATTGTGTCCAGAGCCATTTTTCACTCTACTTCAATGTGTCAAGCCCCTTAGCTTTTACAAGCTTTATCATTGCTTTAGGAAAAAACTTACCGAACGCCCCAAGTTTGGAGACATCTCTGATTTCAGTAGTCAAGCTTGTGGTGAGACAGATGTACAGCTAATTTCTTCTGTTATGTATATCTCTTGCAACTTCTAAGTATGCAGCCAGTATAATGCCAGCATGAAATTTTTGGTTTAGAAGTACTGTGGAGAATTCATTCATTCTTCCACACTAATAAGTGCAGTATTGTGACTCTTGGTTTTTCAGATCGTTATAGCTGATGCTTTGAAAGTCAAACCACTCTGTGCCAAACTCGCTAGGAACACAAATCCCTTTTGTACCCACAATCTAAACAGTTTAGCCAGTTAGATCAAGATGGTTAAGGATGTTTTCTGCCTGAAATAAGTTTGTCCTCCCCTCCGCAAGTCCAGCACAGTTGGTGGGTTTTGTTCAACTTGCTGGACATTTACCCTTCGCCGGAGAAAGCGCGCTGAACATTTCAGCCTGAAGACAGATAATGAACATGAGGGATGGGAATTCCTTTGCTACCTTAGCTGTGGCAGTGTGACTGTGGAGCAGCCCATGCAGTGGAATATCTTGTCACAGCCATTGTTTTGTTGCTCGGAGGGTACAAGCCCTGTGAATGCCTCCGCTCACGTGAGCAGCCTCGCGCAGGCAGGGCCGAGTGGCGTCTGCGCCTTTTTACGCCACACGTCCTTCACAGAGCTGTGACACTCTGCTGTCCCCCTCCTGACTGCCCCTGTCTCTGCCTCCTCTCTCTCACAGATCTGCTTTTACTATGCACGTGGAAGCCGGGCACTCGGCCATCCCCGAGGAAGGACCCAAAGACCTGCGCTGCCCTCTCTGTCTCTACCACACCAAATACAAATGCAACATGATTGACCACATAGTCCTGCACAGAGGTAACTGCGTCCGTGGCTGTGGCTGTGGCTGGTGAGGGCAGTGCTGGACAGTAACTTGCCCTGGTTTAATTTCATTTTTCAGACTGGTTTCATTAAAATTTTCAGACGAGTTTCGGCCTTGTTTCATTAAATTTTTCAGGCGCATTTCAGTCTGGTTTCATTCAACCGTTTCCTCTCTGTACATGAGGATGAGTACATGTTGAATAAGTCACTAGGCCTTGATTATCCTTTTTGTTTCATTTCTGTATGATGTGGCTTGTTTACTGCCCCTTATATTGAACATAAAATTCAAAGTTTGCCAGTGCAAAACAGGGTGGATTTGGAAGTGTTTTTTAAACTTTTCCTCAAGAGAGCAGTGAACAGCACATCAAAACCAGTTGCGCAGAGTTGCACCTAATTTGCAGTTTGATCTAGGCCAGAGCTGTTCCCTGCCCATGTTCTTGTTCTCATTGAAGACCTCGCTATCATAAACTCACCCAAAAGGTTAATCAACTCACAGAGACTCCAAATTACCCTGATTTAACTCCTTGAGCATTTTCCCTCAGTTATTTTAGAGACAAAAGAATTCCCTATTTTTGTTTACTTTTTCCATCTACCTTCCTTTTTTTTTTGGGTTTTTTTTTTTTCACTTGGTTTTTTTTTTTTTTTTTTTTAAGCCTGCTAAAGTGATCGGGGATTTCTATTATTCTATTAACTGTGGGCTTGCTGTCTCAGGAGAGGCAGCAGTTTGGGCTCTCTGGGCTGGGATTCCTGCCCACAGCTATCACACTTGATGCTTGTAGATGGTCTGTTGGCTGCCGAAATCCAAACCCATGTGTTGGGATGGCACTCTGCCTGCCTGCAGGTTGGACAGAGTTTCACAGTGGGCTACTGGTGGTGAGCAAACACAAATTCTGCGTGCCATCTTTTTTCCTGGAGGAGATTCTGGTGTGACAAGTGCTATTCTAATTCTTTGTAGCATACCACTTCTCAGTGTTGGTATCTTGAAGTCCTTCCTATACCAGCGCAGTGAGCTTTGCAAAATTCAAATTTCTTTCTGCTGGCAGGGCTCTTCCGAGGAAACATCTGAGAAAAATAACCTGCCAGTGATTCAGAAAGCACATTACAAAGCTGCCATATTTGGTTGCAAGGGTTTGGCAGGTGCTTTGGCTTTTACTTCTTGTCTCTGAAGGTGTTGCCATGTCAGATTTTGTCCAGTTTGCTCCATTTTGTGGCTGTGCCAGGGCTGCAGTAGACAACGCCAGACCTTCAAAACAGACAGCTTGAGGGGGAGCTGGATAGGTTTAGGGTATTTTCCATCGTGTGTAGATTTGGTATTGGGAATGTCCAGCTGCAGAAGTGGAAGAACACTTCATGAGCTCAAGCAGCTGTGCAGAGATGTGTCTGCAAGGAGGTTGTCTCCTCCTGGGTGAGTGAAACTGAGGGTCTGCTCTTGTGTAGAGGTGTTGCTTCAGTTGCGTAAACCACCCTCGAGGGATTTTGCTGCTGGAACAAAACTTGCAGCAAAGGACATGATAGTCTGTGCACCATGATGCTGGGAGAGAAAGAACAGAATAAAAGAAATTTCAGTGCAAGGGGGATTGCAGCTGTAAAGAGTCTCAGAGGCCACCAAAGGGTTTTTCTTCGACATTACGTATCCAGGTAATGAAGGAAGTAGGGTTCTTACTTTAAATTTTTTTCTGGTGCAAAATTTTTTCTAGCTCAAAAACAACCCTCTATCTGTTGTGTTTAATTGTGTGGCAGCTGAAGCAGATGGTTTTGATGGTTCTGACAAGATTTAACCTGCACTGAAAGAGCGACTGACTGAGGGATAGTCACTGTAGCCTGGGATAGCCTTCCTGTTTTACAGCCATTGCATCAGCAAAGCAAGGGCATAACCCTGAGCTGTGGCCCAAGAAAATGAGTTTTGAGGTAGATGGAGTGGTGCAGTGCGTAAAATCAAGAGTGAAGGATTTGATCCATCCGCAGTTAAGGTTCCTTTTGTGTAGAAGGCACGTTTACAGATGCATGACTCTTGGATTATTTCCGAGTTGCTGCACCCCTAATCCTTGGTGAAGCAGCATGTGCTTGAAATGGAGAATATATTTGCCTCCTAATGAGTGACTGCAGAGGCTGAATTTCACAGGGTTAGAGGAATATCAGGTTGAAGCCTGAATGCCTAGTGAGGAAAAAGAACTAGGCAAGGAATTTGCTTCCCATGAAAAAGGAGAAATTCCAGTTGTTCTTTGCACACGTCCAGGGATGGGGACTCCACCACCTCCCTGGGCAGCCCCTGCCAATGCCTGACCACATTTCCTCCTGATTTGCCCTTCTGGTGACATTCTCCTCAAGCATTTTGAACTAAATTGATGCTTTCCAGGGCTGAGTACAATGTACTTGGCTCTGCTTTTAGAACCTTGGGCATTTTTCTTCTTTTTTCTGTCCTTTAGAGAACTAGTGATTTTCTTCTTCCACATAAGAGAAATAACATCCATATGTTTTGAATAGTAACTTCTGAGATAAATTTTCAGATTTGTCTACCTCCCCAAAGGCTTCCTTGCTACATACCCAATTCCTTGCACATTCTTGTTTCTGGCATTTTCCATTGTACATGTAATTTCACAGATACCTGCAGAATCCTTGTGCAGCACTTGCTTTTGACTACTGGAATGCAAATCCTACATGTTCTGTGACTCCAGTTTGAATTTCCACACAAAAATGTGTGTTTTCAAAACCCAAGATGACCAAATAATTGTGTCTGGATGGTAGGAGTGCTTTTTTTGTTTACCTTTGAGGGAAGGAAATAAGTTATGCTTTGGTGTGTTTCTGAATAAACATTTTTCCTTCCAACTAAGGATTGATAGAGTCCTGAGCTCAGTTTTGCCTTAAACAAAAAAAAATATATGTGTGCTTTGAGTAACAGTACTGCAAATAGTTGTTAATGCTATTACAGTTAATTTCTTGATACAAACAGCCTGTATATTCCTGTCTAAGGGAAGGACTGGATTTCTTAAACCAAGCTGATGCTTTTCTTAGGTGTTTATTTTGCTAGTTTTTTAATTACGCCTCTTTCAAAATTCTTCCATAAGCCAGGGCATCCTTTTGTGGAGTGCCTACAGTAGTCTCTGAATAGACATTGATGAATTTTGAGGAAGTCTACATGTGCATAAAGAAACTACCTCTTCAATTTGTGTATGGGGCTTTTTGGTGTGCTATAATTTTGTTAGTTGCCCAGGTGTGATAAGTGCATTCTAAATAAGTTAGTAAAAAACCAGAGCTTTCCAGGGGCAAGCTGGAGGTGAGAGCATCACCTTGAGTCCAAGAAGCCCTGCAGGTTCCAAAGTCATTGCTTGGAGGAAGTTCACTGATGTGAATACATAGTGTAAAAGTTATAAATCATTCCCTGAAATTGAAATCTTTTAATCGATGAAACAATCTATGTTTTTTGCTCTTACTCTGTTGCCTTTGAGTTGGGGACTCTGTGTGTATGATTGTGAGGTAATAGGTTTTTTTAATGTGATTTCAAGAATGCTGCATTACTTCAGACTGGTAGATTTAAAGATTTTACACAGTCCCATGTTTTAGCTTATTTAATCCATGCCAGGCATTAGGGGAAAAGTGTCTTTTAAGGTATTTTAATTAGCATTTCTGGTTTTGAATACTTCACTTGGCTTTTTCACCTCTGAAACCAGCTGTGTCACTTATTTCTGTGAGTCCAGAAGCACGCAGCTGCAACAACCTTGTAAAAAGTTTTCCTAGTGATCTCAGCACCACAGTTTTAAATTCTGCTGCGTCTTAAATCCTATTCTCGCCTGTTTCCACCCTGAATGGTCACTGCTCTGTTTCTTTATAGCTGGAGGAGCTGTTGTTGGTATAGAAAAGAGTCACAAGTCTTTGGGTGTTTGTTTTCGTTTTTTTATTGTTAAGGCATAGCTTTGGATAAAACTTCAAAAAGAGGAAGTTACGGGATAGGATTAAGTTTTGTGTTCAGGGAGAAGCTGGGCAGGATGGAATATTTTGTTGAGCCGTAGAAAAGAAGTCTCTGCAAAGGGAGAGTGTGTTTCTGTAGTTGTCTTTGGATGTAATTTTACCCTCCTTGCTCGGAGAAAGGGCCCGTTGGCTCAGATCCATGTGTGCATTGCCACGTCTCACATTCCTTCTTCAGCCTTCTTGTCTGCCATAACAGATCCGGGCCTCTTTTTTCTTTGCCTGTCCTTAGGGATGATCGTGGATGAGGAGAATCAAACTCCTCCTTTATTATGCAGTCAGTAAGGGGGAACAGTGCTAAGTTTCGCGTGTTCTAGCTCAAAATGCCATTGTGAGTAACAAAAGCCTTAATGAGGATCTGCTGGTGACCCTCAGCTGAACAGTCAGATTTGGGAAGGTTTCTCTTGTGCACACAGCTTGGAGGGAACCACAGTGGATGAGTGCTGAGGCACATCGGGATTCTGGCTGTGTCCAATAACCAAAATTAATTGCTGCTCTGCTAAACATCAGTGCTTTGTTAGAGAAGTGGAGGGTTTAAAAACTCGGCAGGGGCATTTTCAGTGTATCTCGTGTGCAGAGCTGGAATCTGAGCTTTCTGAAAGCTCTGGGCATGTCAGGAAGTTTCTGCTGCTGGCTGAACTGTGCAGCCTTTTCTCCAAGGAAGGTGCTGCCCTGCTCAGCTCCTCAGTCCCCAGAGGGTGGCTCTGGGTGTGATGGTGAGGACACCAGCCCTGGTTTATGCAGAGCCAGCAGCCCGTGGCACACTGGGAGAGCATCCTGCAGCTTCCCTGTTTATTGCTTTTCTAGAAGCCGTTTCTGGCTGCTGTCAAGCGATGAACAAAGATGCACTTTTGGTCTTGGCTAATTTATGGCTGGTTTTGTATTCCCGGGCTGTGCTCCTCTGACTCAGAGATGGAGTCTCACTTGGCCCAAACCCTTCCATCCCTGTTTTCCTCACCCAATCACCAGCTGCAGAGGACACCTGCCTTTTGGAGATTATCCTCTGCTTGTGATGCCCGATGATTTTTGCCTTTCCTTTTTATATGCCCTTTTATATGTTTTTATTCCCTTTTAGACATTTTTTGTACACATTATGTATCTCTTATACCCTTAGCCTACATACTTACAATTCTTATAGCCTGATATTCTAACTTAAGAGTTCTGCTAGGCAAAAAAACCAAACATCCTCAATAAAGAGTCAGTGTGCCCTGTGCTATCTCAAATTAGGCTCCAACCTTGGTTGAAGCCTTATCTCTAAAACATGTTGTGTAAATGAAGCCCTAACCTCATCCAAGAAAAGAATTCTCTAAAATAAGGAAACATTACTTCATTTGTTAAGTTTTTTAATAAAAAAAATTCTAAGTAAATATACTAATTAGTAAAATCTATAAAATCTGTATATGTGTTATACACAGTGTACATTTTCCGTCAGGTTGTGCAACTAAAATCCCATTAAATACCAAAATAAGACCCTTTTATTCCCTTAACTGCATCTGTGCCATAATTAAAACTGGCCAATAAGGCAATACTTGTGGAAAAAACTGTTCCCTGGTGTCACTGAGCCAATGCTGTCCTGTCCCCACAGAGGAGAGGGTCGTTCCCATCGAGGTGTGCCGCTCCAAACTGTCCAAATACCTGCAGGGAGTTGTTTTCCGCTGCGACAAGTGTACCTTCACCTGCTCCAGTGACGAGAGCTTGCAGCAGCACATCGAGAAGCACAATGAACTAAAACCTTACAAATGCCAACTCTGCTACTACGAGACCAAACACACGGAGGAGCTGGATGCTCACCTGCGAGATGAGCACAAGGTGAGACCCAAACGGGTTTAGTTTGTGGTGGCTTACTCTTTGCAAACACTGTTAGTTCACTTGTCTGAGTAGCCATTGTTGTGGTTTTTTCTCCTCCTGCCTAAATCTGGAAACTAATCCCATGTTGCACTTCCCTTCCTCATTTTTCTATCTCTTTTTTTTCTTTTTTCCCTTCAAAAACTGAAAAATCAGCATTTCTGAAGCTGTTCAGAGTGATCAGAGTTGGCAAACTGCTGCAGGCAGATTGTAATTATCTGGGAAAGGCTCTTGTCTATGCTGGGTTTATTTAAAGGGGGGGGGGGGAAGGGCTGTGGAACAATACCAAGGCAGTGTGATTCAGCCCCTGTAAAAGGCAGGAGATTCCAAACACGGGATTGCTCTGGTAACTTCAGCAGGACCACATGCCATGCATATTTTAATAACAAAGAGGGCTATACATCCCTCTTTACATTTAACAGGGGAATGATAAACAGCAAGTCCAACCAGGTCCTAAATTAAGACTGCTTGGGAGTTTTTGTGGATTACCTGAGTCCAGTCTTTGAGAAGTCATTAAATGCTTTCCAAAGACTGTTAGCTTTGAATTTCTGTGGCTGAGTTACTGAGCTGTATTTTGGAATATTTCCTAGAGTGCTTCCTTGGCAGATTTCCAGGGGAGGCAGCTATATACCTTCACCTGTTGGAGCTGAGCTGCCCAAGGTCCTCACTAAAAACTTCATTGAGTGAATGACTTTTCCTAAAAGCAAAATATATTTATATGGAAGATATTAGCAGCAGAAGTCCCAGAAGGAAAAAAAAAAACCAATACCAAAAAATACCCAACACTTTTCATGCTTAAAAAATATTTGGCCATCTTGTAAAAACAAATTTTGTTAATTTGAGTTTGTCTGCTACACTCATCTGCCATCTTTATCACTTCTGAGGTGTCTTTTGCCGTTCAAGTGGTGCACAAGGAGTTCCACACCCCCTAGTCATCACAGCGAGGTTCCTGTTGTATCCAGGAAGAATTATTGCTTGGGGTTTTTTTTGACACAGTGCATCAAGATGGGAAGATTATTGCCTTAATTTAGTTCTCTCTTCCAATCTGAACCTGCAGTGGTGCCACTGGTAGTTTAGGGTATTGTTTTCCCTTTTTCCATTGTCTATTTTACCTCTCCAGTTTAAGCTCTGGGCTCAGATACTACCCAGGTTATATGTTACACCTTTAAAAGAGTTCCTGTATGTGAGCTGAGTTGGATCAAGTGCATTGCATGAGCTCTTGTTTGTTTGAACCTTGGTGGGTGATGTGTGAAGTTAGAAAACGTCGATACGATGGTCTGTACGCAGTACCAGGGGTCTTCACACCTCTGTGTTCAGAGGTGTGCTGTTTGGATGAAAACTACAGTGTGCTTTACATCCTCCTCAGGATCATTCACATTTCCTTTCTCACAGAGGGATAAAAAGCCGTCGGTGGGTGTTGATGTTTCATTCAGCATCTTGCTGGATGCATGGTACCGCGTTCTCCGTCTCCATCCTCACTGCCTCTGTGGCTCAGTGCCTGTGCTGCTGCAGGGCTGTCTCTCTGCATGAAAGATGAATCCAAAACCCTTCCCAGCAGTGATCAATGAGCTCAGAGGGTGCCTGTCATCCAACAAGTATTAGCCTTAGTGTCCTGGTCATGCTCCATGCTCTCCGCCTCCGCTGTAAATCTGGGCTGCCGCTCCACTGTTTCTGTTGGATGTGGTGGAGTTCCTGACTCCCGTGCCCTCAGCTGCTCCTTTCATACTGCTGCTGTGAGCTGTTAAGTAGCTGGTGCATTTCACCCCAGGGTTAGCTGAATTTGACTGCCGGGTGAAGTGTTCCCATTATAGTCTGTGTATCGGTACGCAAAGCACTTTGCAGCCCAGCATAATGAAAATTAATCTGTTATTAATGAGTGAGAGTGTGTGTGGCACACAGCAGCCATGTGCTTAGTGGAAAAAAAATAAAAAAGAGCCATCCTTTATGAGTAAAGCTGAATGAACCAGTCACAGAGAGTTTTCCTTCAGTGCTGGATGTGTGGTAGCAGTGTTTGATCACAGTGGTTTAATGTTGCTATAAAAATGAGGATACAACTTAATGTTTTACATTAGTGGGATAAAGAAATGAAGGGGGTTTACTGAATCTCATTAATTTCTGAAAAATAGAAATGAGAAATACAAAATAAACAGCAATTGAAGAATCACTGTCATTGGAAATAAATGAATGTTAATTTGATTATGGACTGTGTGTGACCTCAAGCTGAGCAGGCTTTGGGGTGTACTGAATTTTGTTGTGCATA
Organism: Malurus cyaneus samueli; assembly: GCA_009741485.1. Taxonomy (NCBI): domain Eukaryota; kingdom Metazoa; phylum Chordata; class Aves; order Passeriformes; family Maluridae; genus Malurus; species Malurus cyaneus. The sequence continues at coordinate 2,240,919 of CM019236.1, read as the reverse complement.
TGGGGCCATTTTTCTGGCTGGTTGGTGACTGTCCTGGCTGCTAACACACGTGTTTCTTTCAAAGGTGAGTCGTAATTTTGAGCTGGTTGGACGGGTTAACTTGGACCAGTTGGAGCAAATGAAAGGGAAAACAGAGAGCTCTAGCAGTGATGAAGAAGAAAAAGAAGAAGAGTTAAGCCCCAAGACTGAAGAGAGAGGTCAGTGCAGCTCTTTGATGTGCTGGGAGGGTTGTTGGGTTTCGTTAGGCGTTGCCACATGCCTGACCAGTTCAACCATGCGAGGTCAGCAGTGGAGTGTACAGCACACGCTCCGCAGCAGGCATGGCAGCAGAAACAGAATGTGGCTTTCCTGAAGAGACAGCTCCTGTGGGAATCTCATGTTCCTTATCCTCCTTACACGTTTTCTGCCTGCTAAGAGGGAGTACATACTATGAGAAAGCGCAGATAGCATCTGTGACTCACCTGCCTGCTCAGATAACATCTGTAAGGGCTTGGAAAACTGTAAGGGTATTTCAGTGCTCCGTCAGATTTTCTGCTTTGGTAACCAGTTTCCAGCTTTCATTTGGCCTTGTCCAAGTGAGGGATGAAAGCTGCTTTATGGGCTGTTACTTACTCTCTTCCCATCAGTCCTGTTTGCAGTTGCTGCAGTTGATAGCTCCAGAGCCAGGGTGCATCCATGCCCCACCTGTCTGTACCTTTTTGTGTTTAAATATGTGCCTAAGTTTGTATCTAAGAATAATCCCACTCATTTCAGCAAGGCTAGGCCATATGCTTTTGGTTGGTTGAAGTTAGTAGGTTTTTCCATGTTCTCTGTTAATTAAAGGAAGGGTTTCTTTTCCAGCAACCTTCTCTTGTGAAAGCCAGGTTATTCCAATACCTGGTGTACACTTTGTTTTATTTATAAAATTTGTTTTTTTCATCTTTCAAACTCACTCAAGAGCTTTTCACAAAAGAAAAGGTGTCTCTCCACAATATTTTTCAAGTGTTGAAAAACTTCCATTTCTGGATTCACATGTGTATCAGGGGGTTTCAGATCATGCTTCTTACGTTTTAATGGCAAGACCTCAGAATCTTGGGTTTTGTTCAGTGTCCCTGCAGCATAACTTCAGTTTGTACTTCAATAATGATTAGTGATGGATTTTACTAAAACGAGGAAGGAAGCCAATTGGATAGGAAACCATTTGTGTTCTAATGAAAAATATCCTGCACAAGGTCCTAGGCAGAGCAGCAGAAAAATCAGAGGAGGAGCTAAAGGGACGTCAGCTCCACGTGCATTTCCGAGCATGGAGCTTTATATTTGCAAGGGGTAATAAGTGTTACCCTCATGTTTCAAGTTAAGAAAGGTCCTAATTATTCTATACTTTTTTTTTTTTCACTTTGTCTATGGGGTTTTTATCTGTGACTGGCTAAAATGTTTTCTGCATGCTTGTTTGGACAATCAGCCTAAAAAATCAGGCATATTTTCAAGTTTTGCAGCATCTCTTTCCTCTCTGGCCCATAGGATTGATGTTTCACCATCATTTATTTTTTCTCTCTTTTTTAATCTCTTAGCCATTTGTAATATACTAAAATAGGTAGAAAATATAGAAAACACACCTGCTAAAACAAAGGTATTCAGAAAAGATTCAGTTGTATTGACTGCAATTTTACAGATCCTTGTGTGAATTATCACTGTAAGGTGCAAGATTTTTGAAAATGTCCCAGTAGGACAGGAGCGGAAGGCATGGCTGGATGATAAGTTGCACACTGGCATCTTCCTAGACATTTTCAGGAGATGCTTGTGGACAGAAATGGTTTGCCTTAGCAAAGAGTTGAGAGAGTGCTGAGAGTGCCTCTGGGTGCTCCAGGTATCTGTCTGCACCCTCTGAGCTCTGTAAACTGGGGAGAAATTCAGGATTTCTTGAGCTACTCTGCACAGTGCTGAAGGTGCAAGTAAGAGTTTGTGGCTTTTCCAAGTGGGCTGTTGGACCAAAGAAAGGCCACTGTCCATGTGGGCAGGCAGAGCTAGGCAGCAGAGCTGAGCTGCAGTCTTGGGTGGGAAAGGAAGGAGTAATTTGCTGTGGTAAAGGATAATATATCCTTAAGTTTTTTTAATGTTTATTTTATATATTTATATATATATTTAGATGGTTTTTATTTTCTGTTGCATTTATACTTATTAAAATAGTTTATTTTTCATATATATGTGCACACATATATATATACAAACACACTCTTTTGTGTATAAAATGTATAAATATATATATATATACACACTATATATATATATATTTGATCAGGCAGCATTTGCTTCTCAAATTTCATACCCATCAAAATTATTTAGCCCTGTGTCGTGACTGCTCTGTAAGTTGCAATGTGTTTATACATTTGTACCATGCACAAGGTGCTGAAATCCAGATGAAAACTAAGCTAATGGCATTTTCTTGCATTCTGGTATTCTCCCTGGCACAGCAGCTTTATGATATTTAACCACGTAAAAAGTCAAATACAAAGTGGATTTTTACTTTTGTTTCATGGGAGGAGGCAAAATATTGTGTCAGGAATCATTCTGTATAAACCTGAAGTGAAGGTTAACTGGTGAAAAATGTGTCACAAAAATGCATTTGCAGGACTTAGGTATGGATAATAGGGAGTGAGTGAAGAATTTTGAGTTCATAGACTGGTCCTGAACAGAGTTAGTCTGAGAGTGAAGAAATCAAGTGAGCAGAGATCAGAACCAAAATTAAGCAAAATCCCTTTTCTTTTATTATGTAATTTAGGAAGAGTCAGAAAGACATTCGGTTGATTTCTTGCTTAAGATAATCCCTGATAAGGAATTAATGCTCTGAGCAGATGGTGCTGTCTCATTTCCAGCAAAAGAATCAAGTGAGATGGTTCATGCAATTATTTTTAATGGCTTGTGCGGTGATCTTCTTAATTTGTGAGAAAATGTTTCATCTTTTGTCAGAGCAGGCTGTGTTCGCATGGAGCTTGGCTTTCAGGAATGTCACTCCCCGAGTGCCAGGGACTTCACTCATGTTACAAGGTGCTTGGCACTTCTGCAAATGAGGCCCCGAGCACTTTGTGTAAAAAGATTAGGATGGGATGAAACACCTTTGCAGTTTAAGATGCAGGACTTAATCCACAAGACTTCATGACTTATTACAAGAATTACGTGTTAAATAGACCAAATCTGTGTGTTTCCTAAAATCTGTGGTGCCAGTTCCAAAATCTGTAGGTGGGCTTGAGTGAGTTTTTTTTATTTTACTTTCAACCATGTCAGTCCTGAACTTTGCAGTTTTGCTTTAGATTTTCCATTCCACAGTCTCCATCATTTGTTGAAATACAGGAGCAAGGAATAGTAACTTGTTACCCTTTCTCAAAAACACTTTAAAACCCAGGATGGGATTTGTCACTTGCCTTGTCACTTTTCTTTGGAGAAGTTACATTTTCACAGTTATTTAACTGAGAAGTCCTTCTGTTCCTCTGGAATGCGAGGTGCAGCAGAGATGATCAGAGCAGTATCACAGTAGTCCCTTTCTGCCGCGGCATGTCTGAATTTCTGGGCTGTGCTGTCTCTTTCCAGATCCCATGATGTTTCCTGACAGCAGCGCTCCAGAGAAACGCTTTCCATGTGAGTTCTGTGGCCGATCCTTTACAGAGGGCTCTGAGTGGGAGCGGCACGTGCTGAGACACGGCATGTAAGTTGGTTTGTGTTCCCTTACCCAACAGCCAGAGGTGTTAGCAGGCCTCTGTGTGTTCCTCCCATCCCAAACCTCGCCTCCCATAAAGCTGTGATGAAGGCAAACACACTTCTGTGAGGGCCAAATCCCTGTGGATACAGTCATCAGATGTCTCTGCATCCTTTTTAACTCTGCTGCCCAGGGTGGCTGTAAACTATCGGATTTAACTGATTCCCGAACTTCAGATTGTCCCCAAGTGAATGCCTCTTGGCCAGGATTAGTTTCCCCTCAGTGTACTCTTAAATTTTTTAGAATTTTTCCTCTCTGCAGCAGTTTGCGTGCTGTAGGATGATGCACATCACAGGTATCTCTGGAACGATCTGGTTCCTTCTTTTCATGAAGATCTCATTGGTAGCAAAGATCTCTTTTCTGGCCAGATTTTCTTCAGAACATGGATTTCATTCAAGGCTGCTGACATATGGGAAGCATTTGAATACTATATTGCAGGTTAACTGTGATGCGATGAGAAATAATAACTTCTCTTACCCCTAAAAGAATATGAGTCTGAATATAAGTACTTAAAATGCTTCAACCTGTGGAAAGTTTTGTTCAATTATTAACTCTCTGGGAAAAGTTCTCCTTTCCTGTGTGTTTATTTGCTGCCTCCTAGGTCCTGTTTACAAGGCACTGGGAGAGATGGGAATAAACTTGTCACAATTTGAATTGTTCCCTCTGACCCCAAATTTGTCCCAGCGCAGAAAGATTTGGTTTCAGAGCTCGAATGTCACGGGTCCCACTGGCACCTTCTTTCCTGTGTCTCTCCCTCCGAGCCCGTGGCGCGCTGTGGCCGCTTGTGCCTGCCTTTTGGTCAGGTGACCCGCTGCTGCTGTCCCTCCTGTGACATGCAGGGGCTGGCTTTGCTGTCCCCTGTGCCCAACCATCCCTTGTTTCCCTGGCTCCGCAGGGCGCTGAACGAGAGCAAGCACAGGAGCAGTGAGGACAGCCAGCCCAAGGAGGACGTGGAGGAGGCGGTCAGCACGCTGCCAGAGGACAAGGAGGGCATCGAGACCATGGTGGTGGACTACTCCCTCGGCGGAGACACCGCAGTCAGCCTGGTGACCACCGAGAAACCTCTCCAAGACACCCCGGAGGCCGAAAACGAATGAGGGTTTGGCGTGGTCCTGATCGACGTACTTGAACAGTGATGGGACAGGGTGGGGCGGGGTGGGCAGAAGGAAGAAATAAAGCTGCTTTTAGGATGATGATCTATTTACAAAGCACGGTACGTGTGAGTTAGATTAAGTTATAAGTGACGGATAAGTGGCTCCAATTACATCACGCATACCTTTTCCTCCCGATCTGACAGTGGAAGTACAGTCGTCCCGACAATGAAGCAACTCCCGTGTTCCTACAACACATCGTGCTTTGCAGTGAGAGAAACTTCGATTGTTTTGTGAGCAAGCGTCGTAGAGCGTGGGAAGAAGTGGGGGGGGATCAAACCGATTGACGCACGAAGTGTGGCTGCTTTTCTAGTTTAATATACGATAAGCCTTGTTCCAGACAAACGCACGCTAAAAAGAAAAAAAAAAAAAAAGAAAAAGAGAAAAGGGAAAAAAAAAACCCCGTGGGAAAAAAAAGAAACAAACAAGACGGATAACTCTTGCTTAAAAACATGTCAAACCGGCGACGATGCCCTAACGGCCATGGCGGAGTACGGTGGCGGAATAGTCATCAGAATTAAACCCAAGGAGATCGCAGCTATTTGTCAGGTACGACCTTCTGTTGGTGGGTAGATAAAGTAGAGAAGGATCCGGGCAAGGGGGTAATGGATGGAGAAAGAAAAAAAAAAAAAGTTTAAAAAAAAAGGAAAAAATAAAATGTGCTAAAATCCCACGTGTGGATTTAATTTCTTAAAATACTGTGTATTGTTTAAATTTATTAAGTAAATAAAAAAGACAAAAAAAGAGAAGAGGAACTTAATTCCTAAATAACTGTGGACATGTCAATCGTATTCCAGGTAAAGCTGTTTGTTAGTAGGCTATATAAGTAGTTAAGCATTAGGTAGATTCATGTCTGACTACGAGTTGTGCCACGGTTGGTTTCCAGCATGTTGTTATCTATCAGCCTAGGTGTTACAAAACAAGCACAAGTAAGTAATCTCAGGAAAAAGATATAACCGTTTGAGTGTGGGGGACTAGGTGTAAAGGGAGGCTAGATCTGAAAGACACCTTATTTGTTTTGCTTGCGTCGTCCTCGTCCGTGTCGTTAATTGTAAACATAGGGAATGAACAAACAGGATTTAACTAAAAAAAAAAATAAAAACCTGAAGAACAAACCTGTACTAGCACGATAGCGGAGCCAGCTCATGGCCAAACACATGGTCGCCATAACCGTTCGTTGCTTGTCAATAGCTAATCATCGATCAGTCTCACTACCAGTAACTTGTTTGAGATGGCGCCTTTATTATTTTCCTTTTTTCTTATTTTTTTTTTTCTTTTAATTCCTCGTGGTTTGTGAGGTGTTCTTTTTTTTTCTTTTTTTTTGTTTTGGTGTTGGGGGTGGGAGGTGTCTTAAAACAGTCTTTGCAAAGCGGAGGTAGAGTGTGTACAGCAGTACACATTGAGCCTGTAGAAAACTACTTTAACTCGATTCAGTGGAGAGGATGCTAAAAGTTTTCCCCTCCCCTTACGCTTTAGCATGAGGGGAGCAGTGAGAGTGGAATAGAAACTGCATACCTTAATGGCTGATACCTTGCACCTACTTCCTTGGTAGGATCAAAGCCTATTAAAAAACTCAAAATTTGAGGGATTTGCCTGAGCACCAAACAGATCTGGATGGGCCCATGGGTAATGGTTCGATGTGAACAAAAAGGCAAAAAAAAATAAAAGGAAAAAAAAAAAGAAAAAAATAGAAAAAAGGTGAGAAAAAAAAAAAACCCCCAGAGAAAAATAAAGTTTTTATCCAAAAAGTAGAAAAGTAACTTGACTGGAAACACTAAGTTTTTAGAAATGCCATAAGTGTCTTCGTTTGTTTATTTTGTTTTTTGGGGGGGAACTGTGGGAGGGGGAGGGGAAAAATAGAAGCCTCAGACGGAAATGGTGTTCGGAAACTCACAGAAAAAAAAAAACATGGCAAAACTTTGGGAATAAAGCTAAACTATTGAAAAGGAACATGTTTGGGTTTGCTTGGGACAATCAATTGAGTAGGGACTTCTATTTCTGTTGGGTTTTGTTTTAACATTTTGGTTTGTTAAATAAAGGGAGGAACACATAGAAAAAAACACATTGGAGGACCAAGTAAAAACAACTATTTCTGATGTTTTAATTGGGCCCATTTCAAAAATAAATCAGTTCCAAACCTGGATTGTGTGTAAGGTCAAAAAGGAAAAAAGAAAAAAAAAAAAAAAAAAAAAAAAAAAAAAGAAAACAAGGATGTGACATGGCGTGACACTACTAAATTATTTTTCAAAATAACATGTAAATATAAGTCCAGCAGTTTTTGGGTAACCTAATAAAAATAGGACCATTACCTTTAAAAACAAGCTAGAAGTCAAAATATTTTTTCTTCTCTTTATCCCAAAAATTGTAACACCATATGGACACCACATTAGTGCAATTTTTAAAGAATCGTGCTGAAAGACATAGAATGAAATAAACTTTTAGTAAGTTATACAGAGGAATTTCAGAGTGAACAGAAAGAAAAAAAAGCAAGCTAACCCCGATGGCTTCAGCACTCGGTATTTCCTGATTTTAAAATTACTGCTTACTGATGGGGGATAGGAAGGGGATACTGAACTGTGTCCCTGAAGGTGTTTTAAAAAAAAAAAAAAAAACAAGGGAAAGAAAAAAAAAAACTTTTAAGAGGTGTCGTCTTTGGTTGAATGACTGCCAGAAATGGTCCCCCCAAAGCGGTCGCAACAGCAGCTCGGGGGGAGCAAATGTCACTCTTTCCCCTCCTTACCCTTCCCCCACA
>CM019236.1:2200589-2232656 GCA_009741485.1 Malurus cyaneus samueli | reverse complement strand
GTGCCTACTCACAGGCTTCAAAATGTTTTCTACCTATTCCCCAAAAACAATCTTGAATAACATCCCCAGCCCAAACCCATGAAGAGGTCGAGGGTGTGGGGAGGGGGGCGCGGGGGTATATGCGGGCACCCCCCACCAAACTCTGCCAACTCCTCCTGAACCCAAACATAGAAATGAGGAAATTTCTCAGGCAGATCAAAATAGATGGGCACCGGGTGGTGTTCTGGATTACCAGCTCAGCCCCGTCCTGAGTTGTTGCAATATTGTATTCCCCGGTATCTGCTGGATCCAGCCGTGAAGCTGTGAGTGCTGAATATTGTGCCAGGAAATGGGGAGGGGCTTCCCTCCTCGTTGAAAACCCAAGTGGATGCTTGTGGTGTTTGATCATGGATCTTTCTTCATTTAAACGGTTTTCAATATGATGTGTCAGAAGATTTTGTTTTGTTTTTTTGGTTTTTTTTTTTTTTTTTTTTTTCCGCCGCTTTTTCACAGTTCCTGTTCCCATTTCTCAACAGTTTTGGAACTGTACTGGAGTTGGGTCTTAAAGGAGTGTATGAAACTCCATGAAACAGAAAGAACCCTTTGATCACCTGATGGCTTCATATGGCTGTGCCTTTTTCCCTCTGAAAGTTCAAAAAGTAGAGAAAAACTTACCATTTCACCAAGTTTTAAGTGATATATTTCCTTTAACCTGTGCATATGGGGAAAGTGCACAGGTTTTTAGGCTGTCAGATACCACATTTTTTTAATTATCTCTGAAAACATTTGTTCAGGAAGGCCCACAAGTAATTTGCACATCCTCTAGCCCAAAGCCTACCTGCTCTTTGACCAGTTTCAAAAAGGAAAGTTCTGCTCAGTGACAGACACATCACTAACAAGAACTACATAACTGATGTAATAATGGAAAGCCTTGGGATGAATTCTGGATTCTTGAAGTTGTGGTTTTTTTGACCCACCTTAGTGTCAGGATCACATGAGTTTGAAACAAAGCCTTTGGTCTCCCTGTGTACCAAGCTGGATGTGGCTGGATCATAAAAACATGGAATGGTTTGGGCTGAAGGAATTTAAAAATCATCCTGTTCCAATCCCTGCATGGGCAGGGACACCTTTCATTGTCCCCAGATGTTCCAAGTCCAATATCCAGCCTGGCCTTGGACACTTCCAGGGATCCAGAGGCAGCCACAGCTTCTTGGGCACCCTGTGCCAGGTTTCCCCACTCTCTGGCGGGGAAGAATTTGTTCCTAAAATCTAATCTAAACCCCATCTCTTTGATTTTATCCCATTCTCTTCTGTCCTGGTTCCTACAACTCTTATGGAACCGTCTCACCATCCTCTCTAAAGGTCCCTTTCAGAGTTCTGGAGTCACCTGTGCTGCGGTTCCCTGTGTGAGTGGAAACACAGCACAGGAGTGGGAGGGAAGAGGCAAAGGGAACAAAGGGAATAGTTACTAACAATGATCCTTTATTCACATTCCTCCTTTGCCTCGATGGACAAGTCCCTTTTTTTTTTTTTTTTTTTTTTTTTTTTTTTTTCTAGTTGAGAGCCCTGGGCTTTGCAAGGAGCATTTGTTCTGTGGGACGAGCAGGATTTTGCACACCCCGTGTTCCCAGGCTTATTGTCCTCCCTTTGCTCATGCAGCCTGGGTAAATGTTTGCCACGTTATTGCTGCCCTGGCTGCTGGCATTTCCCTTCAGCCTGGAAGTTCAGTGGCTGAATGATGCTCCCCAGGCAGAGAACTCGCCTTTGTGTTCACCCTAAGCAAAAGCTCTGAAGGAGTTGCTATGGGAATAGCGGTGTCAGGCTGGTATCTCCCTCCCTTCCCTATCCAGCCTCCCTGGGGAAGGGTTCAGAGACTGGGGTTGTGCTGGGCTCAGGAACAGCACTGACACTCGGCAGGGTCATATCAATCCAGATTTGTAGGGTGTCCAGAGGGAAATTCGCACTTTGGGAAGTGATAAAAGCTCTGTGAAATGCTGGTGCTCCTGGCATGGTTTTCTTGAGAGATTTCATGCAAACCTACACGGCAAAATCAGTCTCCAGGCTTTGAGAAAATACCTAGACACAATTGCTGATTAAGCTTGTCCAAATTTCTGCTCTCTTCCTCACCCTGAGGTCTTCCTTGAGTATTTTCCTGAGAACACGGGGCTTTTCCACCACGAAAGCCAGCAGTCTGGCTCCAAAGCAAAGAGACTGCAGCCACAGCTGACCAGGTCTAGTGTCGGCAATAATCCTGCTTTGGGCAGGAAGCTGAACCAGAGACCTCCAGATCTCCCTCACAAGCCCATTTCCCAATTCCAGTTTCTTCACTGTTCTCTAAACCCTTGACTTCTCTAAACCCTTGACTTCTCCAGCTGGTCTCTTTTTGCAAACCCACTTTTTTTGGTGAAGTGTGAATGATTTTGAGGGTGTGTATTTCTCTGAACAGCATTTCTGTTCATTCCTGTCCTTTGCCAAGTAATTTTTGACCAAAAGGCAGATCTAGAGGTATGGGCAAATAAATGAGCATCTAAATGTATGTTCAGTGTCAAATCACATAATTCAGGCAGTGATTTCTCAGAACAATCAAAGTGGATTTTTTTAGAGTTTAGGTTTGCAGGCATCACTTCCAAGGTACAGCACATGAGAGCTCTTAACATGTAGAAAATTGGTATCACAGAGGAGAAGATACCGATCTCTGTTCCAGATTTAATTCATTCCAACTTGGATCCTACAATCCCTTCTCTCCAGCACTCACACAAATCCAGCAAAACACCCAACAAAACACTGTTGCTCTGGGGAGATTTGGGGTTTGCTTGGCTTTTGTGGGTTGAGCCGTTGTTCTCGCTTTTCACACCTAGAGGAATCCACCCCAAAGTTCTGTTGGCTTGCAAAAAAAATGAGAAGAAAAAGACTCAAAAAAAAGCAATTCTCAGGCAGTGCGCTGTATTGTGTAGCAACAGACAGAGTGTGCAGATAAGTGTCAGGCAGCACTATTGACTTTCCTTCTGCATTTGAGGTCTGTTTTCTTCCAGCAGAAAGTGGAAATTGATCAGATCAGGTGTGTTCACTCTCTGGTTCCATGTCTCAACTCTTGAAGGAGAAAAAAGCAAATCCCGTGGTGAGCAGGAAGGGAATAATCTGTTCCTAATGAAAGTCTCACCTTAATCCATTCTGACAAAAGCTTTATCCACAGGAGCAGAAGTCCTGCCTCCTTCACATTCATGGTGTGTTGCAGTAATATAAGTTACAGTACTTCTGCTACCAGTTCAATTTTAGATTTTACTGAGCACCTGGTTCCTCTGATGAGAACTGACAGGTAAATTATTTTGTATTAAAAATTTTTGCTATTTTAGTATCCTGAAAAGAAATGCTTCCTGAAGTTGGTTATGTGAATTCGGTTACTCTGACATTGCTGGTAAAATGCATTTTGCCTAAAATAATCAGTCGAGAATTGCAATTGATTAATTTCAGCTAGGATGCTTAAGGGAGGAAAAAGTGAAGTCAGGTGCTGGAACAAGAAGAGACGAGCTTTTCTTCTCAAACAATTCCTTTCTTTGAATATTTGGTGCAACAGCAAATATGCCTCAGCTCGATTCTTGAATTCTCTGTAGAGTTTACACTTCTATTAATGAAGAGCTTAGCTCAGTCTAGCCAACTGTGCATGCATGACTTCCAAATCCAAGTGAAATGTGTCTCCCTGCAGCTGTTCTGTTGTGCTCTCAGCAGCATTTAAAGAGAGGGAGGTATTTACCAGCAATGCCTCAAATTAATTTAGCTTGTGCTGAAAAATGTTTGACTGAAATTTTGAGTTTTCTCTGTGACTGAAGGAAACTATATTTAGCTACTGTACCAAATATTACCTCGAGTCTTTGAGGAGTCATTTTTAGACTGAAGTTGCTGCAGACTTCTAGGAGAGTTGCTGCAGTTAAAGGAATGCTGGTTTTGGTCGGTAAGAACAAATAGATAATTTGCAGGCAAGCTCTGTAAAGCACTAGGTCTTTGATGTGGTTTTTTTTTCCAGAAAAAAACCCACCATATTTTCCTCTGCTTAGACTCTTCAGGACTTCTTTGGGGCATGTGATTGTTGAGACCATGTGGTTTGAGTAAAAATATTCATTTAGAACTGGCAAGGATTTGATTTCTCGTAGGTAAATAAATACCAGCACTCTAAACATGTTGGATGCAGAAGGGCAGGCAGCCTTTGAGCTGTTTTGCTGCAGCTGCAAAGAATTTCTTGACAACACTGCAGGAATATTCTCCAGGAAATCAGGTTAGAAAATTATGTTTTCTTCCCCTATCCCCCCAGTGCTCCTGTAAGCACTTCTTCCACCTTCCCTGGCAGGATTGCTCTGGAGGTGGCAAACACTGGCCAGGCTGTGGCTGGTGCGAGCTGGGCTGTTTAGGAAACATTTTCAATTGTTGGTGAGGTGCTGAAAATGGGACCTGTGCTTCTTTCCTCAGCTCAGTCACCATAAAAAAAACCTTTTTGGGCATCAGCAACTTCAAATATGATTGACCCTTCTCTGAGAAGCTGGTTGTTCTTCTGTCCTGCTAACCAAATCAGGAAAGACAGGTGATCAGATGTTGATATCTCATTCACTCAACAAACAGCATCACCAAACATATAATTATATTCTCACCATCAGATTAAATGTGTGTTGTTATTTAACCCATTTATAAGTGCATGTTTAGCAATTAGGACCTCATTCTACAGGGATTCTTGTTGTAACCTAGATTTTTCCATGTCATTTAATTGGAAAGCTGACAATGAGATGCTTTCTCATTCCGCCCTCACCCCCCCCCATTAATTAATATGTGTAATGGGAGTGGATGCTGTCACTGAGGATACCGTGCATTCTGGGAGCTTGAGACAATTCACCTATTTTTTGCCTGTGATAAAAAAAAAAGTAGCCCTTCTCTTCAGTGACATCCTTGAGAGCAAACCCTGTGGTTCCGAATTCAAACAGAAGCATGATCATGAGCCTTCACCGTGATCAGCAGTGGTGAGGTGCTGTGCCAGCAGGTGGCTAAAATGCTCAGGGAAGAGGTGACCATTTCACTTCTTATGCAAAACCGGAACCTTGAATTAGGCAAGTTTCCAAGATTTCTTAGCTAAAAGGTGCAGGTTAAATTTCAGAGGGCCCTCACCCCAAAATGAGCACCAGCATATGCTGCAAATGAAAAAATAGGGTGCAATGCAGGTGAGCTCTTCTCTAGCACCCAGGTGAGTTTCTGCCTTGTGAGAATTTCCTAATTCTGCGTTCATGTTTTCTGCAAATACCAGGAACTACATTTCACAGTTGGTTCTTATGCGCACAAGGGTGGTTTGCCTTTTCAGCAAGCTGAAGCATCTCAAATCTAACCATTATACTTTTTTCTAAACTATTTTTCCCCCAGATATCTAATCTGAAAGCTAATGATGGAAAGGGGAAAACACTAAAGCAGAGAGCCGCGATATACGCTTGTTTCCTCTTTTTTTTTTGTCTCTTTTTGGGGTTATCTACTACCCAGGAGCTTTTGACACAGTGCTTTTCCACACAGACCTCAAAGACGGAGTGAGGCATTTCTTTTCAGCCCTGAGATGCTTTGGATCTGGAACTGGGTATGAGTTGGATCCCCTTCAGGTCCAAATCAGACATGGATTTTGGAGACATCAGGCTCTGAACGTTGCCCCAGCAGATCATACTCCCTTGCAGCGTGTCTGAATCCTGATCAAAACTTCACAGCTCAGAGCTAGACATCCAAATTGGTGCTTCCTGAACTGCCTCTCTGTGCAGCTGCTGCATTGCTGGACTCCACAAAGATTTCCAGATTGTCTTCAGCTGACTCTGAGCAGTTGGGGAATCTCGTTTGCTCCTTCAGCAGCAGGTTTCCAGCGCAGCTTTAGCTAGCCCAGGTTGTCTCCAATTTCACACTGGGATGTCTTTCTTTTAAAGGCAGTGATAGTCCCCTCCTGAAGACTTCACTCTGTCACGAATAACACACACTAAACCTATAGTATTTAGACTTGGAGTCTCTCAAAGCAGGAAGAGTTGCGCAAACCTGCATGGAAAATTCCTAAACTTTAATTCCAGTGACAGACAAGGCCTTAAAACTATGTATAGATATCTCCCAGCACCATTTCAAGGTCCCTTTCATGAAGGATCAGTCACACTAGAGAGGCTTCTGTTGTTCACTAGGTATTTCAGTTATTTTTAAATCTTATGTTTCTTTTCACCAAAAGTGGATACAATTTGAGTAGAAGTCTGTTAGTATTTCATCCTTTGCCACTAAAACTCTTTCAAACAGAGTAATTAGAGGATGGAATAAGAAAAATGGAACGAGACAATAACCTATTTTACATGCCAACAGCATGAAGAAGTCGTGTCACACAAGTATTTCTAGAGTGTTTCCTTTAGTAGGAACAGAGCACAAATACTACAAAAAAATCTTAGAATATAAAGGGCAAACAAATTGTGCTTCACTGTTGGAACAGAGCTGTCAATGTCTTGATCCCCAAATTGCTCAGATTCTAATCTGGGTAAGTGCACAGATGTAGAAAGAGAGAATTTGCTTCAATTTAAATATTTGCTCCAAGTTATACCTGTGTGCATGAAAGGCACACAACTTAAAAAAAAAAAAAAAGTTTGTTGTTTTTGTTTTTGGTTTTGTTTTTTTTTTTTTTATCTTTGAATATGGAGAGGTGCCGAAAATTAGGATTTGCTAACTAGAAGAGTAAGATGCCATCAAATATTGCCAAATAATTTCAGCACATTTAGAGAGAGGATGGCCCATTTTTCAGGTGGAGAAAATTTGCACACCTCTTTAGGGTCTCTCCCTCACTCCCTTTTTCTACTTTTCCAGGTTCCCATTGCAACACCCAGTCCCTCTGTTGGAAAATACACCCGTTTGAATTTTTTTATGGAACTTTAGTCAGAGATTTTGTTTGTTTTTGCCCCAGGGAAGCGCGCTGAAGTTTCTTTCCAGTGCAATTGTTCCACCAGGTGAGGCCTGAGGAGATTAACATCTCAACAGAGGGAAGAGGAGTATCAGTGACCATCAGTGACCATTAAGAGAACATCAGCTCCAAACCTGACCCCTGGCATGGTTTGAGGCACCTGCTCTGAGAAAAGAAAGATAAGAATGAGGACCTAATTAGCATTGGAGGACAGCAAATCCAGATCCAACAGGAACCCAGAGCCTAAGAGCTATGGTGGGACCAATGAACATTAAACCAATACAGTTCTCTGGGTTTTGACTGCATAAAGTTTGAGGAAAATCTTGTAAAATTCAGGTGTCATGGAATGATCTTCTCTGCACACTTGGGCTGTGTGTGGATGAAATTATTTCTGTGGCACATCCTGGACAGAAAATAGTCATGCCTTGACTCTCTAATATTAAAAATGTCATTGGAGAGTTTTTGTTTTTCCCTCAGTTTCGGTGACACCTCTCTCCCCTCCTGCTGATGCTGGAGGCCTCCAGCTCTGCAGTTTTGGCTCCCCTCTCCCCTGGACTCAGCCACAAACCCTCCTGATGATGCCATTCACCACCAATCTCCTCTTCCACCTCTTCTTTGCAGATTCGCTCTCCTCTGTCCTGATGTGCTGACGGGCGCTGGTGGAGCCCAGCTCTGTGTGAATCGCTGTTCACCTGATTTTCCGCCCGGGTTTTCACTCACAGCCTCACGGAGATGAGGGCTGTGGACCTCGCTCAGGAGCATCTTTTCTCCGCTGTCCCTTCTGACTCCCTCAGGAACATCCTATGCTGGAAGAAACGCGATGGAGTCAGTGGGAATGGGCAATCAATGTTCCCAACTTGAAATCGCCGAGCTTTTACCTGAAAGCACCTAATCCCCAGAACAACACCATCCCTGAGTGTCAGGGGGTGGTTCCACGTGGCTGATGAAGAGCTCAGCATTTTGATGATAATTCGGTGCTTAACTTTTACCCTGCTGCTAATTAAATGTTTTAACGCGCTGAACATGTTTTATGTACTAATAAGCAATAAGTGTGCAAGTTACACTTTTTTTTTTTTTTAATGCGATTTAGAACTAATTGTAGGGCCTTGAGATTTCCTCCTTTATGTACCTATTAAGCCCACATAACTGCTGTTTTTACAGTTGATGGGTGTTCAGTTAACATATAGTAATTGCTCTTTAAATGCTTCGGTAAGTGCATGTTTGAGACAATTTACAATGTTCGCTATTTCCTGGTGCTGTTTCTCGGAGGTGCGGGGAAGTTCATCACACTCATCTCCGGATTTCACGGGCAATCCCTCGCCCTGCACCGTGCAAGATGCATCCAGCCTGAGGTATTCCTCTTCCAAGGATCACAAACACGAAAACCCCCACTTTACTGGCTATCATGCAATTATATTGAAAAAAAATCTCTTTAGTACCCTCGAGTCCAACTGCTAACCCAGCACAGCTGAACTCAACACTGAACTGTCCACAGATGCCACATCCACGTGTCCTTTAAACACCTCCAAGGATGGTCACTCCATCACTGCCCGGGACTGCCCCTTTCAATGCTTAATGGCAATTTCAGGGAAGAAATTCCTCCTGCTGTCCAAACTAAACCTTCCCTGGTGCAATTTGAGGCCATTCCCTCTCCTCCTGTCCCTGTTCCCTGGAGAGCAGAGCCAACCCCCTGCCTGTCCCTCCTGTCAGGAAGTTGTGCAGAGCCACAAGGTCCCCCTGGAGCCTCCTTTGCTCCAGGCTGAGCCCCTTTCCCAGCTCCCTCAGCCCTCCGATGGGATTTATGCTCCTACCCCTTCCTTGGAGCAGCGAGGCCAGCAGCTGGATGTAGGAACACGCTGTTAGAAAAACAAATCAGGAGGGCATCCCTCGGTGCTTTCTGGTTTATCCTGCAAAGCCACAGAGGAAAACAGCCATCTGTCCTCTTTCTCTTGGTGGATCACTCAGTCCCTCCTGCTTGGCTCCAGTCTGAGGCGAGGGAGCTGTGAGCCCGGGTCCCTGCTCTCTCACTCGGTGTCACCTCGGGAAGGTCACTTTGTGCCTTTGTGTCCCTCCTGGGGGTGTGACACCCTGCCTGTCTCACTTTCATTCACTCTGGGGGAATATTGCTCATTCCAGAGCAAAGACTAAGCTGTTCGAACGTTTATTTAAGGGAGATTTAAAACCAGACAAACAGCACCACCCTTCTGCCCCGTTAATTTAGAAATTTTGAAGTCAGGAACAGGAAACTGACAGCTGCTTCCTGAGGCAACAAGGTGCTCTTGCCATTTAATTGACACTGTCATCCAAAATCTAGACAAAGCAAAGGAGGAATATGATTTGCAAACTGAATGCCAGCTATGGGAGAGTGTGGAAAAGAAAGCATTTTTTTTTTGTTCCACTTCATTCCTTTTGCATAATGTTGCATCCTTTTGACAAGGCAGCATAATAAAGCTTAACTCCCTCTCTGCTGTCCACCCTCCAAATGCTGACTTAAAAGAAAACAGCAAAGCTCTATCTTTAGTGTCAGATGAATAGTGGGCTCCCTTCCAACGAGAAGAAATGAGCTGATTTTGAAAGGGTTCTGGAGAAAAGTGCAAAATGTTCTTGCTTCTCATGAAATAAATACTCGAATGATAGTCACTTGGCTCATTTTGTGATATGTCAGCGAAGACTTTGCACTTCAGGTTTACGTAAAATATTGGTTGGGGTGGAGAGAAGGGCCAGAAAACCCATATTGAAGATAAGAAGAGGCAGAGATACCATAACATCTAATACACTTCATAAACAGCAACTAATTAATATTTCTACCACAAGATGGTATATTTCATCCTATCTCGCTGACGAAGCTTGGACAGAACTTTTCCAGGCAGGCTGCAGGATGCTGGAGATGGCGTTTTTAACAAGCCTGGGGAAGCTCAGTCCCTCAGACAGTGCTGTGCGTTTCACCAGAGGCTCCTCTGGAACTGCAGGAACACACTCGGCACAAAAAACAGGGAAAGAGTTTTTTCCTGCGGGGAGATGGAGACCTGACAGGGCAGCCTGCTTAGAATTTAGGATTCTTGCTTTTTAAAGCAGAGTGATAGTTAAATGTAGCCACATATCCTCTTTGCTTTTAGACCCTCTGGAATTGCTGCCTGTGAGTAACTAGCAGCACCTAGGAGCTCCAGTGATGGTGAGAGAGATAATGTATATTTGCAGGGAACAAAAATGTAAACACTTCTAACAATGCTCATTGCCCTGGAAAAAACTGGAAGTAGAAAAAGGCTTTTTTTTTTAAATTTTCTTTCTAGTGACGGCTGGAATCTCCTCCCAAATAAAAGCAGCGTCACTTGCCCTGAGCCCTGACAGCGATGGCTTTTGTTCAGTGACATCGTGCTGTTAAAAGCCCCATCTGAAACAGAAGATTTTAATTTTGATTGGAAAGCATCTATTTTTCTCCTCAGGAAAGACAATCAACTTGACTCAGTCAGTGTGCGTGAAGAGCTGCACGCAGGACCCAAAATTCTGTGCCTCCCCTCACCAGAGCCCCCATGGGGGTGTCCCAGTCCTCTCTGAGGTGGGGAAATTCTCCTCCTTCTCCTTCTCCTTCTCCTTCTCCTTCTCCTTCTCCTTCTCCTTCTCCTTCTCCTTCTCCTTCTCCTTCTCCTTCTTCCTTTCTCCTTTCCTTCTCCTTCTCCTTCTTTCCTTCCTTCTCCTTCTCCTTCTCCTTCTCCTTCTCCTCTCTTCCTTCTCCTTCTCCTTCTCCTTCTTCTCTCCTTCTCCTTCTCCTTCTCCTTCTCCTTCTCCTCTTCTCCTTCTCCTTCTCCTTTCTCCTTCTCCTTTCTCCTTCTCCTTCTCCTTCTCTCTTCTTCTTCTCCTTCTTCTCCTTCTCCTTCTCCTTCTTCCTTCTCTCTTTCTCCTTCTCCTTCTCCTTTCCTCCTTCTCCTTCTCTCTCCTTCTCCTTCTCTCCTTCTCCTTCTCTCTCCTTCTCCTTCTCCTTCTCCTGTTCCAGCTGAACCACGCTGATGGGCTTCACACATCCCTGTTTCTCCTGTTGGAAAGTTTTAAAATGTTTATATAATTTTAGTCAGGGATTTTGTTGGCCTTTTCCCTGGGGGAAGGGAGCTGAAGTTTCTTTGCAGGGCATTGTTCCAACCAGGTGAGACCTGAGGAGCTTCAGAAGCTCAACAGAGAGGGAGAGGCACAGGAGGGAAGGAGCATCAGTGACCATCAGTGACCATCAATGGCAACCTGCTCCTGGCGTGGTCAGAGACACTGTCTGGGAAAAGAGAGATAAGAATGAGGACTAAATTAACATTGGAGGAGAAGAAATCCAGATCCGATAGGAAACCAGATTTCAAGAACTATATATCTTCAGACCAATGAACATTTGTCATGGCTTGAAAGACAAATTTTCTTTGTGGTTTCTTGGTCCCACCCCCCACCATCAAAAATCGGACCGAGTAAAACCAGGACAACATTAAACCAGTAAAGTTCTCTGGATTTTTGACTGTATAAAGTTTAGGGGAAAATCTTGTCCAATCCATGTGTCATGGAATAATTCTCTCTGCACACCCGGGCTGTGTGTGGATGAAACGATTCTGTGGCACCTGGCAACACATCCTGGCCAGAAACATCCTGGCCAGAAAATAAACTCATGCCTTGACTCTCTAATGCTAAAAAAAAAAAAAACGTTTCGGAGAGGTTTTTTTGTGTTTTCTGCAGTTTTGGTGGCACAGCAGGCCCCACAATTTCACCTGAACCAGGCAAGAGAACACTCGATACTCCAACATCTGGGAGCTTAACTGAACAGGCTCTCTGAAGCAGAAATCCATGTTCTCCAATTTCTGTCAACTTCTGGTGCTGGGGACAGGAGTGACCAAGAGGGATTAAAGCTCTGTTATCTGATCCCTATGGTCCTGGAGCAGAGGTGGGGAGAGAAGGGGGCTTTAGAGCTTGGTGGCATCTCAGCCAAGCAGCACAAGTGCCAGGGAGTCCATGCCTTCAGTACCAGTTCCTCTGAAGCTTGGAAAAGGGACAGGCAACTGAGATGAGAAGCTTCAGTTACCGTCCCTGTGTCCAGGCTGGACATCAGAGAAAAGAATGAGGTCAGGATGACAGAGACAGCGCAGGCTGAGGAAAGGCAGAGTGTGTCAGGCAGCATTTGTTTCCCTGGTGTTTTTCCATGACCTCACCAGGCTTGGTTTCTCACCTCACAAAGCCCAGGAGGCACTCCAGGGTTTCTCACTGACTGAGGATCCTAAAGAAGGGCATGCACTTTGTGGTGCCACAGTGAAAAACACCCCTGTGCCAGACAGCTGGACCAGGACTTGTAAGCATCCAACAGCAGTAGTTCTGTTTCCCTGTTGGGGAACTGTCACCGAAACTGCAGGAAAAATAAAAAACTCTCCAACAACATTTTTCATGTTAGAAAGTCAAGGCATATTTTATTTTCTGGCCAGGATGTTATTCTGCCTAGGATGGGCCACAGAAATAATTTCATCCCACACAGCCCGGGTGTGCAGAGACAATCATTCTGTGACACGTGGATTGTACAAGATGTCCCCCCAAACTTTAAACAGTCAGACCCAGAGAACTTTATGGGTTTAATGTTCATTGATTCATGGGCTGCCAGTTCTCAGATTGGGTTCTTATTGGATCTGGATTTGTTCTGCTCTGATGCTAATTAGGTCCTCATTCTTATCTCTCTTTTTCCCGACAGATGCTCTGACACACGAGAGGAGCGTTGGCCATTGATGGTCACTGATGGCCATTGATGGTCACTGATGCTCCTTCCCTCCTGTCCCTCTCCCGCTCTGCTGAGCTCTGAAGCTCCTCAAGCCTCACCTGGTGGAACAATGCCCTGCAAAGAAACTTCAGCTCCCTTCCCCCAGGGCAAAGGCCAACAAAATCTCTCACTAAAGTTATATAAAAAATTGTTAAACTGGTCTATTTTCCAACACTAGCACCAGCTACTGCCTGAAATCTGGATCCTTTTTCCTACTCTGTGCCTTTCCAGAGGCATAAGCAAGGCAATAAAGAGTTTTCAGCTGTCAGTGGACTTGCCCTGGTTCAATATTCTCTCTTGTTACACAGAGCCTTGTTACAGGTTTTCCTAAACCTTGGTTTAGAAAAGGTTGAGGCTCCCATGATGCCCAGAGCTGTAATGCTCCTTTTCTTGCAATAACACCTATTTTCCTCAACTGCACGTCTGTGGCTTGTTCCTCTCTGCCAAGGGGACTGCAAAAACCCAGTTATGTCAGCTTCTCCTTCCTCACCCACTCTAGTCAACCCTTGTTTCCTCTAGCACTTCCTGCTGCTGCACGAAATGAAGATTATGAGTGCTGTCAAATGATCTCCATAAAAGAAAGATTAAATAAATACAATGAGATCCCAACTACTATTAAAAATATTTTAAAGAGACAAAAAAAAGACAAAAAATGACAAAAAGAGACAAAAAAATGCAATGGAAGGACACCTCCTGAGTATTTCCCAGAGTATGATAGTGGCAGTGAAGCTGCTGACCTCATATGAGGGCAGCTGTGGTACTAAATTTTTGTTCCATTGCCAGGACAAGCAGTACCTGACAGAGAAGTGTCAGGGAGATGGTGCAGGACATAAAATTGGTGGGAAGTTCTCTTCCATGGAAAAGCGGGGAAAGTGGGAACCCTGCAAGGACAGGGTTAGAGGATCATGAACATGAAAAGGTGGGGACACCAGAGCACAGGAACGGAAGATGGGGGGAAGATCTCGTGTTTGGATGGCTGTCACACATCCCATAAGGAGCTTGGGAGCTTGCAGCTTCCCACCCAGCTGCAGACAGAAAAAAAAAAAAATTAAAAACCCCAATTTTGCCAGCTTCACACATGCATCTTGCAGTGTGACTGAAAGACAAATTTCCCAATGTCCTGGAATGTGTGACTGAAACGTTTGTGAAGTTTCCCCAGGGCAACAGCTCTTCGATTGGCACAAATCACTGCCCTTCCACTGGCTGATGGATTTACCTCCTTCTGTGCAGGATCTCACCAGAGGCTGTAGCCACTGCTCTCTGGTGGGTATTCAGGGGTGCAGATTGACACAATCAGGTTCTTTGGCAGCCCCCCCTTTCATTCCAGTGATAAAATGAGCCAGGCTGGAGCATTTTCAGAGATTTGGAAGGTGGTGCTGTGTCCCTCTATAAATAGCCAGCTGGATCTAGCTCTTCAGCAATTCCAACCATGCTTTGCAGTGAGCTGTGCCTCATAAATTTGTGAAGCTCAGAAAGTTATTGCTCCCAGTGTCTGGAGAGGGAAAAAAAAACCAAAAAACCTGAGGAATTTGCAGGAGCTCAGTGTGTGTATCATTCCTGATGCATGGCTGACCACTGCGTTGGAAAACACACCAGTTTAAAAATTTTTTGTGTAACTTTAGTCAGAAATTTTGTTGGCCTTTTCCCTGGGGGAAGGGAGCTGAAGTTTCTTTGCAGGGCATTGTTCCACCAGGTGAGGTCTGAGGAGCTTCAGAGCTCAACAGAGAGGGAGAGGCACAGGAGGGAAGGAGCATCAGTGACCATCAGTGACCATCAGTGACCATCAGTGACCATTAACAGAACATCAGCTCCAGACCTGACCCCTGGTATGGTCAGAGACACGTGCTCTGGGAAAAGAAAGATGAGAATGAGGACCTAAATAAGAAATCCAGATCCAACAGGAACCCAGATACTGAGAATTATGCAATGTTGGACGAATCAACATTAACCAAAGTAAGTCCCCTGGGTTTTGATTGTATACATTTTGGGGAAAATCTTGTAAAATCCATGTGTCATGGAATGATTTCCTCTGCACACCCAGCAGTGTATGGATTTCTGTGGCACCTCCTGGCCAGAAAAACATCCTGGCCAGAAAATAAAGTCATGCCTTGACTTTTTAAGTTAAAAATGTCATTGGAGAGATTTTTGTTTTTCCTACAGTTTTGGTGATGAGAAGGGTCTGAGAGGGAAACCCTGCTTTTCATTCTGCTCACATTAATCTTTGCAGAGTGGTGACAGGAGCTCAGAAAACAGTCCACAACAATCCACAGTAGCAGAGCAAACCCCAACCCCACTGCCTGGGAAAGGGAGAAGCCGTGGAGTGCTTCTGTAATCACTGGGGTCATCAAAGTGGCTGCACACACACAGAGGATTCTCTGCTCTGCAGCAGCTGCCTGGCAGATGGAGATTAAATGTCAACATCAGAACTGGTGAAATAATAACAACGACCACAATAATTACAGTAACAAACGTAATAATAAGGGTGTGAGTGTCCAGGGTGGGGGGAGCTGTTTATGGGAATTTCAGATTTGGGTTTCTCACCAGGCTTGTCTGCTTAGGCTATGCTCCAGCTTTGCCTATTCAGTGTGTGCATAACACCTCAAAAATCAGCTTTTTCCACCAATACATGCACATAAATTTCCTATCTATGTGTGCCTCTCTTCTGTTGCACTGATATTGATCCTTGATGCAGGACAGTCTATCTGCAACTTTGGCGCAGAATCCAGGGTCTTGGTTGGATCCAGGACCCTGAACCAGGTGCCCAACAGTAAAACACAGTACAATTTCCCAATTTGAAAGACTTTACCAGAATTTTCTGGGTCATTGATTCTGCTTTCTAGAAATCACAGCTGTATTACAGAATAAGGGAGTGAAAAGTCCAAAAACTTTTTTTTTTTTTGCCTGAATATTTTGATTCCTGTGGTCCTAAGACTATATCATTATAATCTGGTGAGAAATGGAGCTGGGATGGGACAGATTTAATTTTTCTTTTTTTTTTTTCATTTCCATTAAGTAACATTTTGTAAAATACACCTCGGCTTACATTGATCTTCTGTGGCTCCTGTGCCCCTTGCTGCCACTGGAGCTGTCACATCCCACCCAGATCTTCGTGCTGGTGGGCAGCAGGGTGACCTTTGTGAGTTTCACTCTCATTTTCTCAGCATGGAAAAGTATTCCTGAAGTCACAAAAAAAAAAAAACAAACAAAAAAAAAAAAAAAACCAAAAAACCAAACCAAAAAAAAACCAAACAAAACAACCAAAAAACAAAACAAAAACAAACCAAAAAAGAAACGTCATGCCTTCCACTTCCCAGACCACTGAGCTTGAAAAACCTCTGTTCTCTGGATTGCACCGGCGTTAACCTGGATGCTGTTTAATCCCATCTTCCAACTGACAGCATTGTGTCAGGATGTATGGGATAGCTCTCAGGAGATTACTAGGCAGGCTGGCTGGGAAGGATCTTATGGTTTGAACTTGCTGTATTATATTACTCTGGAAAATAAGAAAAGCCCAAGATTTGCCCTGATTTCGTAGAGGTGTTGAACGATTGCAAGCGCTTTTGATTTTTCGGAAATGTGTGCTTTTAGGAAAAAAAATGAGGTCAACCTGGAGTGTCTATGAACTAGATTTCTTCTTTTTATTTTCTTTTTCTTTTTTTAGCTTTTTTTTGTTTAAATGGAAAAGTAAAACTGTCTTCCTTCCTTCCCAAAATTAATTTGTATGCAGACCTTTTGACCCCCAGCACCTTGCTGCCTTGTTAACTTGCTGGCTGCAGCACTTTTTGCTGCATGAGTTGGTAAGCACACAGAGGCCCTCCATTGGAAAGTTCTGCAGTGCTTTCATAATCCTGGATCTGGATGGGAGAGAAGTTCACCTTCTAAAAATTACCAGTGTGTGGTTCCAGAGCTGTTTTTCTAGCTTTAGAAGGGGTTTTATATACAGTGGCAGGTAAGCAATGTGAGAATTTGCCTCCATGTCTTACAAAATCTGATTAATTGGATACCAGGTGGGGGCTCCTGAGATGCTATCAGTCAAGCCTCCTATTTATGAAGTTTTCAGCTCCCTTAATTTGTGTTGGTTATGACATGGGCATGCTCAGACTTTTTTTTTTTTTTTTTCTATTTATAATCAGGAAAATATCTTCCACTCCTTCCATGAGTGATGGTGCTAAATTTGCAAGGGTCTGCAACTTTACCTTGCTACCCTGCAAGCCTTGTTTCCAAAACCCAAAAGTCTCTCCTACTCTGCCTCTGAAGGGCAGGAGCAGCTGTTCCTTGAGGCTGAGATAATGTATTTTCCTTCGTGTTTGCTGATATGGATGGTTACATTACAGAGAATGAGCTGCCTGTCCTGGAGGAATGTGATGTTGGGGCAGGATTTGATTTTCGCAACTGAGCAGGCAGCGAGGAGCACCAAAACTAAGGACAGTGGCAGAATCAACAGTTTTGGAAAAATGTCCTCAGAATTTGGAAATATTGCAGAAGTAAGAAAAAGGTTCATTATGACAGAGCTAAACTCAGAGCAGGTGGTTACTTGTAACACAGAAGAAACACAGAGGAAGGAAATGAAGGTTTCTAATGATGGCATTGGTGAGGAAAACGCTGGAGAAAAGTGTCCATTTGCCTGAATTCAAAACCCAAGGATTGTGTGCATCTTTCCTTTGCCACCCTGCGTGGCAGAGGAGCTGAGTCTCAGCCAGGCGTTTGTGCTTGTGCGTCCCTGTCCTTGCCGGCACCCCTGGGCTCCTCCTGCACGCCTGGAGAGGTGAGAATTGGAGCTCCTGGCACAGCCAAAAAACACCCAGGCATGTGATAACTGCAGGCTCCTGGCAGGATGCTCTCTCTGCAGAGCACATTCTTGAAGGTTCAGTCAGCGCTGCTGGGGCAGCCTTTTGTGTGTGTGTGTGTGGAGAAAGTACCTAAACCCTTTGGTGAGCTGCTCTGGGGTGGCATAAACAATGTCATCAGGACAGGGCTGTTCTCCTGCTCCTTTCAGCCCAGAGCAATCAGGGTAATGGATGAGGTTTCCTGGACAGATGAGTGTGACTCACCCAGCTTGATGGGCAGAAGGGAGGGGAAGTGAAGTAAGGGGCCAAAAATAGTCTTGGAGACATTGGCTTGGAAGGAAGGACAAAACAGGGCACAGACCAGAAAATAAAAGACCCACAGTGATGTGACATTAAGACCATCTGGACAACGTTTGGCAGCGGCTGAAAAGCAAACAAAAGCCCTGAGAAGGGTTTCTAAAAGTGAGGGGAATATAAACGACACTCTGATGGGCTCAGAAAGAGCAGAGCTCTCCTGATCTCTCTGCCTTGGTGCCTCCAGTTTTGAAGATGGGCAGCCCAGAAGTAAGGGGAAAAAATAAAACCCCAACATTCTTTCAGGGAATATGAGAGCTTGAAGAGAGAGATTCCACCAAGTCTTGGCTTGCTCACACTTAGGGAAGCTCCCAGAGAGATCTGGCTGAGAAAAGTGTGTTTGAGAGGCAGGTAGCACAGTAGCACTCACCAGCCATGTAAATGGGTCCCAAAAATAATGGAAGAGCTCAGAGACTGACAGGCAGACCTGTGTGTTTGCATAACATCTACCAAAACTATGGAGGTTTCCAGGTGTTAACTGCCAGAGAAATGAAGGAACAACGATCCAGTCGAACAGTGAGGAGAGCCTCAAAGCCTTGAAATCCTTGGGGAAAAAATAACGATTTTGGGACAGCTCTTGGTAGCTGCTTCGAGTGTGACAACAATGAGAAATAGTGTAGCTGAAGGGAGAGAAGGAGCTGCTGAATTCTTCTCTGAACTGGGTAAGGTGGTTTCCTACAAACTCTCTTTTCCTGAAGAAAATCCTGAAGCAGAAAGTTTCCAAGCTGGTGGTTTGGAGTTTCTTCCCCTGCCTGTACTTTTCTTAAAAATCCCAAACCATACCAAATCAAAATATATTCTAACTACAGCTTTTTCAGGCTGTGAGTCAAAGAGATAAGGAGAAAGAAGAAATGCTAGGGGGAAAACAAACTAAACAAACCTGTTTAATTCCTTGTTCCACTTCCCCTGATAGCACTGATTTTGATCCAAGTGCCACAGAAGCTTTGCTGGGAATGTTTCTCCTATCTCTAGTCCAAAATTAGAGAGAAGGAGCTTCACTGGCAGGCGGCTAAGTTTTGTTTTGGGGGAGCATATCACTGCAGGCAATCATGGTTTTGGAGAGCAGCTGAGGATATGGGCCCTCATCCACCCAGACTGATGGATGGAACAGAAGTTTTCCTACCCAGCAATCACCAAAAGGCCAATAAAGTCCTTAAAAACACATCTGCTGCTGAAGTGGACAGGTGTCATCCCGTTTAGAGCAGCGGCTTTGGGCAGGGTGATGGGTGAGCTTCCCTCCTCCAAGAGCAGGAAAAGTGATTTTCAGCTTTGGGGTGGGACACGTGTTTTGTGGGTTTCTAGCTGCTATTTAGTTTTGGGTGTGTGGGTAAGACAGGAAATTTCCCCTACCCCCTCCTCCTTCTGGCCCTTTTCTTGTCTCCCCAGCCCTGGTTTCTGGATCCTTTTATCACCAAAGTTCCCTCTTATCTAAATTGGGTTTTGTGGTCTTGGGTCTGAATGCTCAGCACGATGGGGAGGAAAATGATCTATTGCAGGAACACAATTCACAGGGCACCAAAGTGTTGATTTCACACTGATTTCCCTGCAACTGACAAAAGTGAGCCCCTGATTTCCCAGCTAGGCACTCCCAGGTATTCAAATCATAAAAATTGGAGTTGAATTATGGGAGGATTTTCAGGGAGGAGAATAAAGCCCCATTAATTAGAAATCAGTACGAGTGGAATTAAGAGTTCCTGCTCCATCCTGAAGCGACCCTAAGAACCAAAAGGTTGAGAGAAGTGTGGCCCTTTCACCTTTCCAAGAATGCATTTTCCCCATGGTTTTCAGGTTCTTTACGAGCAAACAGAGTTGGGGATGATTTTTGGGGCTCAAGCACATCGCTGGAGGTGACACTTGGCACCAGCTGAGCTCAGGGACAAGCAAAGGACATGCTCTGACCATTCAGCCAGAAAACCCTGCTCTGGGGGTCTCTTCAATGTCAAACCCCCAAAATGAGCCTGAGGGAAATGAAGGGAGTGAATCTGAGCATCAACAACCCATTCACATACCGGAGGAGTAAAATCCTCTGACTGAGGTGCTTTATTCAAAAAGTCAATTGGCAAACAGGAAACCAGAGAACAGGCCTGGAAGAGATATCTCCTCCTTTGCAGTGCCCCAAGGCTGGTTGGAGTCATTCAGGATGGATTTTTGTCTAATCTCCTCTCTGATCTCTCCAGAGGTGGAGGTGTGATGTGCCTGCCCCGGGGCTCAGCTGTTCCCGCTGCCTGGATGTTTTGTTTTGTGTATCTGGAGCTGATGACCTTTTCCTGCAGCTGACAGCACAATTGTGTGTCCCATCTGCCGTGGGAATGGGAGGCAGGTTGTTCGATTCTTCCTCAGGGCAGCTGAGGAACAGCAGAGGACATCTCACACTTTGTCCTCTGAGCTGGACAGCCACGGACACTGCCCCACCTTTCCCAGGCCAGGATTCCCATCCTCTCAATCTCACTGCCCCTCTCCTCTGTATTTGCTGCAACAGACGCACGTTCTTCTTGAAATCTGACTCCCTGAAACTGTAAACACACACAGAACCTTAGCGGTGTGGAGATGCAGAGGGCTGATTTCAGAAGTGCAGGACACAACTGCTGTGTTCCTGCATCCAGATGTGAATAGTCTGCATCACTCTCACATGACCAGTTATAACCCCCAAATATTTTTATACTGTATTTGCACAATTTTATTCCATCCAGACTGTCTTTAGCTTCATAAGATAATTAATATACTTCCTCAATCCTTTTCCCAGGTTAGTTTCCCACTTTGCCGAGATCCAATTGGATTCCTCAGCCTGTTTTTCAAAGCTTGAGGGCCCTCTCCCTTACAATCTACAAACCAATGAACATACTTTCAAGTCCCTCAGATCAATAAAAATTTGGAATAAAAAAAATGTTGAGCGCAGTCTTTATCTGAATATTGCTGCAAATTGACTTTTTATTACGCCCAGGTAATCTGTGCTTCACTGAGTAATATCTCCCTGAAAGGAAGCACACGGAGAAGTCTCTCAGGAAAATGCAATTTGAGACATCAGAGATATGTGTAGGAAACCAGGCAGAGTTTGGAGGAAGACCTGGTCCACGCTGGCTTGGGGTCTCACCAAACTCGGGAACGACATCAGGAATCTCCTCCTCACCAAGCAATATAACGAGGAATGTGACTTTCACAGGCTGCCAGACTGCTGTGACTCACTCCTGGGCTTTGAAAAGGCACAAACTTCAAAAAGTATTATTCCTTCACTCTGTTTTACTGCCTGATGGCTGTCCAAATCTTCCTATAACACTTACCAGCAATTAGACCAAGCCTATCTGTTAGCCCGGGTATTTCATATGCAAAACACAGGAGTCTGTGCTCCCAGCCGCTCCTGTGAATTGCTCTGATTCTTGAATCCCTTCTTACCGCGACAGCCAGGGGTGGAAGGGCTCACATAAAAAGAAAAAAGGTAATAATGGATGTGTCTGCATGTCTTACCTGCCAAAGATACAAAGCTAAATCACTTCTTTATTACTGATCCTTTTAGCTGCTGCTTTGTTATGTAAGAAAACTCCAACTTTTTTGAGGCCTTGAAATAAGTTTTCTCAGGTTTGGAACTTCTTCAGTTGTGGCTTGTTTATCTCACCTTTTCAACAGAATGCACCAAGTTGTAAACACAGGTTGCTCTGCCCATCTGAAATTGTGTGGCTCATTCAGCCACAAAGTATATAATTCATTTCGGATTTTTTTCCCCCTCAAAACATCAGCAGTTAAGCCCCTTGAGTAGTTAGGTGATTTCTGATGGGATACCGACTTAATTAAATGCATTTTGCATGTGCTTAGGTGTGTTTCAGTAGCCCCAGTTTTGGTGATTGCTGGAATCTGTCTCTTCTGGGCTTGTAAATAGCCAAGCTTGGAAAATGTGCAGGCAAGATTTCTGCCCTTTGTAGCAATCCAGGCTGGAAAATCGGGCACTCGAGCTGTGAATGGTGCTGCTTCTCGGGAACGTCTTCAATGCCAGCACGGCTAAATCTGCACAACTTCCTTGTATCACACCCAGTGCAGCTGGAAGGAGCAGCTAAACACGCAGGAAGGACAAACAGACCTTATCTAAGATTTTGTTTGCAATAATCCACAGTTTTCTTAAGGATTGGGGCAGGACGTGCTGCTTCTGACAGGAGGAGCAGCTGATGTCCTCAACAGGAAAACGCAGCTTTGCTCCCCTGGAACCGAGCCAGGAGACACCAGACAGCCAAAATCAGCACAGCCCGAGTGAAGCTTTGCCTCTTCTAGTGGTTTCCAGTGCTGGAAAACACACAGTTTAAAATTTTTTAATGTAACTTTTGTTGGCCTTTGCCCCAGGGAAAGGGAGCTGGAGTTTCTTTGCAGGGCATTGTTCCACAAGGTGAGGCCTGAGGAGCCTCACAGCTCAACAGAGCAGGAGTGGCACAAAAGATATAAACCATCAGTGACCATCTGTGATCTTCAGTGGAATATCAGCTCCAAAACCTCCTCCTGGCATTGTCAGAGACTACTGGTCTGGGGAAAGAGGGAAAAAAAGAGAATTAAGAAATCCGAATTAAGAAATCCAGAGATCCAACTGGAGCCCAGATACTGAGAACTACACAACCTTAGCCCAATGGACATTGAACCAATAAAGTTCTCTGGGTTTTGACTGTTTAAAGTTTGGGGGGACATCTTATACAATCCATGTATCACGGAATGATACTCTCTGCACACCCGGGCTGTGTGTGGATGAAATGATTTCTGTGACACATCCTGACCTGAACAACATCCTGGCCAGACAATAAAATAATGCCTTCAACTCTCTAACATAAAAAATGTTACTGGAGAGTTTTTGTTTTCCCCGTAGTTTTGGTGACAGCAGCAATGCTCACACACACTGACCGGGGCAGGGTCCATCACCCCACCACACCAGTGTGGACCCAACATCCCATGGCTCCGGATTGTTTTCCTGCAAGGGAGAGGCCATCAGAGGAGTGAATTTCTTTTGAGCCCAGGTATTTTCTGCCCATCATGAACATGATTTCCACAGGTGCACTGTGCTATACTCAGCTGTGCACAGCTTGTCCTGTACTCCTCCGTGAGTGCTGCCTTCAGTTTCCAGCCCTTTTTTGCTGTGGGATTTGGGAGGTTGTATGGTTCCTGGATCTCTTGGAAAGAAGGAGTGCTCTTAAAGCCGGAATGGTGCTACCTTATTTTGAATAACCCGCTGATGCCTTAGGATTTTAACTTCTCTATTTTTCATGTATCTGTGATCCTGTAATTCTTTAGAGTTTAACTCCAGACTCCACAGACAGCACTGAGCTCCTGCTCTCCCATTTTTACACAAAACAATTCCTCTCCAGCCCCAAACTCAAGGACACCTCACTGTGCCAGGCCCCAAGAGATGGAAACAACAGAGAATTTGGGGAGCCAACATGGAGTCAATGACTGCATTGGCTGAGCTGCAATTGGAGGATTCAGCCCCGATGTGCAAATGGACAAAAGTGAGAAAGGGTGAAAAACCCGTGAGCCACTGTCCATTGTGGGTGTGGGCTGTGACTGCCCTGAATGCACCTGAAGGCCCTACAATCAACAGAACTGCTTTTTATTCTCTTAATTATGTCCACTGTATTTTTGGTAAGATGGACAAGTCATCACCCCAGGTCTGAAAGAAAATGCTGTTCTTAACTCCAGGAGAGTCCAAACACAGCTGGGAGGTTTTTAAGGGCAGCACTTTTCACTCTACAGCCATGTTTTAGTTCTGCACCACGTCAGCCACCACCCAGCATCGGAACTACAGCAGTTTTCATTGGACCTCTTTCCCATTCTTCCAGGATACAATCAATCCTCAAACAAATTATCTAAGGCGTCTTGGAGACCTTACTTACCAGATTCTTACCATGTTTTTATGGCAGTTTGTGCACATTATGAGCTTTCTTTCAATTTTCTTTTTTTTTTTTTTTTTTAACCTCAGAAACTGTGGGAAGAGGGAAACGCTCTGCCTACTTCACAAATAAGAAAACCACGGCACGGCACCGGATACGAATATTAGCCCAGCTTGCGATTTGTGTCATTACATTTGGCAGTCAACAGGCAAGGCAAGTGAATCAACCCTGGTCAGGAGGATGCCTGGCAGAGAGAGGAGAATGGAATGGGCTCTCCCCAGAAGAGCAGTTAATCCGGATCATTTCCTGCCAGCCTTTTCCGGAGACAACTTGCAGCAGAGGGAAGGTTGTGTGTGAATTCAGCAGCTGCTGTCCCAAGCATTTTTGTTGATCTCCAGCAATTCTTTTGCCCCTGCCACCACTCTGATGAGCTCTCGCCTTCTAACACATCAGAGGCAGGAGAATGATCCTGTGCTAAGAGCCGCACAAAGGGAAAGGACGCAACAGTGGCATCACTGCACAAAAAAACCTTGCATTGCTTGCATCTAGCATTAGTGACATCGCCCTCGTGAGGTGAGTGGAAATGTTAAAATGAGGCTGTGAAATCACTTATTAGGTGATTTCCCCTGTGATTAAAAAAATAAAATACAGAAATTAAATGGTTCAATTAGAGTGCCACAGTGTAGCCTCTTCTCCTGCTCTAATTTGTGCCACATTGAAAAGTAGCTGCTTCTTCCACCTCTGCCTCCTCATAAATAAACCATATGTTTTCTGGATCAACTCGCCCAATTATATCTTAATTATTTTTAGGGTCACATCTTGCTGCTGCATTAATTGTATACAAAGATTTGTACACAGGGTCGATTCCATCATGATATTTTAATTATTATTAACGCGATTCGCCATAACATTCTCGTTTATAGTAATTAACAACATAGGTTTTAATTTCTTTGAAGTCCAACTGCTGAATACGTAAACCTCAGAGAAATAAGTACGTCCATTTCTGGCTAAGGAATTTTGGTTGACCTCTTTGTATTTCTTTAAGTGTTGAAAAGAACCCATATTGTAGACATTCATTACAAGCATATCTTGTTGATACTTATGCTTCGAATGTTGGGGTTTTTCTTTAGTCGCTGCTCGTGTCTTTTGTCTTGAGTAGCGTTTTGTCTGTATTTTTGTCTAGTTGGTGTTTAGTTTTTTATATATTTTAAATTAGTATCTGGAGTGAACAAATAAAATGGTACTGTGGAAAATAATTAATACATTCTTTATAAGAAGACAAGCAAATTCGAGAGAGTAGAAAATATAACCTTAGTAGATTACATGTAGAGTCCATTAGTCTGGAAGAACCAATAATGAGAGGAAATTTCTGTGGTGACGCAGACTCGACAGTCATGGATGTTGGAAAGATCTCTCTGACAATGTGATTTTTAGGAGAAAAAGTTGTGAGGTCACTGTTGATTTTTTTGAGTTTCTCATGTGTTGAGCTGACGTCTAACTCGTGCATATTTTATTTTAAGGTCCAGAATGTGGTTCTAAGAGATTGATCTCTCAAGTAATAGGGCAGAAGTGTCTTGAAGGCTCATTGTCCAGCTCAGACTGTCAAGACAGACTATGCATAAGATTACTGACGAGCATCTTTACTAGCAGGTGAAACAGTGGAAGGCTGACAGTGATTCCAAACGAATAAGTCAAACTTGTTCTGTTCCAGATTTATGCTTTTCAGAAGGAGCAAACGAAAAACGCGAAAAGCCAACAATACTCAAAAAACAACACATATAAACATAAGGAGATGATTGAGAGATTTTAGGTTTTTTCTAGCACAAGTATGAAACCTGTGCAGCATCTAAAAATGTAGAGTGCTTTGTTCCTCAGTGTGGACGTGAGTCTGTTCTTCTCACCTTCTCAGGGCTGGCAGGAAAAGAAGGTGGAGAGTGTTGGGAGGACAGTTCAAGTCACTTGTGAGGCTCCTAGGCTCAGAGACCCCATGCACAAAATTTTCATTGGTAATGGGTGTGAGGTGGTTTGTAACCTGACCATAAAATGCAGTTCCTAAGCAAAATTTGAAGTCTGTGATTCATATTTGTGATGGACAATGTGCCTCAGCCGATGCCCAAAAATGGACACTTTTGTTTAAAGTACGTGTATATGTAATTATATTTTCATTTCTACTTGATTGTCTTTCTCCATCTTTCTTTCATATTTCCTTCTTGTTCTACCTTTCCTTCCTAGTCCCCACAAGCCCTTACTGCAACATTAATTTTTTGACTCTTCTGTTTCTTCTCTACTTGGAAAATGGGGGATCTTGATGATTGGAGGTTTAACCATAAAAATCTCAGCTACCTTACTGACACTTTTAATTCTAAATTAACCTCTTAGTAATCTGATGATTTACTGAAAATTAATCGTATTTTGGACATTAAATTTCTGATTCTGTTTTAGATAGGACACATGAACTGATATCTTCAGAGTGCCATAGACAAGATGTATTTATGGGCCAATCCCACTCCTAATGAGAAGCTCGTGGGTAATTTGCAGTGATAGACAAGAAAAATAGTGTGAATTAAAAATCTTTTAACCCAGATTTTGATCTCAACCTTTTTTGCACTTCATTCACCTGCGTTTGGAAAGCACAAACAAAATCTTTCAGCTGGGCAACTCTGCAATGCTGTTCCACAAACATATTTCGAAGCAAAAATAGAGGCTTCAAGAAAGAAAAGCCAATCTCAATGAATTTGCATGAAAAAAAGAGGTAATGAATGATTCAGTTTAAAAAAAAAATCATTCAAAATAAATTTCACTTATGAGGAAGAACTTTTTTACCCTTTTTCGCAGCTGAAACTATTATTTGACCTAGCAAAAGCAGAAAAGACTACTGCAGAGTTGACAGCATATAGAGTTAATTATGGCCTGGCCATCCACAAGTTAAAATCTTGTGTCTGATTACTCAAGACACCTGTTTTTATTATGAACTTTGTTCAGACTGTTTCTACCTTCACCATATTCCCTTAGCCAAAACTTATTTCCACTTGGTCGGAGATTTTTGCTGCTGCCACTAGAGGTCCATTCACCACTACAAATACAGAAGAAAGTTGCAAGCAGTGCATTTTCTTCTCTAGAATTTTTTTTTTTTATATCACTCCATCAGTGAACCATCGTGGATCTTCAGTGGAAATCAGCTCCCAACACCTCTCTCTGGCATTGTCAGAGACTACTGCTGCGGAAAGAGGGAAAAAAAGAGAATTAAGCATCCGAATTAAGAAGTCCAGAGCTCAACTGGAGCCCAGATTACCTGAGAACTACACAACCTTTAAGCCCAATGGAATTGAACCAATAAGTTCTCTGGGTTTGACTGTTAAAGTGTGGGGGGACATCTATACAATCCTGTATCACGGAATGATACCCTGCTGCACCACCCGGGCTGTGTTGTGAGATTTCTGTGACACATCCTGACCTGAACAACATCCTGGCCAGACAATATAATGCGCTTCAACTCTCTAACAAAAAAATGTTATGGAGAGTTTTTTGTTGTTCCCGTATTTTGGGGTGACAGCACTAATGCTCAACACACCTGACCGGGCAGGGTCCATCACCCACCACACCCCATGTGGGACCCAACATCCCATGGTGCGCCGGCTTGTTGATTCCTGCAAGGAGAGGCATCAGAGGAGTGAAATTTCTTTGAGCCAGGTATTTTCTGCCCATCATGAACCGTAATTCCACAGGTGCACTGTGCTAGGGAGTCTCAGGGTTGCACAGCTTGGCCTGTACTCTCCGTGAAGTGCTGCTTTCAGTTTTCGCAGTCCCTTTTTTGCTGTGTGGATTCGTGGGAGGTTGTATGGTTCCTGATCTCCCTCTTGGTAAAGAAGATGTCTGTCGCTATAAGACCGGGACATGGTCATCAATACGAGGCATTGAAATATTTGGGAATATAAAGCCCTCCACTGTTACGTGGCCTGATTTTAAAAATGTCTTTAGACTGTCCCAATTTAGTTTCTCATGTGGAGATGTGTACTATATATATATCTACTATAGCAGAGAGAATGTATAATCTGCTCGTTCTTTAATTGAGCGGTTTATCAAGAACTCGTACAGCCCATTTTCAACAAGACAGACTCTGTCCTGTGTCAGCCCAAACTCAAGAGGACAGGTACCAACACAGCTGTGTAAAAGGAAATTGTGTAGATGAGCTACCGCCCCAGGGAGTAGAGTATCAGCAAGCAGACAATAGGAGGGCGAAGCTAATCACAAAACGTAAAGGCGCGACGAGAGCAGACGAGCAGTGAGTGATATCGATGGAGGCTTTGCTCTACACTGATGTATGGAGTCATCAGTCTGGTCGTATATCCAGTTGAGAGAGAGACACGCAATACGGTCGATAGAGATACTGAGAGTAGCGAGGAGCGAAGGGGGCAGCACGCGTGACCTCGAATCGGACCTAGAAAGGAGACACCTCTCACCAGTTCTTAAATCCAGTAGAGCGTCTGCGAGCATCTTGTTCTCTCACACTTTTAGGCCAAGAAGAGTTCTCTATGGATTACTGATAGTCAAAGGAAACGACTTATGTATCATGGCAGCACCATGATGAACTACTACTGTAGATGACTAAATAAAACTCAGTTTCTCATATGCTTAATATATATGCTGGCGATTCACTGCAATAAACTAATCCAAAGCGAGATAGCTCCTCTACAACGAGCAGCCTTGGGGATCGTGAGTCTGAATTTTAAGGAGGGAGAGAGAAACTGCCTCACACTTCTAGCTTCTTCTTGAACGCATGGCCCATGAATGTCGAGAAAGGCAGCACCGGCTTCAGGGCCGGACAGGGACATCTCAGGAGACACACTGCCAGCCATCGGACGAAACTACCCCAATTTTTGCATTGGATCCTCTTTCCCACTTCCAGGATACAATCAATCCTCAAACAAATTATCTAAGGCGTCTTGGAGACCTTACTTACCAGATTTCTTACCATGTTTTTATGGCAGTTTGTGCACATTATGAGCTTTCTTTCAATTTTCTTTTTTTTTTTTTCTTTTTTTAACCTCAGAAACTGGCTGGGAAGAGGGAAACGCTCTGCCTACTTCACAAATAAGAAAACCACGGCACGGACCGAGATGAAACGAATATAAGCCCAGCCTGGATTTTGTTCCATTACACTTGGCAGTCAACAGGCAAGGCAGTGAATCCAACCCTTGGTCAGGAGGGATGCCTGCAGCAGAGCAGAGGAGATGGAATGGGCTCTCCCCCAGAAGAGCAGGTTAATCGCCAGGATCTCCTTCCTGCCAGCTTTTCGGAGACAACTTTTGGCCAGGCAGAGGGGAGGAAGGCTTGGTGTGTAATTCAGCAGCTGGCTGTCCCCCAAGCATCTTTTGTGTGATCTCCAGCAACTCTCATGCCCCTGCCACCACGTGATGAGCTCGGCCTTCACATTCAGAGGCAGGAGAATCTGATCCTGTGCTAAGAGCCGCACAAAGGGAAAGGACGCAACAGTGGCATCACTGCACACAAAAAACACCTTGCCATCTGCTTGAGGTAGCATCACCTGACCGTGTGAGGAGTGGGAAATGTAAAAATGAGGCGGTGAAATCACTTATTAGGTGATTTCCTCCCTGTGATATAAAAAAATAAAATACAGAAATTAAATGGTTCAATTAGAGTGCCACAGTTAGCCTCTCTCCTGCTCTAATTTGTGCACATTGAAAAGTAGCTGCTTCTTCCACCTCTGCTCCTCATAAATAAACCATATGTTTCTGGATCAACTCGCCCAATTATATCTAATTATTTTTAGGGTCACACCTGCTGCTGCATTAATTGTCATACAAGGATTTGTACACAAGGGTCAGATTCCACTCATGAATTTTAATTAATTACAGTGCAAACATCTTTATTAGCTAATTAACACCAGAGGCTTAATAAACTTTGCAGCAAACAGATACAAACCAGGAAGTCTCTGTAAGGATTTGGTGACCTCTTTGATCATTTCTTACAACGTGTCTGAAGAACCCATGTGACAACTTTTACAGCTATCTTGTTGTGTTGATTGTTTGGGTTTTTTTGTGCTTTGGTTTCTTTTGGGCTTTTGTTGTTTTTTTTTTTGTTGTTTTGTTTTAGTTTTTTTTTTAATTGTTCTCTTATAAAACAAAAATACTGGGGAAAAAATAACTTCTTTAGAGACAAGCAAATATTCAGGCTTGAAAATAAAACCCTTGTCTTCACATGAGCCCTTGAGTTTTGGAAGCACTCACATAAGCAGGAAGTTTTGGTGAGAGACATCACTTGGATATGAGAAATGACAATGTGATTTTTAGGAGAAAAAGTTGGGTTCCTGTTGTTTGAGCTCTCTTCTGGAGCAGATTAATGTCTTATATTGGCAGAGCTGTCGAGAGAGGACATCAGCAAGGAGGGCAAGTGTGAGGTCAACTTCCAGCAGAGCAGACAGCAGAAAGATACGGAGATTTTAAAGGACAAGAAGGTGAAGATTCCAGAATCCACTGTCTGGATTTATCTTTCAGAAGAAAAAACAAAACAAAACAAAAAAAAAAAAACAAGGAGAGAGTCTAGTCTTTCTAGCACACAGACAAACCTGGCCACTCTAAAATGAAGGTGCTTTGTCCACAAAGTGCTGGGGACCTGAATCCTGTCTTCTCCACCCTTCTCCAGGGGTGGGGAAGGTGGGGAGACCAGTTCAAGTCACTTGTGAAGGCATCCCTAAGGCTCAGAGACCCCATGCACAAAATTTTCATTGGTAATGGGTGTGAGGTGGTTTGTAACCTGACCATAAAATGCAGTTCCTAAGCAAAATTGAAGTCTGTGATCATATTGTGATGGACAATGTCCTCAGCCGATGCCAAAAATGGACACTTGTTGTTAAAGTACGTGTATATGTAATTATATTTTCATTTCTACTTGATTGTCTCTCCATCTTTCTTTCATATTTCCTTCTTGTTCTACCTTTCCTTCCTAGTCCCCACAAGCCCTTATGCAACATTAATTTTTTGACTCTTCTGTTTCTTCTCTACTTGGAAATGGGGGATCTTGATGATTGGAGGTTTAACCATAAAAATCTCAGCTCACTTACTGACACTTTTAATTCAAAATTAACCTCTTAGTAATCTGATGATTTACTGAAAATTAATCGTATTTTGGACATTAAATTTCTGATTCTGTTTAGATAGGACACATGAACTGATATCTTCAGAGTGCCATAGACAAGATGTATTATGGGCCAATCCCACTCCTAATGAGAAGCTCGTGGGTAATTTGCAGTGATAGACAAGAAAAAGTGGTGAATTAAAAATCTTTAACCCAGATTTTGATCTCAACCTTTTTTGCACTTCATTCACCTGCGTTTGGAAAGCACAACAAAATCTTTCAGCTGGGCAACTCGCAATGCTTCCACAAACATATTCGAAGCAAAAATAGAGGCTTCAAGAAATAGCCAATAAAGCATAAAAGAGGCAATTCTCAATGAAATGTATAAGAGCATATGACTAAAAAATCAGATGGAATAATTGAATGATCATTGAACAAAAAGAGTAATTGAATAGAAATTAGTTAAAAAAATCATCTTCAATATTCACTATTAGTATTATGAACTTTTTTACCCTTCTGCTATCGAACTTAAGAAAGATATGACTACTCAAGTTAGAGCAGAGCACATGACGAGATGACACTAATCGGCCATCCACAAGTAATCTTGGTCTGATTACTCAAGACACCTGTTTTTATTATGAACTTGTTCAGACTGTTTCTACCTTCCCATATTCCCTTAGCCAAAACTTATTTCACTCTGGTCGGAGATTTGGGCTGCTGCCACTAGAGTCCATTCCACCACTAAAATACAGAAGAAAGTTGCAGCAGTGCATTTCTTCTCTAGAATTTTTTTTTTTTTATCACTGCTCAGCAGTTTTGCAGTAATGACTAGAGGAAGATACTTGTGGGTGCCTTACAGCAACAGGGGTGAAGTCAGGCAGGACACAGCTACTCCAGGGCACGAACATGGTCATACTGAGTCACCTTTGTTGGTTATGGGCACCTCTTGGGGTTTTTTTCTGTGTTCCTATTTGCTGCCCGCGGTGTCGTTTTGCCCAGACTCACACACCTGCTGTGTGAGCACATTCACCTGTGATAAACCAAAAAAACCCGAGTGCTCCCATCCTCCCCCAGATAGCTGCGGGGGAGTTCGCTCAGTACACAAGCCACAGCAGCGGTTTGTTTCAGCCCGGGTGAGAGCAGGACCCCATCCTTTGTTCCCCGAGTGTTCCCGCTCCCTTTCCCCTCCTCCGCCTTTGTCAGAGTCCGTGTGAGCGCTGCCTTTGCCGGATTTGTTTTTCATCCTTCCTGCTCCCGTGACATCCCAGGGTGTCTGTGAGGCTCTACGCACTC
>CM019236.1:2160862-2186039 GCA_009741485.1 Malurus cyaneus samueli | reverse complement strand
GTGCTCCTACTTGTGGTTCAGATGTTAATGTTACAGGAAGTAACTGTCACTGGATTTTTTGGTTTTTTATATTTGTGCTTAAGTCTTCTGGCCCAGTGCAGGTGGAGGATGCTTGTATCAGGGTAATTCAGCTGCATCAGGGAAAGATGGGTCAGTTTGGCAAAGTTGTTCAAAGTGACCTTGAGTGACTTTGAGTGAAGAACCTCAGCCCAGCATGAGAGAGGGCAGCAAGAGCTTTCAGGGGAATTTTTTTTTTCTTCAAAGACTGAAATGTGGGGTTTATGCTGTCGTATTTTCTTTTTTCCACTGGCAGAGGGTCTATTCTGTAAGCTGTCACATTTTCCATGGTGTCTGACTGCATGTGACAGGAACATACCTTTCCCTCCACTTCAACCAAAAAAAAAGTTGGCAAACTATGAGTGCAACAAAAACTCCGGGAGCAACAACGTGTAGATGAAGAACACACTGCACTGCAGTAGGCTGCAGAATCAAAACAGCCCCTTTTGTACCCCAGGAGAAGTAAAAATTCAGCTCTCCTCTCTCCTTTCTCTCCCTTCCATGCTCTTTTCTTTTCAATGCATGTTTTTCTGTCTGCGGTTGAGAAAAACCCAACAAAACCAAGTCACTGGACAGGCATGCACCAGCAATCCTCTTTCCTAAATCTCACATTTTCTTGCAGCTGTTTCTGCTGTAAAAATTAAAGTTCTGCTAAGAGAGCTATGAGGGAGCAGCACTCCATTTCATGGCTAGTGGGTTTTGCAAGCTGATGAGGAGCTTTCTGAGGCCTTTCTTCTCCTCAGAATGTGAAATTCCTTCTGTGATTAAGGCTTGTCTAGACTGAGGAAAAAGGTGTGTGATGTCAGTGCATTGAAACAAGTGTTCTGAATTGCATCTTTCAATGCACGCAACTGCTGAACCAATTCTTAATTGCAATTCTTTGATGACTAAAGAGTCATTAGATTTTCAGGGGTTATGTGATTTAGTGAAAATTTCAAGGGATAATAGAATCATTCAGGTTGGAAAGTCATGACATCAATCATTAACCCAACACTGCTAGCCCAACTAACATTGTCTCCATTGCACTCCCTCCAAGGAGGTAGTGCCTCACCCTGGACTTCCAATGCTTGACAACCTCCAAGTGACCTACATCTAAAAAACCTCCTGGTGCCTAATGACGGCTCCCTGCGCCTGTCCGTCCCTGGAGCAGAGCCACGATCCTCCGCGCCCGTCAGAGTACCAAAGGTCCCCCAGCGCCTTGTACAGGCTGGCCCCTCCCAGCTCCCTCAGCCTCCGGTCTCCACCCCAGCTCAGCTCCTTCCTGGATTGGTCTTCTTGTGAGGAGCCCAGAACGCCCAGCCTCGTCGGTACGGTCGGCAGCAGCACACACTGTCCTGCCCTGCTCGTGCCTCCAGGCTGGGCGCCACACCTCCCACCTGGCTACCCTCTTCCAGCACAAAGCCCTCAGGCAAGCCATGAAACCCAAACAAAAGATCAAGACACCATGGCTATTTATTTCCAGAACACCTGTGAGCTCCTCGGAGGCCATGAGCTGTTCTCTGGTTGCAGCTGCTGCATAAATTGGTGTGGTTAATGCTGAGTGGAAGTTATCCCAGAGATCAAGAAACTCCCCCAGGCCAGCTCTGCTTGCTGTTAATGGTAGACCTGAACCTGAGCCAGCTCCTGGCTTCCTCACTGGCTGCACTGAGCAGGACCCTAAGCTGACTTTAAAAAGTAAAGTAAGAATCAAAGTTTCAGACTCTTGCTGCTTCTTTTTGGTGGAGCTGTGTTTAGCCTGACACCAGGCAGGCAGTTGCAACCTGGTAGAACTCACCCCTGCCCTGCAGCACATCAAAATCAGCTGTCTGAGAAGTGCTGAAATTCAGACAGAGCTGGTGGAAACTGTGGAGATGGCCCAGGAAAGGGCCCAGGAAACAGAGCCATAATTGATCAGGGTCCCACAGAACCAGGGAGGAGGTGTTTGCAGAGGCAGTGTTTTGCTGCTGTGGGAAAAAGAAGAAAAACTTTTAAAGGGAAAGGAAAAGGAAAAAGAAAGGGGGAGGGAGAGGGGAGAGGAAGAGGAAGGAAAGGAAGTTGAAGTTGGGAAAGTGCAAACAGGGCTTTCATATATATACCCAAATACCCAAAACAATTACCTTCATTCCCTGGCAACTGTATCCCATTTTGGAAATAATTTCCAGTCCGTGGTGGGAATAGTGAGAAATCTGGAAAGTGTAGACTGGAAGAAAGATTGTGTCTGCTGCCATTAGGAGTGATTCAAGATTAACATGGCAGAAAGTTTCAAATACTTAAGAAGGAGAAGTAGAGAAAGAATAAATCTCCAGATCCAGAGGGGTGATGAGCTCAAGCTGTGGTGATGAAACTTGGACAGCCCTGCAGCATGAGGCACTGGGAGAGAAGGTGGGGGATGTATTGAAGAGCAGGTTAAGCAAACATCCACTGGGAATATTCCAGACACAGCTGAGCCTCTCTTGGACCCAGGAGGTGGACTGGATGGTCTCCTGTGGTCTCTCCTGATAGACTTGCTTGCCTTTAGTGGCAAGAAGTGCAGCACATAGGATAATTCCAGTCACTAGGCTGAGTTTGGAGGTGATTGTTCAACATCCCCTGGCCTCCCACACCAACCCCTTTTGCTGACAGTGCTGCACATGCAGAGCACGCTGCTGGTTTTGCACTCACAGAGGCTGCTTGCTTTATTTTCCAGGAGATGGATCCTCATTCCCAAATTCAGCCATGAATTCATGGTTCACTCCACCACAGATCTGTGCTCTGCCAGTGGGGATGTGACAAAATCAGAATGGGACTTAAATGTGTGATGATAAATACACATTTATAAACAGTGTATTTACAAAACACAGTGAATCTGCCCTTCCTTCAAAGGACACTGGGCACGGAGAGCTAAAAAGCCATTTTGCACTCAGCTAGCCTGGGATGCCTTTCTGCCCTTGGTTTGAGGTCCGCTCTGATGAAATGGATCAGTGTCCAAAGCACCGGAAGGGCTCAGCAAGCTGGACGTGCTCAAGCTCCTTGCCATGTCATCGCCGTGGCATCCCCCAGTGACTCAGCGGCAGCATGACCATGGTGGCAGCTGCATTCATGCCTGTGGTTTCCATCACATGGCAGCACAAGTATTTTCATCCTTGTTATCTTGAAAACAGTGCTTGAAAGGTGTCTTGGGCTCTGTCTTACTGGCAGGTCTCTGTTGCAAAAGAGACACAGGGAGCTTCTGTGAAAAATCACAGAGGTTGTGAGTTGCTGCTCCTTTGCTTTTTGAAGATTTTGAGGCCCCAAGTGAAGATTTTGGAGGTACCATCTCCAAAGTGGTACCCAAAGAAGTCTGCAGCTGCAGCACTCTTCCTCCACAGATCCAGCTGGGCTGACACCTCACAACTCGCTGTGCAGGGGTGCCTGAAGCACCTCATGGGCAAATTCCCAAGAGGTGTTGTGAATTTTATCACCTTCACCGGTCTTTTGCTTTTAGGACTTGAGTTCCCTAAACCATATCCAACTTGCCCCTTTTTTTTTTCTCAGCACACAGCCTGGGTACATTACTTTGCTGTCACTAATTCTTTATGGATCACAATCCCACCAAGAAATAGCACTAATTCATTCTTCACCTATTCCAGTAAGAGCCTCTACAGAGAGAGAGAAAAATACAGGTAAAAAGTTGAAGGGTTGGTTTCTTCGCTTATGGTCTGTTTTCCAGAGAAGGACCTAGGCAAAAGAGCACCATTTTAAAAAATACTCAATCTTGCTGGCTCAAATCTGCTTTGGATTATCAAAATGTCAATTTTAAAGCAAAACATCTTATTTTCTATTAAAGACACACAGTGTTCATTTCTCATTCATACCAGTGCAAAATATGGAGGGATTATTTTTGTTTCCTTTAACCATTACAGAGCAAGTCTAAGTTTTCTTCAACTCTTCAAGGAAAAATAAAACCTAGTTCCATGACATCTACCCAGGCCCACTCTAATTACCTATCAGCTTTTTTTGGGTTTTTTTTTTCATTTTTATGTTTACTGCATTAAGAATGCAATGAATAGCAGGACTTGGACTGCTGTGGTCCCCTATGGGAACTGTGAAGTATTATTGCAGTATTAATAATTTATTTTGCTGTTAATTAAACCCATTCAGCTGGATTCAAGTCCACACAGTCTTGGGGAGGAGCCACCAGGGAGCAGCTGGGGTGTCACT
This sequence comes from Malurus cyaneus samueli, assembly GCA_009741485.1. Classification (NCBI taxonomy): domain Eukaryota; kingdom Metazoa; phylum Chordata; class Aves; order Passeriformes; family Maluridae; genus Malurus; species Malurus cyaneus. Next base: position 2,181,824 of record CM019236.1, on the reverse strand, counting down.
GTGACCTTCAAGGGACAACAGCTGCCCATAAACTTTCCTTACCCCATCCTCCGTTCCCTCCTTCCTCAGGGAAGCCTTACTGCCATTTTGAGCCATCCATCCTTGCGGCCTGAGCAGAGGTTGAAGAACCTCTCACTTGTAAGGGCTGGAGGAGTAATCCTTCACAGCAGCAGTTCTAGAAAGAAAATCTCTCTGTGTGTGCAAAAATCAACATTGAGCTGCTTCACACTGCATTTACCATGATAAAAAATCTCTCACTTCCTTATTCATAGCCAAGCCTTCTCTTGGCTTTTGCCAAAGCAACATTACCACACACTGGGTGGCTGGGGTTGTGCTGAGATAGCACAGCAGCTGTGCAAAGTGTTCACTGGGCTGGCCAATCCCGAGGGCAGCATCTTCCCCGCAGATAGGGCAAAGGGATTTTTGTTCAGGGATTTTTGTTCAGGAAGCCAGCAAGTAATTCTCAAACCCTCATTCAATGCCTGAATTCTCACCTATAAATCTGTTCCCCCTCCTGATCTCTTCCTGGTGCACAGCAAGAGAGACCTCAGAGCTTGTGAGGAACCTTGAAAGAGGAGCCCATCAAAATATCAGCCATGGTGGGCTGACCTTGGCTGGCTCACAAGAACCCCGCGATATTCCCCATAACTCTGCCTCCTCAAGTGATGGGGGGGAAAGAAATGTCAAAAGGCACATGGGTTGAGTTAAAGGCAGGGAGAGATTACTCACAAATTACCATCATGGTCAAACCAGTCTCAGCTTGGAGGAATTAACTCAATTTATTGCCAATCAAACATGATAGAAATGAAAATTTAAACAAACCTAACACCTTCAGCACTTCAGCAACAGCACTGTTCCCTTCTTCAGCTTCGCTCCACACTTTCTCCACCTCCTCTTCCCTAACTGGCACAGGGAGATGGGAATTGTGCTTGTGGTCACTTTATCACACCTTGTCTCTGCCTCTCCTTTCTCCTCACACTCTTCCCCTGTTCCACCAAGGGGTTCATCCCGTGACATACAAACTTCTCCAAGGTGAGTCCTTCCTGTGCTCTCGGTCCTCCATGAACTGCTCCAGCATGGATCCTTTCCACAGGGAACAAACTGCTCCATCATCACTTAAACCAAATATACCTGCTCATAATGTTTCCATTTTCTGGGACACGTATCTTAAATCTTGTCCCAAGTATGTCCAGTCTACCATTCCTTTTGTCAGATGTCTGTTGGAAGGTTATAGGTTCTCCAGATTTAGCTGTCCATAGACAACAGTTCATTTAACCAAAAAATCCATTACACAACAATCTGTGTCCCCCACCAAAAAAAAAAAAAAAAAAAAAAAAAAAAAAAAAAAAAAAAAAAAATCCCCAAAAATCCACTGCAATGTTTAATTGCAAATGAAAAAGAAATTGCAAACAAAAAAGATTGAAAATGGAAGTTCACATGATAGTGAAAGAAACAATCAAGCTGCCTAGAAAGCTATGTATGTTAGCTAAGGAGCTGCCTTAAAATCTTTAAAGTTCCACTCTTGTCATCTTCCAACAGACATCTGACAAAAGGAATGGTAGACTGGACATACTTGGGACAAGATTTAAGATACGTGTCCCAGAAAATGGAAACATTATGAGCAGGTATATTTGGTTTAAGTGATGATGGAGCAGTTTGTTCCCTGTGGAAAGGATCCATGCTGGAGCAGTTCATGGAGGACCGAAGCACAGGAGAAGGACTCACCTTGGAGAAGTTTGTATGTCACGGGATGAACCCCTTGGTGGAACAGGGGAAGAGTGTGAGGAGAAAGGAGAGGCAGAGACAAGGTGTGATAAAGTGACCACAAGCACAATTCCCATCTCCCTGTGCCAGTTAGGGAAGAGGAGGTGGAGAAAGTGTGGAGCGAAGCTGAAGAAGGGAACAGTGCTGTTGCTGAAGTGCTGAAGGTGTTAGGTTTGTTTAAATTTCTCATTATACTAATCTGTTTGATTGGCAATAAATTGAGTTAATTCCTCCAAGCTGAGACTGGTTTGACCATGATGGTAATTTGTGAGTAATCTCTCCCTGCCTTTAACTCAACCCATGTGCCTTTTGACATTTCTTTCCCCCCCATCACTTGAGGAGGCAGAGTTATGGGGAATATCGCGGGGTTCTTGTGAGCCAGCCAAGGTCAGCCCACCATGGCTGATATTTTGATGGGCTCCTCTTTCAAGGTTCCTCACAAGCTCTGAGGTCTCTCTTGCTGTGCACCAGGAAGAGATCAGGAGGGGGAACAGATTTATAGGTGAGAATTCAGGCATTGAATGAGGGTTTGAGAATTACTTGCTGGCTTCCTGAACAAAAATCCCTGAACAAAAATCCCTTTGCCCTATCTGCGGGGAAGATGCTGCCCTCGGGATTGGCCAGCCCAGTGAACACTTTGCACAGCTGCTGTGCTATCTCAGCACAACCCCAGCCACCCAGTGTGTGGTAATGTTGCTTTGGCAAAAGCCAAGAGAAGGCTTGGCTATGAATAAGGAAGTGAGAGATTTTTTATCATGGTAAATGCAGTGTGAAGCAGCTCAATGTTGATTTTTGCACACACAGAGAGATTTTCTTTCTAGAACTGCTGCTGTGAAGGATTACTCCTCCAGCCCTTACAAGTGAGAGGTTCTTCAACCTCTGCTCAGGCCGCAAGGATGGATGGCTCAAAATGGCAGTAAGGCTTCCCTGAGGAAGGAGGGAACGGAGGATGGGGTAAGGAAAGTTTATGGGCAGCTGTTGTCCCTTGAAGGTCACAGTGACACCCCAGCTGCTCCCTGGTGGCTCCTCCCCAAGACTGTGTGGACTTGAATCCAGCTGATGGTTAATTAACAGCAAATTAATTATTATATACTGCAATAATACTTCACAGTTCCCATAGGGGACCACAGCAGTCCAAGTCCTGCTATTCATTGCATTCTTAATGCAGTAAACATAAAAATGAAAAAAAAAAACTCCCCACCCAAAAAAGCTGATAGGTAATTAGAGTGGGCCTGGGTAGATGTCATGGAACTAGGTTTTATTTTTCCTTGAAGAGTTGAAGAAAACTTAGACTTGCTCTGTAATGGTTAAAGGAAACAAAAATAATCCCTCCATATTTTGCACTGGTATGAATGAGAAATGAACACTGTGTGTCTTTAATAGAAAATAAGATGTTTTGCTTTAAAATTGACATTTTGATAATCCAAAGCAGATTTGAGCCAGCAAGATTGAGTATTTTTTAAAATGGTGCTCTTTTGCCTAGGTCCTTCTCTGGAAAACAGACCATAAGCGAAGAAACCAACCCTTCAACTTTTTACCTGTATTTTTCTCTCTCTCTGTAGAGGCTCTTCACTGGAATAGGATGAAAATGTGAATTATGCTATTTCTTGGTGGGGATTGGTGATCCCAATAAAGAATTAAGTGACAGCAAAGTAATGTACCACAGGCTGTGTGCTGCGAAAAAAAAAAAAGGGGCAAAGTTGGACTAATGGTTTAGGGAACTCAAGTCCTAAAAGCAAAAGACCGGTGAAGGTGATAAAATTCACAACACCTCTTGGGAATTTGCCCATGAGGTGCTTCAGGCACCCCTGCACAGCGAGTTGTGAGGTGTCAGCCCAGCTGGATCTGTGGAGGAAGAGTGCTGCAGCTGCAGACTTCTTTGGGTACCACTTTGGAGATGGTACCTCCAAAATCTTCACTTGGGGCCTCAAAATCTTCAAAAAGCAAAGGAGCAGCAACTCACAACCTCTGTGATTTTTCACAGAAGCTCCCTGTGTCTCTTTTGCAACAGAGACCTGCCAGTAAGACAGAGCCCAAGACACCTTTCAAGCACTGTTTTCAAGATAACAAGGATGAAAATACTTGTGCTGCCATGTGATGGAAACCACAGGCATGAATGCAGCTGCCACCATGGTCATGCTGCCGCTGAGTCACTGGGGGATGCCACGGCGATGACATGGCAAGGAGCTTGAGCACGTCCAGCTTGCTGAGCCCTTCCGGTGCTTTGGACACTGATCCATTTCATCAGAGCGGACCTCAAACCAAGGGCAGAAAGGCATCCCAGGCTAGCTGAGTGCAAAATGGCTTTTTAGCTCTCCGTGCCCAGTGTCCTTTGAAGGAAGGGCAGATTCACTGTGTTTTGTAAATACACTGTTTATAAATGTGTATTTATCATCACACATTTAAGTCCCATTCTGATTTTGTCACATCCCCACTGGCAGAGCACAGATCTGTGGTGGAGTGAACCATGAATTCATGGCTGAATTTGGGAATGAGGATCCATCTCCTGGAAAATAAAGCAAGCAGCCTCTGTGAGTGCAAAACCAGCAGCGTGCTCTGCATGTGCAGCACTGTCAGCAAAAGGGGTTGGTGTGGGAGGCCAGGGGATGTTGAACAATCACCTCCAAACTCAGCCTAGTGACTGGAATTATCCTATGTGCTGCACTTCTTGCCACTAAAGGCAAGCAAGTCTATCAGGAGAGACCACAGGAGACCATCCAGTCCACCTCCTGGGTCCAAGAGAGGCTCAGCTGTGTCTGGAATATTCCCAGTGGATGTTTGCTTAACCTGCTCTTCAATACATCCCCCACCTTCTCTCCCAGTGCCTCATGCTGCAGGGCTGTCCAAGTTTCATCACCACAGCTTGAGCTCATCACCCCTCTGGATCTGGAGATTTATTCTTTCTCTACTTCTCCTTCTTAAGTATTTGAAACTTTCTGCCATGTTAATCTTGAATCACTCCTAATGGCAGCAGACACAATCTTTCTTCCAGTCTACACTTTCCAGATTTCTCACTATTCCCACCACGGACTGGAAATTATTTCCAAAATGGGATACAGTTGCCAGGGAATGAAGGTAATTGTTTTGGGTATTTGGGTATATATATGAAAGCCCTGTTTGCACTTTCCCAACTTCAACTTTCCTTTCTTCCTCTTCCTCTCCCTCTCCCTCTCCCTCTTCCTTTTCCTTTTCCTTTCCCTTTAAAAGTTTTTCTTCTTTTTCCCACAGCAGCAAAACACTGCCTCTGCAAACACCTCCTCCCTGGTTCTGTGGGACCCTGATCAATTATGGCTCTGTTTCCTGGGCCCTTTCCTGGGCCATCTCCACAGTTTCCACCAGCTCTGTCTGAATTTCAGCACTTCTCAGACAGCTGATTTTGATGTGCTGCAGGGCAGGGGTGAGTTCTACCAGGTTGCAACTGCCTGCCTGGTGTCAGGCTAAACACAGCTCCACCAAAAAGAAGCAGCAAGAGTCTGAAACTTTGATTCTTACTTTACTTTTTAAAGTCAGCTTAGGGTCCTGCTCAGTGCAGCCAGTGAGGAAGCCAGGAGCTGGCTCAGGTTCAGGTCTACCATTAACAGCAAGCAGAGCTGGCCTGGGGGAGTTTCTTGATCTCTGGGATAACTTCCACTCAGCATTAACCACACCAATTTATGCAGCAGCTGCAACCAGAGAACAGCTCATGGCCTCCGAGGAGCTCACAGGTGGCTTGGAAAATAAAATAGCCATGGTGTGCTTTGAATCTTTTCCTTCTGCATTTTGGCATTTTCATGGGACTTGCTGAGGAGTGGCTTGTCAACAGTAGCTGGACATGAGCCCAGGGGTGCCCAGGTGGCCCAGAAGGCCAATGGCCCCTGGGCTGTCCCAGCCATGGGGTGGCAGCAGGAGCAGGGCAGTGACCGTCCCTGTGCTGGCACTGCTGAGGCCACACCTCGAGGGCTGGGGACAGTTCTGGGCTCCTCACAAGAAAGAACAACAAATCCAGGGAAGGGAACTGAGCTGGGGAAGGGTCTGGAGCCCCAGGAGCGGCTGAGGGAGCTGGGAAAGGGGCTCAGCCTGTAGCAAAGGAGGCTCAGGGGGGACCTTGTGGCTCTGCACAACTCCCTGACAGGAGGGGACAGCCGGGGGGTTGGGCTCTGCTCCCAGGGAACAGGGACAGGGGAACGGCCTGAACCTGTGCTAGAATTAGCAAAAAATTCTTCCCTGAAAGGGTGGTCAGGCATAGAAAGAGGCTGCTCAGGGAAGCAGATTATTCACCATGCCTGGAGGGATTTAAAAGCCATGTGGCACTAAGGGACAAGATTCAGTGTTGGGGACAGCAAAGGCCGGTGGCGTTCGCGTTGCTTTCTCGATCATATTTCTTCGCTGCTCAAGTGAGGTTCAGAGAGAGAGCCATTTCTCAATTTTTTACATGAAATTTGCCAGAGTTTCATTCTCTTGCTCCTGAATTTTTTCACGCGCAACTGTGTAAACTTTGTGAGTGTAGATATATCTTTATCTCCAATAATTCCTTTTTGTCTCTTTTGGTTCGGCAGCGGCTACAAAGACATTCCAATCCTTCCCGTTGTTACATCCTATACCCTCAGGATCCACAGAGCGTGTTCCTCAAGCTACCTCGATAGAACCTGGTTCAAATTGATCGTACTCCGACGAGAACTCCTGACGAGCCCAGATCCATGATGACAGCCAAATAGATATAGCTGGTACATGCTAAAAAGCTATCCTGACCACTGTCTTCAGTTTCTTAACCATGCTAACGAGAAGCCTCCCGAGTGTTCTATTTATCACCACACCCACAGACCAGATGTCGTTTGAGTGAATGCCTCTCTCAGTGTTTTTCTATTTTATCTTCTCTGCTCTGTCCCACTCCACATTTCCTGACAGTGAGTTGAATCGTTCTATATACAAATAGATAGTAATTTATATACTTTGAAAGAAGTGCAGGTGATGTGCCTTACATTAGCAATCTGCCATTGCTGTCCCATTTACTCTCAGCTAATTCAGGCTCCCTTAGCTTTGCTAGAGCCGGCTCTGCGTTCGTCAAAGGGCGAAAGCACGTGTGATGGAAACGCACAAGCATGAATTGCAGCCTAGCCACCGCATGGTCATGCTTGCCGACTCTGAGAAGAGCAACACTTGGACATGGACAGCAATTAGGGATCCAGCCTCACCAGCGACGACGTCTGGCCGATTCCCTCTGACTTGCTGAAGTGAATTTCCTTCTTGGTTTGCATCACAACAAGATCTCTTCAGGAGCGGTAATGTTGAGTGTCAGAACTATTGGGAGAGCCAACGAAGTGCCATTGCTCAGTCTCTTTGTGCTTCTACCTAGCTGCTCAGGCGAGTGTTCCGGTCGGGCTCCACAATATGCATGCATCCCAGCTTGCCAGAACGACCTTCCTCTCCCCACCTGCCTCAGATAATCCAGCACACAAAATGCATCTAGAGAGGCCGTTATTCTACGCCTAAAAAAAGATGTAAAGCCCTGACGCTAATCAAATCAATGTGCGATGAAAATCTTTCTCCACTCCTCACTGCCACTACATCGAGTAGGGCCGACCGATGACCCTACAAAAGTCGCTTATTCATCACCACTCAGGATGAAAATCTACTCTAATACTTAAAAGAGGGACAGAAAAAGGCTGTAGAGCATTCTTGGGGGAAAACTTCTACAAGCACATTAAACCTTTGACGCTGGCTGTATCTTGAAGGCACTCGTGCTCGGATGCAAAATTCGTGTTACGCTTCATATTTAACTTCACGAGTAATTGATGCAGTTGTGCTTCACAGAGAAAAGTTGCACCCAGTGCCTGAATGTAAAGGGCTTTAGAGCTTTACGAAGACACCTTGGGTAGATTTCTCTATAGCGTAAGAATCATACTAGTGTCTTCTACTGCTCTCTCTCAAAGTAATGTTCAGCCCAACTTATTGCTACTTCCTAGAGCTCTTGGCTCACAGGATGAATGCGGGTTGTTTGTTATAACCTTAATTATTCCATATAATGAACTACTAAGCTGTTAAATAAAGGAATTAAAGTAAATGAGACTGCTGACAGACTAGTACAATGAGAATGACCATTCTCAATAGTTCTCTTTATATAACAAATAGTGATTCTATTCCATTCCTCATTAATATCGTGTTTACTTTGTGGATGCATCAATACTCTAATAAGAATAAGCACTCATTCTTGCATATCTCTCCACGGTATAATTCTATTTCAAGTTACGCCCCAAAGCGACCTGGAACATACAGAGTGACTCCAGCCCTCTTTCTTCATCGATCAACAAATATTAGGTGAGTAGAAACTCGTCGCATGATTGTCAGAGATTAAATATGATCCCAAGCAAAGCACACAACAAGACCATAAAATTCTAATAACTTGGAATGAAATTATGAGTCAATCACCACCCAACAGTAGTCTGAACCCCATGACGCCACAATCCATGAGCCCTAGGCGACGCCGCTTATATATACAAGTGAGGACCAAGCCAATGAATGAGGTATATCCCTATCGTGCGAGCCAGTATTGACACTGGTCATACATCACCTCTTAGTTATCTCCTGGAAAAAATTTTAAAGTGAAGAAGCGGTCTCTATGCCTGTTATCCAAAGGCATCTTCTAGACATGGAGGTCTCTAAAGACATCGCTTAAAGGATAAGAGCACAAATGTTTTTTTTCTTCCTTGGTAGATGCAGGTTAGTGTTTTGTCTCCAAACTTTGGCGATCCAAGATTTGAATCAACTGCACTATACGCTAGTCAATCGTGCACAATGAGCACAGCTGATGAGCTCTGTCCTATTAGTCACCAGTATTCATACAGAATGATGACCTAGATAGGTCTCTTTGCATTAGGAATATTTGATTTGAATATCTATATTTGCTTGGAGCGAAAATAGAACAAAGTACAAAGCCTTCGGTTGTCTTTTTTTTTTCTTCGATTAATTACAGACAGTCAGATTACTCTGCGGAGAGTGTGAGTAACATGAGTATTTGCCCACGGTGATAAAGACTCCAGCCACTTAATATTGAATGTTACCATGTGAATGTATGTCAAAACGCGTTATCTAGCTTACACCTCCCAATATCTATTCAATTTCGTGAGCGTCACCTTCTATGGCGTATATATAAACGGTAGGTGAAAATGGCCAGATATTATTTCCCAACATCGACAAATTCAAATATGCATTTAAGACACCAATTTTCAGTAAGCAAAATCCCACCTCCCAAGTCAATAAGAAAGCTGCCGAACACTACCAACATTGAAGCATGCTCTTCTAGATTATCTGTAGAGACTGTTCTAGAAATCATGCTACCATATAAACCCAGTTAATTTTATCTTCTATTGTAGAATGCAGCGTACGCATACACCATATATAATTCTAGCCAGCAAGTATCATCGAATATGAGAACATGCTTTAGAGACTAAAGACATCAAATGAGTAACTCCTCGTGAGAGATTTCCGTAAGAGACTTTATATCAAGACTAGACTCACAGACAATTTTTGACAGACTTATGACAAAATGTCGGACTAGAACACCGTGCAGCTCGTCGGCATTACAGGGAGCATGAACAAGCTCGTACCGCCCGCAGACGAACACCACGTGAGATCGAACTCTCAAACAACCACACAGCCCTTGAAGAGTTCATAATCTCCAACGCTCCACTAGCTCAATTCAAACAGTCGATGAGCTATCTACACCGCTACTACTCTCGCAAAATAAATAACAAGATAACTTCAACATTACATCGTGTTCTCTCTCTCGCGTACTCTAGCAGGATATTCCGTTATCTCCTATCAAGAGCAACAATCCAAGCCCATGCTAGTTCTAGAATACAAACGAAATAGAATTCATTAGATAGGTATTAACCTTATCAACAAAGATGAAGATTAACTCAGCCACAGCTCCCCTACGCTACCTAAAGACAGATCACTCGTTCTAATAAAAGTTCCTATTCAAAAGAGTTCAAGCCCTCCCAAGATATGATATTCTAGAGATAGAAATATGAGATCTCTACGTTTCTCACGTGCCATCATTCCAATTCAATAATCGTCCTACAGAAAACAGCGTAGCCATTGATTTCATGCATCATTCATGCAGCCCTGTTATAAGTGCCTACGCTTGTATTCAGGCAATATACTTTTTAACGACTCCACTAGCGAATTTTAGAGAACTCGTTAATCCTTTCGCGTTTGTTCCACTTTCTCGAGCATCTAAATAATCTTCCTGCAGAACGAGCCCTTCCTCACATAGCTGTGGGCCATATCAAACGTCCCATGTGCACAAGGCATCACTCGCTCGCTACTGTGATGCCTCGAGCAGCATGGGACTATACTATAGGAAATGGCCCCACTCGTGTTCAACTCACATGTCAACTTATACTCTCTTCTACATATTAGTATCGCTGGATTCTATCTATGTTGTACAGTGAACCTTCATCTCCTAGGACAACATCACAAACACACACACTCATACCTTACAACACAATATCCAACTAAAAATACCCAATCAAATAGAACATAACAAGACAATAGATAACACAAGAGCTACACCCAAAAAAAAACCCCAAGAAGAACCTCTCTCACCTAGACAGCAACCAGAGAGCATATAAGAAAGGAAAATCAGAAACTTGCTAGCGAAAGCGCGCAACTTGTCCTTGCCTAAGAATACTGCAAAGACGAAAGTCTCCTCATTATAATATCGTTCTTTCTTATAGTTCTCTTGCTTATAGCGTGAGATGATCTCTAAGAAAGAGAACATCGTCTGTCTGCCAATGTTTTTATTTTATTTATCGTTTGATTATCTATGTTCTGTATAATACTGTTATTGAGCTTTTGCGCCAACAGCCCTTATGTGGCTGGCCGCGACATGTCGCAGCACCATCCGCATACCTTCGCACACTCGTCTGAGTCTTGCAGACGCTACGATCGCAGAAATATCTCACACACAAAAGCTTTCACACATCTGTCCTCAGATTTTCTCTGACCTGGGTAGTATTGATGCTTACAAAACACTGAAACCAATATCAGTATCCGAGTTTCCTGGAAACTAGGAATAGTAGCAATGTTGTCTTTCTCGCCTAATAAATGTGTGTGTCATGACACACTCATAACTAGTCTACTTGCTCTAGCTCATAGGTATAGAAAAAAGCGCATGTGGCAATTCACTAGAGTCGAGCTGTACAAACAAACCAAATTGACATTCACATTTTGTGAATATAGCTCTGACTCTTTTTTACTGAGTTTACTTCCATCATTATAGGTTCTTAATGGATACATCACTGTATAGATTCTTTTGTTCTAGCTCTGAAAAGTTCTTTGGTGTATTCCAGCCTTTCCAGGGTACAATATGTTATGTTTACATGATGGATTCTATACATGTCGCGGCTAGCATCCAGCTCCAACAGGGGGTCGATATCATATCAATGGTAGCGAGAGCTCACCTCGTTTTCCAAGCCTGACTTGTTTGAGTAGACTCTGCATTGCTCCATCGTTATGACCTGCTTTTAGGACCTATACGAGCACTCTATTCACTTTGCATTTTAGTCCTCATTGCATTGCTGGCGATATAGAGTATATCATTTCTCCTCTTTCCATAATGTCTGTAAGCGTTTCGGTCCGATTACGATAGCTCATCATCACTACTCTCATATAGACTCGGCATTCACATAATACTCGCAGCATTGGTTGCCGGTAACCTGATATGATGGACAAGCTGGGATGCATTTCTGGCTGCTGGACGAGACATCCCATCCACTACTTGTTATAAGTTATAATGCACTGAAGTACTCTCCTCTAATCCAATCACTGTTTGGACATGTCTGCCATTCTGGCTTATCCTTTACAGTCAATATGATATGCTTCTGTGTTTTGTTTGCTGCTTCAGTATATCGACCCACTCTTCCAGGGGAAGCCGTTTATACTGCTTGCGCTAGTACTTGGTTCAACCCGTGCAACTCTTTTTTCTTCTACCTTCCCAGTGCAATTCATACTTCCACGTCTTACTGCTCAGTGCTTACGTGCAAATAACGAAGTCAGACTTATAAAGAAACCCAAACGAATCATATAGACAGAATTTTCTCCAGCACTGTGAGACAACTTGCTTTGACAGCTTGCAAGTTGGTAAGTAATAGGCCACTCTTCTTAGCAGAAAGTCAAAGGCTTCATCACGTTAGACACTTACATCTTATCCCCTGTACCACTGCATCTACAGAATTGATAAGTCTGGGTTTAAAGCTGCTTCTCCTAAAATCAAGTTGTACCGCTATAAGAAAACAATTAATTGCTGAACCTTCTGTATCTTTCTATGGCAGGCATGGATCAAGAGATTGTGTTTTCATCTCTCTTCACCTTCTTTTCTTTACTGAGATTATTATTATCGCTTTCACTTTTCAATGTTACAAATAGGCTTTAGTATGGCAGCCCTGGGAGCCAGATCAACTACAAGCATTTTATTTATTCAAAAAGAAAGTAGTTCTGAGCTACTTTAAATGAATAGCTCTTCTGAATTTTGAATGTTAAAGTTCAACATTAATTTATAGGGTTGTGGTGAAGTATGTAATACTTCTCTGTTCCTACTGATCTATTTATATTAGGACCATTTGATTAGCGATGAGCGTGCTGTGCGGAACACTCCGTTATGTTGTTGTTGATGGATGTTGGACTATAGAATGTGCTGCGCCGTGTGCATTTCACGTCCATGTGAATCAAGCTCTCTCAGCGAGCAATAGCAACGTCATTTTGAGCTCATCATGCTCTGTTCTGCTGCTTCATGTATGGATTGTGAGAAATCTCCTTCAGAAACTGTGCAGGACAGCTGTGAATGTCCCACGCTCACTGTGATCTATAGAGACTACACTGAGAGTGATGGTCTAGAGCCCTTTAATAGAACAGGTGTTGAAATAAATAAGTAAAATCAAAGAATAAAAGGTGGGGCGGAAAAACATTTCTGTGATCTGCTGATCTCCACATTCCCCCTATATCCACGGTAGATTGAAGGCCCAGGGCATTTTGGTTGTATCTTTAATCCCTCTAGCATATGAACCCCCATGCTGCTCTGTCAGTACCCCCTAGCTCGCAGTTGGTATGTTCACGACCCTCTCTCTCCATCACGGAAATCGGTGCTGGACCTCGCAATGCCAATGAGCTACTCACATGGGCTCTCCTTCCCTCAAGTTTCCCCATTTCATGAGAACAGGTTCTGGGACTGTCTTTCATCTTTCAGAAGTACAGCACTGGACCCTTCCTGGCTATCCTGCTATTCCATGGTACTGCTTGTACTGATTCCTGGCAGCTCAGTAAAGGCCGATCACATGAATTAAGCAGCATGTTCTTGTATTTCTAAGGATTTTCTCAGTTATAAATAATATAGTATCTAGCTCCCTCATCACTTTATGTGAATGAAGTGGACCTGTCATCATTTTCTCTTATGAATTGCTGATTAACCCTTGTTTCTGTGGCACTTCCATAATCTGTAGCAACTTCAGCTTCTGAAATTGCATGTACATCTGGTTGACAATTGCTCATTTTTGGGAATCATCGCTGTAGATGTTGATACCGTGAACTGTTGCAGAATCGTGATGAATGCTGAGCTATGTCACCTTGCAAGTAAACCCCATCCTCTGTCCAGTCATCCTTCTAGTAGCTCACCTCACATTTAAAGGTACGATACGTATCAGAGCACTCTCAGAAACTCAGAAAATTGATTCGTTGTGGTGTTTCCCTTCTGCCTTCCCAAAGCTATCACGCTCTCATCACAACATCTCCCCCTCCACTTTTTGTGTTGTGGCTTTATGATTTCCTGGTCTCCTACTCTTGGTGATTGTGCTTCTGGTGGGCACGTCTTTGCAAAAGACCCTCCCGCTCGGTGTGTGAGACACGCAGCCCAATAACCGAAAAGCACATGTGCCTAGTTAGTGTTGCCTGTATTTATGGCCTCTATAAGATATTATGTGTGACTTGGTATCTCTGTCATAATCAGATAGAATTCACTTTTTCTATGTCAATGGGGCACATTGGGGCATTCTTCAACTCAGAACATAGACTATTTCTCTTTTTCACAGATTAGGAATAATCAACTTAACCTTCATATTTCCATTATTTTTCTGGGAGCGATGATAAGATTTAGTTTTCCTATTGTAAGAAAGCGAACTGAACTTGAACATACAGCTCACGATAGTCTGATCATCACAAACCATTTGAATATTCACGCACCTTAAGGATCCCAAAAAAACAAAGCACTGCATTATAAAAAGTCTATAGATGGGTTATGTTTTCTCCAAAGCAAGCCAAAATGCTTCTAAAAAATATCCCACAGGCTCTCGTCATTTCAATATATGGATGTTGATCCATTCGCTTCCTCAGTTCAAATGGTCGTTGTTCTTGAGAGACATGGATCAAGGAAGACTATTTGGCTTACTACTAAATTTGACTTTTCAACTAGAAGATGTATTTTAAGTTTTGATAAGAATTTTCTGAGGGCTTTTTCATAGTTAGTAGATTTAACACATTTTGAGTCACCATTCTCCTTCAGCTTGCCATGCCAGGCTCTTCTCTGCAAGGCTATCTGTCGCTCAATTTTGCTATTCGTGACTCATCCAAGTGGTTTTAGGCTTCGGCTAGCTGTTTGAGCTTCTTTTTTATTACCTCAGTCATTCTTTTTCCGGCAGACTTTTGGCTTACAGAGATTCGAATTTATCCTCGGAAAAAACTGCAGAAAATCTATGTCATTTGAATTTATTTTCTGAGATACTTTGAGTGAGTAACAATATAAAAATAAACATAATTTGAAAGCCCTCTATTCACTTAGCTGTCTGGCGAACATCAGATACTAATTTCATCAAGCCCTGTCGCTTCTGGTTAGTCTAAAGGTTGGGCTTACTTAAAATTGCTAATTTGCTTCCCATTTGTTATAATCTTTTCTAACTTAAATATACTCTGCTTGAAAAGCATTTTTTTCCTACCTTGCTTTAGTTGCCATAGCGATTTCTTCACTGCGCTGCTTCAGTGTCTCTTCTGCCTGTTTCATTAACTCATCTAAAACAACTATCAGTTCTTTCATGCCAAAAAAATTGTTTTTTTGTCCAAAAGTGGATAATTCAAATAACAGACGACTCCTAATAAGCCACAATAAATTCCTTCTGGGTTGCATAGGAATAATACGGTCTTCTTTCTTGAGGCCCAGCGATCTATACTGTGACTCTACGCATTCAATTAAAAAGCACAAAGCAACCACAGTACTCAGGAATTGTTGTAGTCTGTAAGATACTAAGTGTATGTACATTTGTGCAAACTAACAGTCTTCTGTGGGACCAGACTGTATTAATCATTAGAGCAATCCACATAATTTATAATAGAAGTTACGTGGAGGATTAGCTATATATGAATTCTTTAAACATGCCTATAATTCCTTGAGATCTAATTAAGTGAAGGTTATATTAATGTCAGAATGGATGTTCTCAGTTCAAAAGTTCTACTAGCGCCTAAAAAGTAGGACACAAGTAGTGTCTCTCCTTAGAGGAACATTTATTTTTCCAGCTTATCAGATCGCTTAAGCGAGCTTCTCAAGACAGCATACCATTATGTTGATGAATAGAAACAAACTCTTTCACAAGGTGACATTTGGAGCTCGCCTGAAAATGATATCAGTCATTTTGCTTATTTCTAAGGTTGTTGTTCACCTTGTAATAATAAATGCCATAACTGTTACATCTGGACAAGAATATATATGCCAATAGTTATTGGTGTATCACTGAGAAACCATCCAGTAAGCATCGTTTCTATATTGTTTCTTTACATCTGCGGTAAGTTTTCAACCTGAACAGTAGTTGGTGACAAGACTAGCAGTGCATACCAAGGCGCTTCTTTTATAATAATTCCTTTCTGTATCTTTGTACATAGTTCCTCTTCTCTCAGTAGAGAATGCTTTGTCTTACATTTAATAAAACATCGTGTGCACTTGAACATACTTTATTTTAATATATTGCTCTTTTCTACTCAGTATTAGTTACTTTGACTTCTTTTGATGTGTCTATGTCAGTGACTAGTCTCCAGTCTGTCAAGCACGTTTACAGTCTGACTGTTTATCATGATACAGTATCGGTACCATAACACACAGATACTACACACGTGCATATGAACCCTCTTTGTAACGACTTATTTATATTATTTACGTCACATGAATCTAACCTCTTTCAGTTTAACTCTTTCGTCTCATATTGCTGAGTAGTTCCTATTTAAAGCTAGTGCCCCACTTTCTACTAAGCTCCCTTCAAATATTGATGGTACCACTTTACGTATTAACTCATCTCCCAGGTTTTCTCTTTCTCTACTCTCATGAACAACCTAACTCCAATTCTCCCTTAACTTGTCCTTCGTTGATAATATTTGTTCCTGCGACCGGGTTGCTTATCCTTCACTCGTTCGCGTGCTTGAGCATTATGCCCTTGCCTTGCTTATTATCTAGGGACACTCGCCATTTAATGCCTCTAATGAGAATTGTCTTATACACTCATTATGCTTTAAAACAATAGTAAGCTGTCTTCTCAGCCTCAGTCCCTTAGACATGCAGAGATGAAGCAAAGTTAACATCTTTCAAGACTAGCAGAACTAAGTTGCGAAATCAGCAAAGTTGCGCTTTATTTATGAAGCTGCTCACTAGTGTATCCTCCCAGATCGCAATTTTCAAATAATTCTCCACTACTAATGGAGCATACAATAAGATCTTTGTTCACCTTTTCCTGAGACTGTGCTTTTTGTGTCGGACTACATCTCAGAGTATCAATAAAGTGAGAACGTACACATCAAAAAGATTACCACACGCATATTTCTTTAATGTGTTTTTTTTACTTTTACGAGTAGTACTGAACTATCCATTATTGTGGTTTGAAATTATGTAGAAGGCTTTGTATCGCTCCTGATCGTCTTACGGTTTTCGTTCTCTTTCCGTTCTCACGTCATTCTCTACTCAGTGCCTTCTCCATCTAATCTGCTTCCTCTACATAACACACACTTTGCGATTCACGTTGGGCATTTTGGCCTTTTCCTCCCATCTGCTGAAATGTCTCTGTCCATGGATCGAACTGAATAACTCACAGAAGTCCACAGAACTTGGTAAGCTGCACAGGCGATAGGAGTTCAGAGTTCCGTGTGTATGAAAAAAGTTTTATCTTCTGTCATTTATGCAGCAACAGGAAACATGGACAAGTAGAAACAAATACCTTCTTGCTCTAGTAACTGCTCCTGCAAAAAAATGTTCCTGAATATGTATTCCTATATTTAGATCAGAATATGCAAGACGTCATTCGGCCCATGGGCGAGAGCATATTTCTGTTGCGTATACAACTGACTACCACATGAACTGCGTCCTATTCCTATACATAGTGACATACTTCATTGACCTATAATTCGCATGCAGGCATACCTCTTTACTGTCCTTAAGAGGTACCCACCCTTCACAACTGGATGATTGTGCTTTGTTCTGTTCGCAATCGTCAAGCAGTGCTTGTGTAGTGTTAACAAACACACCACGGATGGTATCAACAGACACTTGCTACTCCGACAATTGTGATTTGGACGGGGAATTCATGTTAGCATTGCAATAGGAGTGAGATGATTGCAGCACTGGGCCTGAGAGGTGATTAAAGAGTTGATGGCTCCCCAAGGATGACTTGTAAAAAGATAGCAAATAAGATGAGACTTTGCCATGCGTGGAACAAATGTTGTGAGCTGTACATGGAAACGTTAATCGATCATCTTAGCTAATACCAAGCTAACATAGATCAAGAAAAGCCATGCCAGAGACAGCGTGGATATGAGAACTGATGAACCATCACAGTTGTTTGTACAAAACCACAATAGTAAAATAAGCAACTCTAGAGAGACTTATTAATATAAAATTCTTGTAACAAAATACTCTTACTTATTGAGAGAATACAAAAGAAGCTGTAAAGAATAGTGTATTTACATTTTCAGATGACTCGCAGGACGTCAGTATAATGCAGAGAGCCAGATCTGGGATGTAAAAATATCACGCAGGAAACTGGACCGCCTCACAGAGAGCTTCCGATTTTTTTTATGGTGAAAAAAATCAATCAGTCTGCATAAAGTTACACCTGATGAAGTGGGTTACTGCTTATCAAAGCAGAAAAAATAACGTGTTTTTTTGTTAAAAAGAAGAAATCTTTCCGATGTGCTCCCAACAGATTAATTATTGTAATATCCCTTTCGTTTAGAAAATTTTATATCAGGCCTAAAGAACCGCTGAAAACCTTGAAAGTATGCTAGGTGACAACCACGACATGTACAGCAAGAGAAACCATGATACGACTTCTGCGTGCGGAGGTTACGCTATCATGTACTTGCTTATGGAAGCTTTAATCCTATGCGAGAAAACGATGACAACTAGTGCTACCTGAACTACGTTTCTGTCCCAAGCAAGTTAACCCACCATCCAAATTTTATGTCAGTTTAGCACGCGAAAGTGTGATAGCCTAGCAATGTGGCGAGCACCTCACACATCTGATCAAATAGCCGCCCCCACGCAGTTGACATGCCTTTCCCTTTCCAATAGCCATCAGAAGGGCACTATATGGAAAATAAAGATGAGTCAAGCCTGAGTTAATGCTCTTTGTCTCATCCCCTGCTTGAGCTCCTCCTCCTCTTCCTTTCTGCATCCCTCTTTTTGAGCATTTTCAATGGGACGTTGCTGAGGAGTGGAACCTGGTGCTGTGACAGACAAGCGCTGCGACCATGAGCCCAAGGGGTGCCCAGGTGGCCCAGCAAGAGTGTTTTCAATGGCCACCTTGGTTCAGCAGCATCGGGGTGGCAGCAGTTTTGAGCAGGGCAGTGACCGTCCCTGGTGCTGGCATGTGAAGGCCACACCTCGAGGGCTGGGGACAGAGTTCTGGGCTCCTACAAGAAATCAAACAAATCCAGGGAAGGGAACTGTAGGTTGGGGAAGGTCTGAGCCCAGTCTGGGCCCAGGAGCAGGCTTGCGGGAGCTGGGACGCCTCACAGGGGCTCAAGCCCGTGATGAGCAAAGGAGGGCTCAGGGTGGAGACTTGTTTGGCTCTGCACCAACTCCGCTGACAGGAGGAGGCACACGCGGGTGGTTCGGGCTCTGCATCCTGCTCAGACTGCAAGTGAGCAACTAGGCACAGGAGAGGAATGCCGCCTGTCACAAAACAGCAACACACATAGGGGAACGGTTAATAATGTTGGACTGTATGGGCAAAAATTTCCTTTCAGGAGGTTTGTCAAGCATGTGGAGAGACTTCCAGGGCCCAGTGTATGATGGCATCACCATCCTGGGAGGAGTGCAGATGTGCACCAAAGGGACAAATGTTTACGTGTTGGCTCTGCAGCAGGTGTTGTGGGTTAATGATTGGAAAGTCACTTGACTTCTTTCCAACCTGAATGATTTGTCTATTATCCTCTATGAAATTTTCTACTAACATACATAACCCCCATGAATCTAGTGACTCTTTCAAGAGTCCCTGACAGACTCCCAAGAATTGCAATTTCAATACAAGATAAGTTGACAACGGAAGGAATTATCTAGACCCAGCAGTTCGATGTATTGAAAGATGCAATTCACAGAACCTATGTTTCATGCACTGTCAGAATCTCACACACCTTTTTCCATCAGTCTAGACAAGCCTTATCACAGAGAGAGGAAATTTCACATTCTGGGAAGAGAAAGGCCTCAGAAAGTCTCCTTCATTCCAGTCGTTGCAAAACGCCCCACTAGCCATTTGAAATGAGTGCTGCTTCCCTCATAGTTCTCTTTTAGCAGACTTTTAATTTTTACAGCAGAAACACAGCGTGCTAAAGGAAAATGTGGAGATTGTAGGAAAGATTGCTTGGTGCATGCCTGTCCAGGACTTGTTTTGTTGGGTTGTTTCTCAACCGCAGGACAGAAAAACATGAATTTGAAAAGAAAGAGGCATGGCAAGGGAGGGAGAAAGAGAGGTGAGAGACTGAATTTTTATTCTTCTCCTGGGGTTACAAAAGGCCCTGTTTTGATCTTTTGCAGCCCTTAACTGCAGTGCTAGTGTTTCTTATCTACCGTTTTCATTCTCAGGTGTTGTCCCGGGAGAGTTTTTGTTGCACTTCAATAGTTTGCCCAAACTTTTTTTTTGGTTTTGAAGTTGGAGGAGGAAAGATATGTTCCTGTCATGCAGTCAGACGACCATGGGAGGCAAATATGATTGACAGGCTTACAGAATTAGGACACCCTCTGCAGTTGGGAAAAAAGGAAAATACGACAGCATAAAGCCCCACAATTTCGGTTCTGAAGGAAAAAAAAATATGCCCCTTGAAAAGCTTCTTGTGCCCTCTCTATCCTTTTTTTAATGCTGGCGCTGAGGTTCTCTCACTCAAACGTCACTCAAAGGTGCACTTTTGGGAAAACAAACTTTGCCAAATCTGACCCATTACTTTCCCTGTGCAGCTAATTACCCTCGATACAGCATCCTCCACCTTGCACTCTTTGGGCCAGACAGAAGACTTTAAGCACAAATCATAAAAAAACAAAAAAATCCATCGATGACAGTTCTTCTGTAACACTTACACATCTGAAAACCACAAGTCAGGCACTGGTTTCTTTACGTGCCAGAAGATTTCTGAGAGGCTTGCAAGATAAATAAAAAGTCCCGGATCTTTACACGGTCGCGGCAAAGAAAAGTGCCATGTGCCAGACCAATAGGCCACACCAATCAAGTTCCACAGGGGCAAAGGTAATCTAAAAGACTCTAGTCTAAGTAATTGCTTTGTGATTATGCGATGAACTGCCAAAAAAAAATAAAAACAAAAAAAAAACATAATAAAAAAAAAGGAAAGAAAGGAAACGCGGAAAAAAAGGGCAGAGGTAGAAAAAAGAAACAAAAAAATACAGGGTAAGTTTATTAAAAGAAAAATAAGAAAGAAGGAAAGAATAACAAAAGAGAAAAGATAAAAAAAAAAGCAGAAAGAAACAGACAGAAAAAAAAAAAAAAACAAAACCAAAACAAAGGGAAAAAGCAGAGACAGGGCATTTCTACTGCCAGGTAAGTGCAAGATATCTTTCAGCAGTTGCTGGTAGTCCATCCCACCACATAGAATTTTAAAGCTGGCACACATTTTATTCATTTTTTATCCTTCTCAGCCATGCTTTCAAAAAGATTTTTTTCCCTCTCCAGTGCAGATATGGGACTTTATG
>CM019236.1:2140828-2160837 GCA_009741485.1 Malurus cyaneus samueli | reverse complement strand
TGGGCGCAGCCGTGCTGGGTTAATGGTTGGATCACTGGTTCTTGACATGGTTCTCGCTCCTATTAACCTCTAGCCGCCTCCTTAGATCGCCCCGATTTTTTGTAGCTACACATTGTCTTCGGCAGCCTGAGCCCAGGATGTTATCGCTGAGCAGGAAGAGATCTGAACTGGAATTTGAATGTTCCATGCTGGTGGGTGAGTTACTCGTGAGCACCAACATTCACGAGCCGAGTTCATCCACACCTGAGTCCCAATCTCGGCTAAAAAACTGATGGCTTGATGGCAATGGCTAAGCTGGTCTTCAGATAAGCCCAACAGCTTTCCATCAGGTCTGGTCAGGTCTTTTTCAATGTCCATTGATTGTGTTCTCCTTTATTAGTGCAACTTTCTATTTTCCACTCCGTTGATGACTCACATGCTTTCCAACACATTTTATAGGTAAGATTGATGAAGTGGACCTTTACGCGATAAGTCTTTCAGACCTACGTTTTCGTTCATTAACCATTTGGTCTATTTTTGCTTCATTTTTGCTAATTTTTTAACTCTTTCTTCTCTTGGGCTGGGTGGAGCACGATGTTGTGTCTCAGCCTGAACTGCACAGAAAAACCTTGTGAAAATTGTATCTGATGAGCAAGAAAATATTGCTTCCTTGCAGAGGACGCACTTTCGAGAGGCTGTGGGACTCGAGGTCAATGCATCCATATCTTCCACCAAACCTTCAATCTCATTTGCTGCCCGTACTGTGATAATATTTAATCAAGTTCTTGTCTCTGCTCTTCTGTAAGAACAGATGTGGGGACTCAGCTTTTATAAGTCCATAATTGAATATGTGCGCGTGTGGTACAAAGATTATTCTTATATGACTATATCAATATGTCAGCTCGGGTATCTTGACTCTGTTCCTACAGTGCTCACTTTGTACGCCTGGAATGTGATGTGGTTCCTTTAATATACAATGGATAAATTCTATCTCTATCTGTAATAAAAGGATTAAGAAGTGCACATTTCCTTCTGCTATCATCTGTGTAATTTTTTGCTGAAATGTGCAAGACCATTTTGGTCCTGTTGTATTAATTGTGAGCCTACAGCACGAGCCTCAAGCCAGGCGCACCCCCATTAATCACAGGGTGATTTTAGCTAGGCCATATATCTATGACGACAGCTACTGCCAGAGTAGTGGGAACATTGTGCTTACCGCTAGGAAATGCTCCTTCCCTCCGCCATGCGAAGTCTATATGGGAATGCATATGTCTATACGGCCAGCAAGAAGTGGGACACACACAAAGCTGTGTTAGAAGAAAAAAAAAACCAAATGATTGAGGATGGTCACACAAGGAATCCGTGGTCAGACGTGCCGCGTGTTAATCACAACAGCTGGCATGGTGCCGGTATTCTACGCAATTTTGATACGATTCAGCAGAGGATTCAGCTCTGCAGGAACAGAGAGGCAAGATTGGTCTGTAAGGTTGGTGTTGTGTTCATAAAACTCTTGTGGCAATCACCAGGGCGAATAGGAGCAATCTGACGTCGACACAACCCCAACCGAAGTAACGTGGCTACAACAAGAATTTTTCTCCAAGGAATTTCACCAGTTTACGATTCTCAGAGGGATTAGCTTTCTCGACACATCAACTTGTTTTTGTCAAGAAGGCCTCATTAGGCTGGTACCTGAGATTATTGAACATCCAAACAAAATTATCATCTTATAAATTTTTAGCGACGCAGACCTAGGTTTTCCTTCAGCACGAGGAAAATGCCGGTAAGGTCTTCCCTTAAGCTGCAATCGCATCCATCTGTGATTCAAGCTATTCTCTCGGCATCTGCTCTCGTAACTCAGCAGAGAAAGCAACAATATTATAGGAAGATTGAAAATCCATATGACCAATGGGAACAACAACCCATGTCCTCAAAACAATCAGGATGAAGGATTTTCATTTTTGCCGGACAAAACGGCTCTCGTATACTGAGACACGAAAAGCTTGATCTCAATCAGAATAGGTATCAGAGTCGCCCTGAGTTATCAGACACCAAGAGTACCACCCTGTCCTGTCTCAGATGCCGTTTGGAGACGGCAATGAGCGGCTTTGCAAGCTCCCAAAATTTCGTAAATCCCACTTTTAAAACGGGGACATAGAGTCCTCAATTGGTCTGTTAAGACTGGGAGCATGTACTGGGCACAGCATACCAAACGTCTCCCCGTCCACCTGTATTCTTTCTGCAGAGGCAGTAATTTGTCTGCAAGCCTAAACATTGACTGGATCAGCGCAGCCAGGAAAGCATTGACATGTTTAGTACCATGCGACAACAATATATAAACTGCAAAATACACATCGGTGAAAAGAGATCTCAGGCAGAGGAAAATCTTGACGGGTTAGTATTCCGCAGAAATCACGCACTGTCTCCTCCCTATTCTTCATCAGCGACTGAAGAAAGCTCAAACCGCCTATAAGGATGAGCCACTGGAAATTGGCCGAGCAGTCAGATTCTACTCACAGGTTTCGCATGTGACACAAGAAACCTTGCTCGAATTTTAGACATTCCAGTATGAATTCCTTATTAAAGCAACTGCAAGTGAAAAGCAGCTACTGGGATTTGTTAAATAAGCCAGTTGTGCTCTACCGCAGGAATCTGGATTGTAATTTCATGCTTTCGGAATTCCACTCTAGTTGTCCTTTCTCCACCAGCTTCAATGATTTCATACATAAGTCACTCCAATAATATCTCTTTCTTGTCCTCAGCCAAAGGAGAGCAAGGCTTCTTTAAGAGTGCCTAGGTGGAAGAACTAAGAATCGTTTCTTCCCTAGGACTGAAAATGACAATTCAGCGTCTGGCAAGACTGTGGAGAAAATCAACATGCCATGTTTGTGTTTTTCAGCTCTGAAGTGCCATGACCAAATTTTATAGATCCATCAGTTCAACCGGTTTTCTTATTCTGGCGGGAAAATAAATTCTAGCAACCACGGTCGAGATTCAATGGCTTTCCTATGGAGGAGCAGTAATGTTTCTGGCAGGCTTACGTTTTAAGTTTCTCTGAAGACCCTGTGGTATGAAGTGTTCTACCACGAGTTTTAGCGCGCGAAAAGTAACACGTGTTAGATGAGGGGCAGCCCTGATATGGTGACGACCACGCGACGGTCATTTTCGAGAGCCTCACGCTCTTTGCAAGGCACGGTGGATACAATTCATCGTAAAGAGACTCTTGACCGTGGAGGGAACAATGGAAACACATTCACGGCACGAAAGAGAAGGGCTTGTTCTCCAGCAGGTCTTGCGATCAAATTAGCTCGTTCACGAATTACCCAGTTTAGGGACTGGCAAGCTTCTATGAAGATTTTAATCCAATGGTTACGATAGTGTCTGCTAACCGACACAAATTATCCCTAAAAGGGTGAAAACTTATGCATGGAAAGGCGACTCAGGAGCGCGAGGTATAAATATATGATACTAATATAAATCTGTCGACCATATGTACATTGAATAACTTGGATTAGCAGCAGGGCAGCCTGGATGTTCTCCTTTCAATAGAGGCATGAGCTATTTTGACAGCATTATCCCCAAAAGAACGGGAGTGCTCTCTCTTAGAACAATCTGGCGGCCAGGTCGCAGAGTCAGAACCTTCATCAATGCGCAATTTCATCATTCTCAGTATCTGGCAGCAGGATGCACTCGTCGATTTTCCCTGCATGGCTGTTAGCACGCAATATCAACGAGATTTTAACCCGCTTTCCTGGAGTTGTCTCTCACCTTTCCTGCCACAGCGGCACAGCCAGAGGAACATTATGCAAATGGATCGCCATCTTAAATGTGTACAGACATTCAGGCAGTTGCTTTTCTTTCTAGATGCGGGTCCATTCCGCTGCTGTCCCCCTGAACTTCAAATTTCACTCTGGGAGGTGATCGCCTCGCTCTCGATTATCTGACCAATTTGAATAAAAACTCAGCATACTACCACATATAGTTCTATGGTTTCCCTGGTTTCTGCCTCATGTGCAATTCTTGCAAGGGTGAGTTTGTCTTCCATTAATCTGTAAATTATTCTACTTTATAGGCAGGTAGCTCGAATGTTCCTTCTGCCCACTTAGGCAGTCTTTCTCTTTCTGTGAAAAATAGACAAAAACAACACCAAGACGAAAAAAACAAGCACAAAAAAAAAAAAAAAAAAATAATAAAGAGCGGGCAGGAGTAGCACCGCCCAGCACCCCCCCCAGCTCCTGCATGGTCTCTACCATCATATCACACATCCGACTCTTCGCCCGTCGTACCTCTTCGGTCGCCTCTAGCCGGTTCAGTATTATGTGCTCCCACTCTCGCACCATTCTCCTTTGCCGCGAGCCTTCCGCTTTCTCATCGGTCCTTGACAACATGAGCTGTAAATCTTCACCGTGTCACCAGATGCTAACGACCCCACGGCTCAGACACGAAATACACCGCCAGACCGTTCAGCTGGCGGCGCTCCGACTCCAGGTTTCTCTCCTCGCTATCATCTAGTGCAAAGAACCACATAAAAGATTCAGCTCATGATCTTCCTCACTGACATTATCACCAGCACGATTCTATTGACCTTAAGGATAAGAGTACAGTTCAACGTTTAATTGTTGCGATTTTACACCACTAAAGGCAAACAGCAGACGAAAAAAATCTGGCAAGCAGACGCAAATAGCGAAACGATCATAATAATAACAGATGGATCTGGGTCTCTCACAGGGGGGGAAGGGTCATCGAGGATCTACCCTGGACTGACCAGTCTTGAAAAAGGAGTGCAGGGCAGTGTCGCTGCTCTTGGCGAGAATTGCTTCCTTACTCCTTGGTGGTGGGGAAAATTGCTGTCCTTGGATTAGGATTTTCAGCCCTGGCTGTTTACTCGTAGCCAGTACACCAGGGCTTGTTAAGCACGTCAGCTTTCGCAGATCCTGCAGGAGTTGCTGTTCAGGTGTCACCTGAGAAGAACACGTGAATGGTCCTCATGGATCAGTTCCATAATGATGACACAGTTTTTTTTTCCCCCTTTCTTTGTTTCTCTGGGCTTTGCAGAGAAGGACCAGCTGTTAGACATTCTACCACATATAATTAACGTTTGATACCTTCCTGCCTATAGAATGAAGAAGTTTACAGACGTCTACTAGTGACAAAGGCTCTTCCTTGATCAATTTTCGAGGAAGCAGTACCACAGGGTACGATAACCCAATTACATGCTCTCACCTATCACTGACCATATCTTAGTTACGGGTTATCGTGCCTCTTCAGATAAATAAGTCCACAGAGCCTCCTATTCATCCTGCATCCTTGCTCCCCTCTCCTCCTCAGCAGCATGAACCGCGCTTTCTTACACAACTGTGCCTCTTAGCCGTTGGTAACCATTTTTCCCCAACACAACATTGAGTCACTTTCTGTCTAATCGCAGGCGTTTGATGCGTGCACCGTTGTCGCACATAACGAAACCTGCCACAGGCAAAACCAGAATTTTGTTAGGATCTCGAAAGGGGGTTTGTTCTCGTGAAAGTAAAAAAGAGGTTAGGTAGGGGCGCGATCGATAAAGGATCATTCTGCTGTTTAACGTGTGAAGTGTCCTCCATTCGTGGAGCTTTGGCGAATAAGAATTTGGAAATCCTCCTTGTTGGCCTAAGCTAGATCTTGAGGATATGGGCTGTAAATGTGGATGTGACCTCACAGGTAAACACCATCAAAACCGCAACAGGAAGGGCTTTCGTATTCTGAGCATTCCAGACTCAGGATTCCTCGTGAGCAAGACACGTTGTGGCATTCGGGACAACGAATCGTTGTCGTGTGAGTATTAGAGGGTGGAATTCCAGCGAGCACAGAGCCAGGGAAAGAGGAGCCGGGAAGCCGCACTCGAGCCACCTCCAGACTGGGAGGTCACTCCGCGGACTCTCTCATCGCCACAAGATCCAGTCACATAGAAGCAGTTGCTCTTGGCAACGATGGAGAGAACTAGCATTTTCTTGTGATCACAGCTTTGCCACAATGCAATATTAAGAGCCTAATCGATGGCACTCCAGTGCGAGCATGTGGCATCTGTCGCCTCGACCCGGTTGCCTCTATCTGCAAGACGATATGTTCCTCGAGCCTGGGCTTACACTCTCTCTTGACCTTCTTTTGCAAGACACGCACCGTGTCAGGTGGCGAGTGTCAGGCCACAGCTCCAACACCCCCAGCGGAGAGTCATTTGCATCCCTTATTCTCCATAGCTCGCCTGGTGTTGCTGCACACCTCTTCACAGCAAACTCGGTTCCACAGCAGTGTGTCTTCCAGATATCATCTTGCACAGGAATTGTTGGTCTGTTGACCTTTTTGCTGGCTATCCTTCACATCCTGCTGCGCTACCATGAATCTCCGCTCTCTCTCGTCCTCTGTTTGCCACCCTTTTTTGCAAGCAACACACATTTTCTTGCGAGACACGGCCTTTATAAGGCATGTCACTCATTATCAATTCAACATTGATTGTCGCGGACTAGGCAGCCATAGAAGAGAATGGCGAAAAGATGGCATCAGCACCCTCACCAGAGAACAATGGTATTTCCCCAGCGTTCTTTAATGTGTTTGGCTTAATATTTTCTTTTATTTTGGTCAGGGACCCAGTGACCTACCGCCATCCTGACTGACTCAAGTCATTCCAGCCTGGCCTTTGTCTCATTCCCTTACACGCCTCTGATTCACTGCGAATTTAGATTACTCTTATTTAAAAATAAAAACCAAAAGAATGCACGGCTGAGTCGCCTCCCTAACTCGAACGTTCATGTCCTCACTGCTTGCTTCCCAAGAACCGGGGTTTTGTCTCTCTATATGTGGGGGCTCAGGGCCTTCTAACTTCTGCCTTATGAAAGTTTAGCTGTTTTGCTAGTTGAATCCTGCTGCGTGCCATGTCCCTACCAGGTCACCCTGACACCAGAGCCCTTTGCTTCTGGGACACATTGCATGACTGCTGTGACAGCTGAGCCCCTTTGGCAAATACCTATGGTAGAATCCCAAAACAAATAATTTTCTACTGCTCTTTGCACTAAGCCAAGAATACAATCCACTTTAAAACAATGCAATCAAACTCTTTCTCTGGAGAACCTTTGATAATTTATTTCTGAATGCTTGAACAAATTCCCATCTGACCCAATCACTGACCCCAGAAAGGTACCCGCTTCAATTATTGTTTAGTAAGAAAGTCCCTGACAGATCTGCTGGACACAGCAGGATGGTGAAAATACAAACTACACAGGCAAAGTAGAAAGATTTGTGCTCTGTGGCCATGTCCTGGCCCTGCCTGAATATTTTCATTTCTAGATTCTTACTAAAGGCAAAGATTCAAAGGCAAGCTGGAGACCAGGTTTGGGCACCACAAACCAAAGTACACCACCTGCTTTGCAGACCTGAGAGCCAAAAATAAATAAAATAGAGAAGTTGGGTTAATACAGTTTAAGAGGAGACAAGGCAGGTGAAGTGACTTGCCAAATGTCAGGCACCAGGGAAAGATCCTCTTAATTACAAATTCAATTCCAAATGAAAAAGGTAACCCAATGAAGTAAATTTCCACCAAGCTCCTAATCACTCCACCACACAGTTCAAAGACAAAGCCTGTGCTTTTTTGTCCTGGTTTGACCAGTGTCCATCAGCCAAAGGTACAGTTGAAGAAGAAACCCTTGGACATGTT
The DNA here is from genome assembly GCA_009741485.1 of Malurus cyaneus samueli. Classification (NCBI taxonomy): domain Eukaryota; kingdom Metazoa; phylum Chordata; class Aves; order Passeriformes; family Maluridae; genus Malurus; species Malurus cyaneus. The sequence goes on along the minus strand of CM019236.1, from coordinate 2,153,180 downwards.
TACAATCAGTAGAATGTTCAACAGCTGCAGAAGATAAGCCAAAATCCTCAGAAGAACTTGGTCATAGAGATGAAAATGACAACTATCCTGCTACAAACAGAAAGAAATTACTTTGACCCATTAAAATAGGGAAACTGACAGAGTTCAGACTGTTTCTACAGCCAGTCAACAAAAGACAGAGGAAGAAGAGTTGCTGGTGCAGGCCTGTCCAGTGACTTGGTTTTGTTGAGTTTTCTCAACTACAAACAGAAAAACATGCATTGAAAAGAAAAGAGCATGGAAGGGAGAGAAAGGAGAGGACAGCTGATTTTTTTGCTTCTCCTGGGGTACAAAAGGGGCTGTTTTGATTCTGCAGCCTACTGCAGTGCAGTGTGTTCTTCACACATATGCTGTTGCTCCCCGTGTTTTTGTTGCACTTGTAGCTTGCCAACTGGTTTTTCTGGTTGAAGTGGAGGGAAAGGTATGTTCCTGTCACATGCAGTCAGACACCATGGAAAATGTGACAGCTTACAGAATAGACCCTCTGCCAGTGGAAAAAAGAAAATACGACAGCATAAACCCCACATTTCAGTCTTTGAAGAAAAAAAAAATTCCCCTGAAAGCTCTTGCTGCCCTCTCTCATGCTGGGCTGAGGTTCTTCACTCAAAGTCACTCAAGGTCACTTTGAACAACTTTGCCAAACTGACCCATCTTTCCCTGATGCAGCTGAATTACCCTGATACAAAACCTGCTCTTCAATACATCCCCCACCTTCTCTCCCAGTGCCTCATGCTGCAGGGCTGTCCAAGTTTCATCACCACAGCTTGAGCTCATCACCCCTCTGGATCTGGAGATTTATTCTTTCTCTACTTCTCCTTCTTAAGTATTTGAAACTTTCTGCCATGTTAATCTTGAATCACTCCTAATGGCAGCAGACACAATCTTTCTTCCAGTCTACACTTTCCAGATTTCTCACTATTCCCACCACGGACTGGAAATTATTTCCAAAATGGGATACAGTTGCCAGGGAATGAAGGTAATTGTTTTGGGTATTTGGGTATATATATGAAAGCCCTGTTTGCACTTCCCAACTTCAACTTTCCTTTCTTCCTCTTCCTCTCCCTCTCCCTCTCCCTCTTCCTTTTCCTTTTCCTTTCCTTTAAAAGTTTTTCTTCTTTTTCCCACAGCAGCAAAACACTGCCTCTGCAAACACCTCCTCCCTGGTTCTGTGGGACCCTGATCAATTATGGCTCTGTTTCCTGGGGCCCTTTCCTGGGCCATCTCCACAGTTTCCACCAGCTCTGTCTGAATTTCAGCACTTCTCAGACAGCTGATTTTGATGTGCTGCAGGGCAGGGGTGAGTTCTACCAGGTTGCAACTGCCTGCCTGGTGTCAGGCTAAACACAGCTCCACCAAAAAGAAGCAGCAAGAGTCTGAAACTTTGATTCTTACTTTACTTTTTAAAGTCAGCTTAGGGTCCTGCTCAGTGCAGCCAGTGAGGAAGCCAGGAGCTGGCTCAGGTTCAGGTCTACCATTAACAGCAAGCAGAGCTGGCCTGGGGGAGTTTCTTGATCTCTGGGATAACTTCCACTCAGCATTAACCACACCAATTTATGCAGCAGCTGCAACCAGAGAACAGCTCATGGCCTCCGAGGAGCTCACAGGTGGCTTGGAAAATAAAATAGCCATGGTGTGCTTTGAATCTTTTCCTTCTGCATTTTGGCATTTTCATGGGACTTGCTGAGGAGTGGCTTGTCAACAGTAGCTGGACATGAGCCCAGGGGTGCCCAGGTGGCCCAGAAGGCCAATGGCCCTGGCTGTCCCAGCCATGGGGTGGCAGCAGGAGCAGGGCAGTGACGTCCCTGTGCTGGCACTGCTGAGGCCACACCTCGAGGCTGGGGACAGTCTGGGCTCCTCACAAGAAAGAACAACAAATCCAGGGAAGGGAAAGAGCTGGGGAAACATGCGGGAAGAGGGCTGAGGGAGCTAGGTAGCCTGACAAAGGAGGCTCAGGGGGGACCTTGTGGCTCTGCCAACTCCCTGACAGGAGGGGGAAGCCGGGGGGTTGGGCTCTGCTCCCAGGGAACAGGGACAGGAGGAGAGGGAAAGGCCTCAAATTGCACCAGGGGAGGTTTATGTTGGATGTAGGGCAAAATTCCTTCTCAGGAGGGTTGTCAAGCATTGGAAGAGACTGTCCAGGGCAGTGATGGCATCACCATCCTTGGAGGGAGTGCAGATGTGGCACCAAGGGACAATGTTTAGTGTTGGGCTCAGCAGTGTTGGGTTAATGATTGGAGTCATTGACTTTTCCAACCTGAATGATTCTATTATCCCTTGAAATTTTCACTAAATCACATAACCCCTGAATCTAGTGACTCTTTCAAGAGTCCCTGACACCCCAAGAATTGCAATTCAATACAAAGAAGTTAGCAAGGAAGGAATTTCTCCCAGCAGTTGCGTGCATTGAAAGATGCAATTCAGAACACTTGTTTCAATGCACTGACATCACACACCTTTTTCCTCAGTCTAGACAAGCCTTAATCACAGAAGGAATTTCACATTCTGAGGAGAAGAAAGGCCTCAGAAAGCTCCTCATCAGCTTGCAAAACCCACTAGCCATGAAATGGAGTGCTGCTCCCTCATAGCTCTCTTAGCAGAACTTTAATTTTTACAGCAGAAACAGCTGCTAAAGAAAATGTGAGATTTAGGAAAGAGGATTGCTGGTGCATGCCTGTCCAGTGACTTGGTTTTGTTGGGTTTTTCTCAACCGCAGACAGAAAAACATGCATTGAAAAGAAAAGAGCATGGAAGGGAGAGAAAGGAGAGAGGAGAGCTGAATTTTTACTTCTCCTGGGGTACAAAAGGGGCTGTTTTGATTCTGCAGCCTACTGCAGTGCAGTGTGTTCTTCATCTACACGTTGTTGCTCCCGGAGTTTTTGTTGCACTCATAGTTTGCCAACTTTTTTTTTGGTTGAAGTGGAGGGAAAGGTATGTTCCTGTCACATGCAGTCAGACACCATGGAAAATGTGACAGCTTACAGAATAGACCCTCTGCCAGTGGAAAAAAGAAAATACGACAGCATAAACCCCACATTTCAGTCTTTGAAGAAAAAAAAAATTCCCCTGAAAGCTCTTGCTGCCCTCTCTCATGCTGGGCTGAGGTTCTTCACTCAAAGTCACTCAAGGTCACTTTGAACAACTTTGCCAAACTGACCCATCTTTCCCTGATGCAGCTGAATTACCCTGATACAAGCATCCTCCACCTGCACTGGGCCAGAAGACTTAAGCACAAATATAAAAAACCAAAAAATCCAGTGACAGTTCTTCTGTAACATTAACATCTGAAACCACAAGTAGGCACAGGGTTCTTTAGTGCCAGGATTTGTGAGGTGCAAGATAAAATAAAAGTCCCGGATCTTTACGGTCGGAAGAAAGGCTGTCAGACAATAGCACACCAATCAAGTCCAGGGCAAAGTAATTAAAAGACTCTAGCTAAAAGTAATTTGCTTTGGTTTGCATGTGAAAAAATAAAAAAAAAAAAAATAAAAAAAAAGGAAAGAAAGGAAAGGAAAAAAAAGGGAAGAGTATAAAAGAAAAAAGAAAAGAAGAAAAAACAAAAGAAAAGAAAAAAAAAAGCAGAAAGAAAACAGAACAGAAAAAAAAAAAAAAAAAACAAAACCAAAAACAAAGGAAAGCAGAGCAGGGCTTATCTACTCCAGGTAAGTGCCAAGATATCTTTCAGCAGATTGCTGGTAGACCATCCCACCCACATAGCAATTAAATGGCACACATTTTAATTTTTATCCTTCTCAGCCATGCTTTCAAAAAGATTTTTTTCCCCTCTCCAGAGCAGAATGACTTCTAACTTCTGCCTTATGAAAGTTTAGCTGTTTTGCTAGTTGAATCCTGCTGCGTGCCATGTCCCTACCAGGTCACCCTGACACCAGAGCCCTTTGCTTCTGGGACACATTGCATGACTGCTGTGACAGCTGAGCCCCTTTGGCAAATACCTATGGTAGAATCCCAAAACAAATAATTTTCTACTGCTCTTTGCACTAAGCCAAGAATACAATCCACTTTAAAACAATGCAATCAAACTCTTTCTCTGGAGAACCTTTGATAATTTATTTCTGAATGCTTGAACAAATTCCCATCTGACCCAATCACTGACCCCAGAAAGGTACCCGCTTCAATTATTGTTTAGTAAGAAAGTCCCTGACAGATCTGCTGGACACAGCAGGATGGTGAAAATACAAACTACACAGGCAAAGTAGAAAGATTTGTGCTCTGTGGCCATGTCCTGGCCCTGCCTGAATATTTTCATTTCTAGATTCTTACTAAAGGCAAAGATTCAAAGGCAAGCTGGAGACCAGGTTTGGGCACCACAAACCAAAGTACACCACCTGCTTTGCAGACCTGAGAGCCAAAAATAAATAAAGATAGAGAAGTTGGGTTAATACAGTTTAAGAGGAGACAAGGCAGGTGAAGTGACTTGCCAAATGTCAGGCACCAGGGAAAGATCCTCTTAATTACAAATTCAATTCCAAATGAAAAAGGTAACCCAATGAAGTAAATTTCCACCAAGCTCCTAATCACTCCACCACACAGTTCAAAGACAAAGCCTGTGCTTTTTTGTCCTGGTTTGACCAGTGTCCATCAGCCAAAGGTACAGTTGAAGAAGAAACCCTTGGACATGTTTACAATCAGTAGAATGTTCAACAGCTGCAGAAGATAAGCCAAAATCCTCAGAAGAACTTGGTCATAGAGATGAAAATGACAACTATCCTGCTACAAACAGAAAGAAATTACTTTGACCCATTAAAATAGGGAAACTGACAGAGTTCAGACTGTTTCTACAGCCAGTCAACAAAAGACAGAGGAAGAAGAGTTGCTGGTGCAGGCCTGTCCAGTGACTTGGTTTTGTTGAGTTTTCTCAACTACAAACAGAAAAACATGCATTGAAAAGAAAAGAGCATGGAAGGGAGAGAAAGGAGAGGACAGCTGATTTTTTTGCTTCTCCTGGGGTACAAAAGGGGCTGTTTTGATTCTGCAGCCTACTGCAGTGCAGTGTGTTCTTCACACATATGCTGTTGCTCCCCGTGTTTTTGTTGCACTTGTAGCTTGCCAACTGGTTTTTCTGGTTGAAGTGGAGGGAAAGGCTGGCATAATTCTAGTCAGAAACCCCTGGAGCACCCTCCTTCAGCAGCTGGAGCTCATCATTTCGTTGCATGGGACTTGTTGGCTGGTGTCCTCCCCTCTGGAGGTGCTTGATCAGCCTCCAAGAGCCTGTGCGCTACCAGAGCCAGCCATGCTGAGGCGACACACTGGCTCAGATGCTGCTTCCAGCAGTGATGGCTCAGGGCAGGACACCATCCCAGCCACCCTGGGTACCAGGGCAAGGAGCCCTTTGCTTGCTGGAAGGGCTGGGAAAACTCCCAGAGCTCTGCAGGCACAGGGGTTGGAGGCTCAGAATGAGACGGGGGCACGAACTCTGCCAAGGCATTTCCCAAACAGCCTCAGCTGGTGCTGTGCAAGAGTTTTGGTGCTCGCCGGATGCTGACCTCTTCTCCCTGTGTGTCCCTGCCAGATGCACCTGCTGTATCCTTAGAGCATTATTTAATTAAAAGGGAAAAAAAAAAAAAAAAGAATAGAAAGAATATAAGGGGAATAAAAAGAAAAACTAGCTCTCTCTTCTGAGAATGGGATGGTGCCCAACAGATGCAATGAAAAGAAATTTAATGGTGCTAATTTGTTAATTGCTTTTACTGCCATGAGCACAGAAGATTAAATAGCAAATTTATAACCTGACTACAGTCCAGCTGAAAAATCACAGTGCTTGGAAGAGAAAAGCCCCATAAGAGTTCTGCTGTGCTGCTTAATTGCTTTTCAATTGTTGTGACCCACCTCCATGCCTATTATACAAGACATTATTTTTCCTTTTCTGCCCCAGTTTAACAGGTGTCTGGTGCAGGAAAAGGAAAAGGAAATGAGGCAAACGTGGAGGAGGACAGAGGCAAAAAGGTGAGTGGAAGCAGGGCAAAGGGAAACAGAGACATTATCTGAACAATGCTCAGACTTGACATTAGCAAGGTTTAACATGTGACAAAGGCTCATTCACGGGAGCAAGAGAAGACCTGTAAGCCTCAGAAGGAAGGCAATGTTGTTGTAGGAAGCAGAGAGGAAGAGGCCAGTGCTTTGACTCTTCTATCTGCTCATCAGGATGGAGGAAATACAGTTTCCTCATGCTGAAAGGCCAGTGGCAATGAGTCCCCTTTGGCAGCAGGGAAGAAGCGGCAGAGAGAGGACCCATTCCTCTTCTGTATCTCTGGGCAGGCTTCTGTATCTCTCAGCCCGGCTGCTCAGGAGGCTCCCTGGTGCTTTCTCTCTGAGGGCTGCAGGATAAACAGGTAAAGAGAAAGCCTGAAAACCAGCAATGTTGCATTGGCAAGGGGGCAGCATCATTTTAAATCTTCCCTTTTATTTAAAAAAGGTGATTATGAGCTCCTAACACCACGGGGAAATACAAGAGAAATGTGGAAGGGCCTAAATACGACAAAAGGAATCTGTTGTGGGAATGGCCTCAGATATGGAGGGAAGCTTTTCAGAGAATGTCCCAGTGGGAGAAGCGGTATGTGCACCACTCTTCCTTATCGGCATCAGCAATTCCATATAGTAAGTGGGAGGACTGAGAGCAACTCACAGTTTCTGCCAGTAACGAGTTGGCTTGCTTGTGGATGGGACAGAGCACCAGAAGTAACCACCTTCAGGACCAAGCAGGGTTAAATGCAGGCATGTGTAGGAAGGTTGAGAATGGCCTGGAGTAAGAAGCAACTCTGAGTTACCCTGCCTAAAGCAGGTTGTTAGTCAGAGCTGTGAGCTTACTTTGCTTTTCCCCTCCTTCATCTCAGGATAAAAAAATTGAGCAGCTCTTGCCTCTATTCTGCCTCTTGCTCTTTTTCTCCTTCCCCTGCAAGCTGGCTCTGCTGAGCAACCTGCAGCACTGGTGCTCCCCAAAACACATTTTTCTCTCCTCTTCATCCTGTTGCCTACAAGAGTGCCAGGTTGTGTCTGACAGGCTTCTCTGCCTGAGTACTTGTGAAACATAGAGGCCGTGCCAGGGAATAAGCAGTATGTCTGAAAACTGAGCACACGGATCAGTGTTTGGCCCAAAACAAGGACATAAAATACTTTATGATGTGTGAGCATCAGAGCTGATCCAAATTTTCACATTCTGAAATCCTGTGGGGAATTGCTAATCTGATTTCAAGGGGGAAGAAGAAGTGGGGGTAGCCGTCCTTCAAAAATGTTAACAAATTCTGTGCACCCTGCATGGGCGAGGGGTGCTCTGCACAACCCATGCTGGTTCTTGATTGGGAGTGGATGGTCACTCTGGCACTGGACTGAGACCAAGGCCAGACCAGGGGTCATGTTCACAGTCACCAGCACTGAGTTTTACAGGCTGCTCTCAGAAGCAGCTGCCAGCAGGAAGGCTGTTTGATCTCGTAAGATTTTCCCTACCTAGTATGCTGGCTCTTCTGCAAGACAACGTTTTGCTAACCTCTCGGAAGACTTTCAGGAATTTCCACAAGGAAAAAAATAAAAAGAAAAACAAACAGGAGGCCAGGCCCTGGAGCTGCACTGGGGCAAAAATGACAGGGAGGGGAGTTCAGAGGATTTGCATCTGGAATTCAGGGAGGTGTGCTGACAGCAGCAGCATGGGCCTGCAATGGTGATGTGGCCTCTTTTGCGTGGCTTCGGGCAAACTGCTTCCTCCCTGGGCCAGCTGTACTGGCCTGGGCTGTGCGCCAGAGCTGTCCCTTAGCAGGTTCTGGTGTGGCCACTGGCCCCTGCTCTCAGATGGTAGCTCTGTGGCCACTCTAACACACACAGGAAGGCTCTGGGGCAGAGCCTTCCTAGTTAATCATGTTGGGTTTTCATGGGCAGGAAAGAATCCTGGAGTTTATAAGCACCCCAGCTGAACGCAAGGAGAACTATTGAGGAGCTCACCGCTGTCCACCCCAAAATGGCAGATCTACAGCCCTACAAAGCTGAAGATCGTATTAAGGCAGCAAAGAGATCACCAAGATAGCCTCACTTAAAAAAGTTTCATGGAACTCCACAAAGGATCCTTTGACCAAAATTGCTCCACTCAGCTGCTTTCTTTTTACACCCACAATAGCATGGCTAAACCTCAGGAGGAGGTGCAGGGTGAGGGGTGAGAAAGAATTCTCTTGGACCACAGGACATCCTATGAATGAGTCTCCTACCAAAAATAAGCCCAGGACATCCAGCACATGCAAACATCTTGCACCTAGGGGTGAAATTGTATCCTGGGACATTTTTTTCCAGCCACTGGTGCCTAAAAAGATGAAAATGCCTTAGAGAGAGCCTTTGCTTTACTTCTCTGGTGGGAGAGTCCAGCGGATTTTTAGCAGCAAAGGCAAATCTAAGCCTGATTTACAAGGGAGGTGACACCAAACAAGTGCAGTGTTTTCCCCCTAACACTGCTTTCTGTGGATTTCATCAGAAGGTTCATCAGACAGGGAAGAAAATCAATTATTACTTCAACTTAAGATGTGAATAGTATTTTGTGGGAAAAGTAAACAAGTAGGATGCAGAAGTGATAGTTAGGTGACCCCATGCTGACTCATCATCACCCACACTTTGACGACTAAGGGGGGTCGAGAGACCAGACATCTGAGACCTGGAGGCTTCAAGACATCACAATTATCAGGGTGCAAAGCACAGGCTCTCATGTTTGAGGTGGGAAGAGTGGAGTTCTTACAAAACAATAGAAAGAGGACTATATACAGCAGTACATTTATATTTCTATTCTTTATCACTCTCTTTCTAGAGAGAGAGTGTGAAGGATTTCTCCTTGTCTTCCAGGAAGGAAAGCACGCAGGAATCATACATGCGACAGCACAGGGCTCACCTGGAGAGTGAGTAATTCTCTTATACTCCATTTTTATCCTTCAACTGTAGCTGTCTAAAATTGGATATATCTTCCTTTTTGGTTAGACAAGTGTACTGTGTACCGAACCAAATCCAGTGGCAGTTCCAAGGAACACTCCAATAAAATCTGTCATCATCTCAAGGCCTTCATGCCCCATTTTGGTTGCCAAGAAGGCCTGCCAGTGAGTAAGTATTGTGCAGCCACTCAATCACTCCCCTACCAGTGCAGTGGGGGAGGAAAAGCGAATGAGCAAAAGTGAAAAAAACTCACAGGTTGAGACAAAATTTAATAGGGGAAGCAAGAGCTGCACACACAAGAAAAGCAAAACAAGGAATTCATTCCTGATTCTCCTGGGCAGAGACATGTTCAGCCATCCCCAGGGAAGCTGGCTCCATTCACAGGTGGTTTGGAAGACAAGCCTGTGACACAAATGCCACCCTCCTCCTTCTTTCCAGCTCTTGTGCTGAGCCCAGCACCACACAGTCTGGAATATCCCTTTGGGTCAGTTGGGTAGCTGTCCTGGCTGTTCCCCTCCCAGTCCTTGTGTCCCCTCACTGGCAGAACATTGTGAGGAGCAGAAAGGCCTTGCTGTGCAAACACCGTACTGCAATAACTGAAACATCCCGGTGTTATCAACAGTTTACAGCACAGATCCAAAACATGGTTGCATGCCTGATACTGGGAAGGAAATTAATTTTGCTCCAGCCAAAACCAGCACAAAGAGATTGCCAGCATTGGTCATACACTGGATATTACAGATATCCTCGGCTCCAGCTGTCCTTAAATGAGATCTTTCCATGGCATTCTTCAATTTCTCACTTTTTTTTTTCTGACCAAGAGTATTTTTTTCTACCTTGTATTTACTTCAGATAAAGCATTTAAACAGGCCATCAACATAGAGCATGACAATTTATGACCCTTTGGGAACTGGTAGCTTTGGGCTACTATGCCACTGAGTGAATGGAAATTCATCTTGATGCCCTGTCTTGGGAGTTCTGGTACAGGAAGCAGGCATTGTTGTGCTGATTAACATGCTCTTTTGTGTCTCTGAGAATTTCTTCATGACTGAAAGGGCTAAAATCTGATTCCTCTGCAGGAGGTTACCACCCACATTATGGGAGAAGGAGATCAGAGCATGTGTCTGCACCTCTGCTGCTCTGTTCTTGCTCAGGGTTTTGTTTCTGTCTGCCAGTAAATGTGCTGGGCAGTGAACGGTGGTGGCTGACACAAAAGCACATGGCCCTTCCTGCTGCCCCTTTCCACAGAAGCAGAAACCCTTTGGTGGCAGGAGAATGAGACAGAGAAGCACCTCGACACCTGCCCAGCCAGGATGGAGGGGGGGCACTAGTCAGACACAGACAAGCAATTCCTGAATAAGAGATGAGTGTCAGGCAACAACACTGCCGAGGACCAGAGAAGAAATGGTCAGATCGCCTGGATGCTGCAGGTTAAGCAGTGTACTGATGCCCTGGAGACACAGCTGACTTCCCTCAAAGTCTTTTGGTACTTGTAAAAAACCAGCTGAATCTTCACCACTGTCTGCTGCTCAAGAACTTTTTTGCTCCAAATGGATCGTTTCTGATACCTGTGGAAAGCACTGCCAAACGTGTCACTTTTGACAAATATCGTGAAACATGCTTTCGTTACCATGGATGTGTGGTTAGAAATGAATACCACACAATCCATCCAGCTTAACCTGCAGCCACAATACCAGACAGATGCAACTTCTAGACCTGCAGCTGCAGAAGTGAAACCAGAGTTGAGTCAGACTCAGTACCGAAAGAGCTGTGCTGTGCAGTTGGACATGCACTTGCTGTCTGGTGATCCCAAATTTTCTGCAGGTTTGCAGGTGCTGCAGGGTATGGAAGCCAGCACAAGCCAAACAGGGCAGGACATGATCAGATACCAAGAACACACCTTTTCCCCTGTGCTGTCTTATTTAAAACATTTTATTGTAGGAGAAAACTACATAGCAGTCAGAGAAATCAGCGCATTTGGGATTAGAATTCCCACCAAAACAACCTACTCCCTGCCGTTTGAAGCCATTCCCCCTTGTCCAGGCCCTTGTTAATAGTCACTCTCCTTCCTTCTTGATGCTCCTTCAGGCACTGGAAGGCAATTAGGTCACCCTGAAGCTTCCTCTTCTCAAGGCTGAACACCCAGTTCTCACAGTCTCCCCTCACAGCAGAGGTACTCCATCCCTCTGGCCATTTTAGTGGTCTCCTCTGGACTGGCTCCACAGCTCAATGCCCTTCCATGCTGAGGAAAAGGAAACCATGAAGGAAACCTGCACGTACAGAGCAAATTAAGGATGCTGTCAAGAGTTCCAGGCAGGGGGGCCCCCTGTTTTCTGCTGGGGCAGCTCTTCACTAGCTGTTCTGACAGCACAGTGCCCTCTGAAAGCATCAGCCGAGCTGCCCTTTCCCAGCAGCATCCCCTCAGTGGTTCCCCACAGCAGCTTTGTCATCAGGACTGGATTTGCCAGCTGTGCATGTCCCACCCTATTCGTCCCCTTTGGGCAGCCTGCAGTCTTTGCTTGCCCTCCTCTGCTCAAGCAGTGTGGGATGTTGCTGTGGTCAGACTCACACTGGACTCTGCAATGCAGGCTGCCCCCAGGGCAACCCCCACCACCTGCAACTCTCAGCACACTCACATCTGCTTCTAAGATCAGGAAAATGAAACAGCAAAATCATCACACGCTGAGATTTCCTCAAGAGGTGTGAAATGCTGCTGTCAGCCAAGGTAGGTGGAGGCATTAACTGAGGCCTCTGCTGTACCCTACATACTGCCTTTGTGTGATCATCTAATTTACATCTGTTACTTCCACCAGTTACAGCCTTTTTTACTTTTTCTCACCTGCCCAAATATCCTTCACCTGAACAAAAAATTATGTCACTCACAAGAACATAGCAACAGATCAAAATGTGAGCCTCTTTGGTCTTATGAACAAATGGATGAGTTCCATCTCTGTTGGTGAGGATGCACCATCACAAACCAGTCAGATGAGAAAATGTGCAAAATCATCACAACCCAGTCAGAGACACTGGCACAAATTACCATGGTTTAACTACCTCATTTAGCTTTTCCTGTCTGAGCATTAAAATCATCTAGACAAGATCTCAGACCTCATATACTGTCAGTTTACATTTAGGAGTGCTAAATTTTGTTCTACTGATTCTTGTCTAGTATATCTTGTAGTGTATGCCTTTCTCTTCAGTGTTTTAGTCATAATTTGTTAGATATCAGAGTTTTTTTCAAAATTCAACAACCTGCTAGGCACTCTTTTTTTTGTGGGTTATTTTTTTTTTTTTTTTTTTTTTTTTTTTTTTTTTTTCCTTTTCCTTTCCCTTTTTTTTTTTTTTTTTTCCCTTTTTTTTTTTTTTTTTTTTTTTTTTTCCCCCCCTTTTTTATTTTTTT
>CM019236.1:2124596-2140803 GCA_009741485.1 Malurus cyaneus samueli | reverse complement strand
CAAGCATCCTCCACCTGCACTGGGCCAGAAGACTTAAGCACAAATATAAAAAACCAAAAAATCCAGTGACAGTTCTTCTGTAACATTAACATCTGAAACCACAAGTAGGGCACAGGGTTCTTTAGTGCCAGGATTTGTGAGGTGCAAGATAAATAAAAGTCCCGGATCTTTACGGTCGGAAGAAAGGCTGTCAGACAATAGCACACCAATCAAGTCCCAGGGCAAAGTAATTAAAAGACTTAGCTATCTCTCTCAGGAGGACTGAGAGCAACTCACAGTTTCTGCCAGTAACGAGTTGGCTTGCTTGTGGATGGGACAGAGCACCAGAAGTAACCACCTTCAGGACCAAGCAGGGTTAAATGCAGGCATGTGTAGGAAGGTTGAGAATGGCCTGGAGTAAGAAGCAACTCTGAGTTACCCTGCCTAAAGCAGGTTGTTAGTCAGAGCTGTGAGCTTACTTTGCTTTTCCCCTCCTTCATCTCAGGATAAAAAAATTGAGCAGCTCTTGCCTCTATTCTGCCTCTTGCTCTTTTTCTCCTTCCCCTGCAAGCTGGCTCTGCTGAGCAACCTGCAGCACTGGTGCTCCCCAAAACACATTTTTCTCTCCTCTTCATCCTGTTGCCTACAAGAGTGCCAGGTTGTGTCTGACAGGCTTCTCTGCCTGAGTACTTGTGAAACATAGAGGCCGTGCCAGGGAATAAGCAGTATGTCTGAAAACTGAGCACACGGATCAGTGTTTGGCCCAAAACAAGGACATAAAATACTTTATGATGTGTGAGCATCAGAGCTGATCCAAATTTTCACATTCTGAAATCCTGTGGGGAATTGCTAATCTGATTTCAAGGGGGAAGAAGAAGTGGGGGTAGCCGTCCTTCAAAAATGTTAACAAATTCTGTGCACCCTGCATGGGCGAGGGGTGCTCTGCACAACCCATGCTGGTTCTTGATTGGGAGTGGATGGTCACTCTGGCACTGGACTGAGACCAAGGCCAGACCAGGGGTCATGTTCACAGTCACCAGCACTGAGTTTTACAGGCTGCTCTCAGAAGCAGCTGCCAGCAGGAAGGCTGTTTGATCTCGTAAGATTTTCCCTACCTAGTATGCTGGCTCTTCTGCAAGACAACGTTTTGCTAACCTCTCGGAAGACTTTCAGGAATTTCCACAAGGAAAAAAAAATAAAAAGAAAAACAAACAGGAGGCCAGGCCCTGGAGCTGCACTGGGGCAAAAATGACAGGGAGGGGAGTTCAGAGGATTTGCATCTGGAATTCAGGGAGGTGTGCTGACAGCAGCAGCATGGGCCTGCAATGGTGATGTGGCCTCTTTTGCGTGGCTTCGGGCAAACTGCTTCCTCCCTGGGCCAGCTGTACTGGCCTGGGCTGTGCGCCAGAGCTGTCCCTTAGCAGGTTCTGGTGTGGCCACTGGCCCCTGCTCTCAGATGGTAGCTCTGTGGCCACTCTAACACACACAGGAAGGCTCTGGGGCAGAGCCTTCCTAGTTAATCATGTTGGGTTTTCATGGGCAGGAAAGAATCCTGGAGTTTATAAGCACCCCAGCTGAACGCAAGGAGAACTATTGAGGAGCTCACCGCTGTCCACCCCAAAATGGCAGATCTACAGCCCTACAAAGCTGAAGATCGTATTAAGGCAGCAAAGAGATCACCAAGATAGCCTCACTTAAAAAAGTTTCATGGAACTCCACAAAGGATCCTTTGACCAAAATTGCTCCACTCAGCTGCTTTCTTTTTACACCCACAATAGCATGGCTAAACCTCAGGAGGAGGTGCAGGGTGAGGGGTGAGAAAGAATTCTCTTGGACCACAGGACATCCTATGAATGAGTCTCCTACCAAAAATAAGCCCAGGACATCCAGCACATGCAAACATCTTGCACCTAGGGGTGAAATTGTATCCTGGGACATTTTTTTCCAGCCACTGGTGCCTAAAAAGATGAAAATGCCTTAGAGAGAGCCTTTGCTTTACTTCTCTGGTGGGAGAGTCCAGCGGATTTTTAGCAGCAAAGGCAAATCTAAGCCTGATTTACAAGGGAGGTGACACCAAACAAGTGCAGTGTTTTCCCCCTAACACTGCTTTCTGTGGATTTCATCAGAAGGTTCATCAGACAGGGAAGAAAATCAATTATTACTTCAACTTAAGATGTGAATAGTATTTTGTGGGAAAAGTAAACAAGTAGGATGCAGAAGTGATAGTTAGGTGACCCCATGCTGACTCATCATCACCCACACTTTGACGACTAAGGGGGGTCGAGAGACCAGACATCTGAGACCTGGAGGCTTCAAGACATCACAATTATCAGGGTGCAAAGCACAGGCTCTCATGTTTGAGGTGGGAAGAGTGGAGTTCTTACAAAACAATAGAAAGAGGACTATATACAGCAGTACATTTATATTTCTATTCTTTATCACTCTCTTTCTAGAGAGAGAGTGTGAAGGATTTCTCCTTGTCTTCCAGGAAGGAAAGCACGCAGGAATCATACATGCGACAGCACAGGGCTCACCTGGAGAGTGAGTAATTCTCTTATACTCCATTTTTATCCTTCAACTGTAGCTGTCTAAAATTGGATATATCTTCCTTTTTGGTTAGACAAGTGTACTGTGTACCGAACCAAATCCAGTGGCAGTTCCAAGGAACACTCCAATAAAATCTGTCATCATCTCAAGGCCTTCATGCCCCATTTTGGTTGCCAAGAAGGCCTGCCAGTGAGTAAGTATTGTGCAGCCACTCAATCACTCCCCTACCAGTGCAGTGGGGGAGGAAAAGCGAATGAGCAAAAGTGAAAAAAACTCACAGGTTGAGACAAAATTTAATAGGGGAAGCAAGAGCTGCACACACAAGAAAAGCAAAACAAGGAATTCATTCCTGATTCTCCTGGGCAGAGGCACATGTTCAGCCATCCCCAGGGAAGCTGGGCTCCATCACAGGTGGTTTGGGAAGACAAGCCTGTGACACAAATGCCACCCTCCTCCTTCTTTCCCAGCTCTGTGTGCTGAGCCCAGCACCACACAGTCTGGAATATCCCTTTGGGTCAGTTGGGTCAGCTGTCCTGGCTGTGTCCCCTCCCAGGTCCTTGTGTCCCCTCACTGGCAGAACATTGTGAGGAGCAGAAAGGCCTTGCTGTGCAAACACCGTACTGCAATAACTGAAACATCCCGGTGTTATCAACAGTTTACAGCACAGATCCAAAACATGGTTGCATGCCTGATACTGGGAAGGAAATTAATTTTGCTCCAGCCAAAACCAGCACAAAGAGATTGCCAGCATTGGTCATACACTGGATATTACAGATATCCTCGGCTCCAGCTGTCCTTAAATGAGATCTTTCCATGGCATTCTTCAATTTCTCACTTTTTTTTTTCTGACCAAGAGTATTTTTTTCTACCTTGTATTTACTTCAGATAAAGCATTTAAACAGGCCATCAACATAGAGCATGACAATTTATGACCCTTTGGGAACTGGTAGCTTTGGGCTACTATGCCACTGAGTGAATGGAAATTCATCTTGATGCCCTGTCTTGGGAGTTCTGGTACAGGAAGCAGGCATTGTTGTGCTGATTAACATGCTCTTTTGTGTCTCTGAGAATTTCTTCATGACTGAAAGGGCTAAAATCTGATTCCTCTGCAGGAGGTTACCACCCACATTATGGGAGAAGGAGATCAGAGCATGTGTCTGCACCTCTGCTGCTCTGTTCTTGCTCAGGGTTTTGTTTCTGTCTGCCAGTAAATGTGCTGGGCAGTGAACGGTGGTGGCTGACACAAAAGCACATGGCCCTTCCTGCTGCCCCTTTCCACAGAAGCAGAAACCCTTTGGTGGCAGGAGAATGAGACAGAGAAGCACCTCGACACCTGCCCAGCCAGGATGGAGGGGGGGCACTAGTCAGACACAGACAAGCAATTCCTGAATAAGAGATGAGTGTCAGGCAACAACACTGCCGAGGACCAGAGAAGAAATGGTCAGATCGCCTGGATGCTGCAGGTTAAGCAGTGTACTGATGCCCTGGAGACACAGCTGACTTCCCTCAAAGTCTTTTGGTACTTGTAAAAAACCAGCTGAATCTTCACCACTGTCTGCTGCTCAAGAACTTTTTTGCTCCAAATGGATCGTTTCTGATACCTGTGGAAAGCACTGCCAAACGTGTCACTTTTGACAAATATCGTGAAACATGCTTTCGTTACCATGGATGTGTGGTTAGAAATGAATACCACACAATCCATCCAGCTTAACCTGCAGCCACAATACCAGACAGATGCAACTTCTAGACCTGCAGCTGCAGAAGTGAAACCAGAGTTGAGTCAGACTCAGTACCGAAAGAGCTGTGCTGTGCAGTTGGACATGCACTTGCTGTCTGGTGATCCCAAATTTTCTGCAGGTTTGCAGGTGCTGCAGGGTATGGAAGCCAGCACAAGCCAAACAGGGCAGGACATGATCAGATACCAAGAACACACCTTTTCCCCTGTGCTGTCTTATTTAAAACATTTTATTGTAGGAGAAAACTACATAGCAGTCAGAGAAATCAGCGCATTTGGGATTAGAATTCCCACCAAAACAACCTACTCCCTGCCAGTTTGAAGCCATTCCCCCTTGTCCAGGCCCTTGTTAATAGTCACTCTCCTTCCTTCTTGATGGCTCCTTCAGGCACTGGAAATGGCAATTAGGTCACCCTGAAGCTTCCTCTTCTCAAGGCTGAACAAACCCAGTTCTCACAGTCTCCCCTCACAGCAGAGGTACTCCATCCCTCTGGCCATTTTAGTGGTCTCCTCTGGACTGGCTCCAACAGCTCAATGCCCTTCCCATGCTGAGGAAAAGGAAACCATGAAGGAAACCTGCACGTACAGAGCAAATTAAGGATGCTGTCAAGAGTTCCAGGCAGGGGGGCCCCCTGTTTTCTGCTGGGGCAGCTCTTCACTAGCTGTTCTGACAGCAAGTGCCCTCTGAAAGCATCAGCCGAGCTGCCCTTTCCCCAGCAGCATCCCCTCAGTGGTTCCCCACAGCAGCTTTGTCATCCAGGACTGGATTTGCCAGCTGTGCTATGTCCCACCCTATTCGTCCCTTTGGGCAGCCTGCAGTCTTTGCTTGCCCTCCTCTGCTCAAGCAGTGTGGGATGTTGCTGTGGTCAGATCACACTGGACTCTGCAATGCAGGCTGCCCCCAGGGCAACCCCACCACCTGCAACTCTCAGCACACTCACATCTGCTTCTAAGATCAGGAAAATGAAAACAGCAAAATCATCACACGCTGAGATTTCTCAAGAGGTGTGAAATGCTGCTGTCAGCCAAGGTAGGTGGAGGCATTACTGAGGCCTCTGCTGTACTACATATTGCCTTTGTGTGGATCATCTATTTACATCTGTTACTTCCACCAGTTACGCCTTTTTTACTTTTTCTCACCTGCCCAAATATCCTTCACCTGACAAAAAATTATGTCACTCACAAGAACATAGCAACAGATCAAAATGTGAGCCTCTTTGGTCTTATGAACAAATGGATGAGTTCCATCTCTGTTGGTGAGGATGCACCATCACAAACCAGTCAGATGAGAAAATGTGCAATCATCACAACCCAGTCAGAGACACTGGCACAAATTACCATGGTTTAACTACCTCATTTAGCTTTTCCTGTCTGAGCATTAAAATCATCTAGACAAGATCTCAGACCTCATATACTGTCAGTTTACATTTAGGAGTGCTAAATTTTGTTCTACTGATTCTTGTCTAGTATATCTTGTAGTGTATGCCTTTCTCTTCAGTGTTTTAGTCATAATTTGTTAGATATCAGAGTTTTCAAATTCAACACCTGCTGGCACTCTGTGGGTATAAATCAGATTTTCCACTGATTCTGGGACATCACAACATCTGAGGATCTGTCCTTTTAAGCTGACCATCTTTGCCCTCCTAGGTTCTCTCTGAGTAAAAGCAGATAATTTTTTCTTTCCATTTTGGGAATTCTGCTCTCTCCAAACTGTTTCTGAAACCACTCCTGGGATAAACAATGGTATTTCATATGGGTAAGGTACGACTTTTCCCTAACAGCCAAATTAAGATGTGTTATCTGATGAAATACAAGGCCTGGTGCTTGATACATGAGAACAATACCTATTTTAAATGTCAATTCATAACATCTTTACTACAAATCACTTGGACAATTGCAATGTCTTGTTTTTGTTCCCATATAAAGGTCAAAGTGTGGTAGTGAACAGAACTCCTCTACAAATAGTAGGAGCTAATACTCGGCATGACTAAATGCCTGACAGAGAAAACACATCACTCAGAGCAGACCTGGACACAGCAGCAGGGTTTATAAAAATCCTGGATCAGATTTTCTGATATGTCTGTCTGAGGACAGCATGCCTGAAGGGCAGCAAAAGTGACACAAATGGATTTTTGCCATCATCTCACACTGTATCTTCCCCACAACTTTATCTTAGACCTCATCTTAACTAAAGAGCATGAAGGTTTATGATACTAAAAGCATGTGTGTTCATCTCTTGGTGCTGTTTTGAACTCCCAAGGAGTTGCTGCTTCAAAAAAAATAATCTTAGACTGTTGAATGGTCATACAAATGAAAAACAAACAAACAAAAAAAAAAAAAAAGGAAGTCCCAGTTTGATCTACATTTATTTTAATCTTTGTAAAATTAATGGTTCAGAAGAGATATTGGGGAGGCCTAACCAGGATTATTGGAGTGTTTGTTGTTTAATGGAACTATTTAGAACAGTTTTACCAGGAAAGCCGAACACCAACTTGTATTGCAGACAGCTTCCAAGATCAACTTTTTGTTTTAAGACCATAAAAGGCAAAAATAAACTGCCTTTTTCTGTGTGATCAAAGACCCAGCATAAAAAAGTGTCAGGAGGACCTTAAATGCCAGTTCCTGTACTCCCAATGTGTGTATCTTGGACTCCTTCCAATGTGGGAGCAAGATGGACTTTTATTTTTATTTTCCTTTAATGGAGAAACGCCAAAATACATAAGGAGAAGGATTAGAGCCAGTTGCTTTTTGTTGATTCTTTGGTGGGAACACCGCCAGGCAAAGCCGTATGCTGAATTCCCAGGGAATTTCACTCTCAAAAGCCAGCTTCTGGATTTCCCTCATTTGGGAAGCTCTCCCTGAAAGGCATATTCATATCTAGGAATCAGCTCAATGCAGAATTGTTGTACTGGCAAATTGGCTGCTGTCTATTCAAATGCTGCTCTGCATAGCAGCCTTTGCTGTTTTTTTTTTTTCTTTCCTCTTCTTTTTTTTTTCCCCGTAGTGGGATGCCTGGTGAGCCGGGCATGTTTCAAAAGCGGGATTGCAGAGCACCCTGGGTAATCCAAAGTGTGCTCTTACAAAAGCAGGAAGGGACCGTTGCTCTCGGTATCAATAGCTGCTAACACTGACTCTCCAGGGTCACTTGCCAAGGCTGAACAATTGGGCACAAACACATTATTTCTGTCTTCTCGCAGTCTGTGACGGTGTTGCAGCTGTTATCCTATAAAGGGACAGAGGGATGTCTTTTGCTACTCATCTACCCTGTGCCAAATATCCTCACTGTCCTGCACCTCCCCTTTGCTCTGTTAGATGGCTACAGCATCGGGAAAGAAAGAATTACTTCTAAAGGAAGCTGCAGCTTCCCAGAATCTTCTTGCTTGCCTGTATAAGCAGAGGAAAAGGATGTAAAAATCAGACAAAAGATGCAATTCTGAGAACTGTTTTGACATGGCAACGGTTTTGTCAATTTGAAAAAAAAAGTAATCTTGGCAGGGATCACACTTCTTATTTTTCATGTGTCAAGGAGAGATTTCCTTGAGGCTTTCCAATAAAATACTGTACTGCAGAAAGGCTAGACCCATGATTAAAGCATTAGACAGGGCATCTGGATTTTTCTTCCTTGGAAGATAATCTTTTCATGTCTGTGTATCATTTCATGCCTTTATATTTCTCTCCATAAAATGGGTACAATAACACGTACCTTACGTATTACGAATAAATTCTTGAGTTGTTTTGAGACATTCAGAAGCTGCAGTGATAAGAACAGCAACAAAAAGTGCTAAGAAATAGCAGTATATATTATAGATACTGCACAGAAAAACTAAGCAACTTGTCAGACATTTCAGTTGGCTTCAGCAGATAGCAGAGAAAGAAAGCAAGGGCATACATCATTGGCCAAGCATGAAAACCACATAATCCACCTTTAACCTACAAACTTCTGTGCTTTCAAAATAGATTATTCTTCTGTTCATTAGTACATTAGTAGAGGCACTATTTATCTTTGCAATACAGTCCAAATGTCCTTATTATGGCTGAACCCTGATGCTGAAATGTAGCTCTTTTAAAGTTAGCAGTAATCATTTGCAATATAGTAAGCAGATGGAGACCCCATCAGAAATCAATGTCCCATTGTAATAGGTCCTGTGTGTCTAGACAGCCAGAGACAGTCCCAGCCTTTGAAAAGATTACAGGCTGAATAGACAAGAGAAACAAAAAATGTGGAGAAGAAGCCAGCAGACCACAAATGAAGTGTTGTGCTCAGGTTCCCAGTGCTGGTCCCTGGTGCAACGGAGATGAGGATATGCCTGGGGGTGCTGTGGCTCAGTGCCTCACACCCCACCTCCCACTTCGGGCCCAGAGTAAAGACTGCTGAAGGGCTCCTGCTGCCAGGGAGAATAACAACAAAAGAAAGATAACAGGATCATCCCAGGATTCAGCAGCGGAGGAGAGCTCACATGATATTTATCTGCTGTCTGCAGGAGAGAATCATATTTCTTTTGCACAGATGGATGCTCACAAAATCAACATCTGAAGATGCAAAACAAGGGTTTCTGATTTCCACCCAGGCTTACCCAGTGATTACATTAAATCCGGAGATAGCTGTACCTGCATCTGAATAATTTTAATTGGTAAAAATTAATTAGTGCTCATACACAGCAGTAGCTGCAGGTGGAGTGGACTTGCTTAAGGTTAGTTAAGGTCTAGTAAGGACTTGGCTTCTGTGAAAACAATCTGTATTACCTCCAAAACTGCTTGCAAATTTCATCCAAACTTGACAACCATTTTCCTGTAAGATCTGAGAAAATCTGTGTAAATCTGTGGGTTGGTAGTGAAGACAGAAACAGTGATAATACCTCTCCAGCTGCACAACATTATCCCACTGGATATTGGAGCTTCGAAGCACACAAACAAACACATTAGGGCCTGGGTTTTCTTTTGTTCATTGCATAACTTGTTTGCAAATGCACTTCTTGTATGTTATTTTAACACTCCCTTACGTACCTTTCTTCCCTTTAAAAGCAGTGGGATTGAATCGTACTTAAATCAAATTTGGGGTTTTTTTTTAGTAACTATGCTTTGACTGAGAAGAGTTACTTTTAATAGATATTCTTTTCCTTGTTAGCATTTTATCCTGAAGTTTTGATAAAAACCTGAAGCCTGAAACAATCTTGTCAAATTTACTTATGAACTAACTAAAACCAGTGATGTGAAAATGTATGACTTGGGCTTACCTGGATGGTCCAGGACTTTCACAGTGTGACCATCATGAACACAAACTGAAAAATCTGTCCCTGGTGGGTTCCTGGGGCTGGATTTTGCTGCAGCCCCAGCTTCTGGCAAGGTCAGCTCAGACAGTTGCTGGGAGAGGCTGCTCCTCTTGCATTTCCTGCCTATCCCTGCCTCTTCTTCCAACCTGTCCCAAATCTCCAGACAGCCAGAATATTATTATGAATCCAAAAACCCAACATTTCTGTGGCTGAACACCCCCTAGTCCTAAGGATCCCTGCCTGCTTCTGGCCAGGAATGCACCCCACTGCACCCACAGGCTTTCCTACTGTTCCTTATACTCAGGGACTATTTGCCTGTGGTTAGATGTGATATGGTCCAGGCAGATGCTCCTGGTAGAGGTGCCAGTTTCTCCCACATGGCTGGAAGCATCACTGACTAGACAGGAAGAAGTGGCCTCTTTCCTTGCTGACCCAGTCTATGCCACCAGAATGTGCCAGCTGGCCTCATCCAGGTCAGAGAGGCACGCAGCATTTTGTCCTGGCTGGAAAAGAGGAGCTGAAGAAGAGGTATTCAGTGGGGAAAGGCAGCTGAAGGTTTCCTGGGGATGCAGAGCAGCCAGTTTGCTGCCTATGATGGTGGTGGTGGTGCTGAACAGCAGGAACATTCCAGGACAGGGAAAATGCTACTGCATTTGGGGCAGTGCTGACATATTGCAGTTGCCAGAAGAATGTAAATGAATGGCAGGATCCTTATCTTCACTGGTCTGAATACAGAAGGCCTTCAATGATTCAGTTTTTCCATCAAGAGGCCGTTGGTTTGATGAACCATTGTGTGGCCGTTTGCGATATCTAGGGATGTAGGAGGCACTGCTTTGTGTGTACATGATTGAATTAATAGATCAGATGCACACACCTACATCCAACTGCAGAAATCACATCAGTCTCTTGCTGATCACCCACAAACACACATTTGCTTAACAGATTGTTCTGCAGGGACATTGTGAGTTTTTCCCTGGGCAAGACACAGAACCATCAATATCTTTTTGCTGATGTGCTCAAATGTGCTGGTCCAGAATGTAAATTAATTGCCCATAGTGTTTCAGTCCAAGACTCTAACAAACTTCTTTCATTTAACTACATTTACAGTTTCAATAGCTGAGATATGAAATATTAATCAAAACTTGGTATAGGCACATTGAAAACATACTATGCCCTTTTTTTTGTTAGTGAGGTGGCAACTTACAGCTACAAAACAAATGTCTAAGTTATGGGAGATGGATTTGGGTAAAAAACACTAATTTGTAATAAGAATCTCAGTCATAGATGAAGAATCCATTTTCTTGAGCATGTAATTTTATATTTAAAGAATATACTTCAATCCAGCTGGGTTGCATACTAAATCAGAGAGTTTTCTTAATTAGGAAAGAAGATACAGTTCTTATTCATAAGTCCGTTTTGCACTTTTCTTATTTGTGTCTGTCTCTGTGTGCATGCAAAACAACCTGTTAACCACCCTGCTTATAAACTTTGATATTCGGGACCTTCTATGTTATTCTATATCCCGTTGCAATTTTGTTCTCATTGTTGTGCATGCCCGTGACCTTTTGCCTTCACATTCAGCTGAAGTCCTCTGGGAGGTGACAGAAAGAAACAAAAAAAAATCCCCTTTAACTTGGCTGCATATAACAGTGGAGGGTCATTAAATCCTGGTGACCAGCTATTCAGTTACAGTCCATTTAATCATACAGCAGCAAAATAATTGGCAATGGCTCAAGGCAAACTAATTATTCCAATCTGAAACCGGCAGGGTAACAAGTAAGCTGTGGACGAGGTGGTGATAGATTGTGAACATCTGACAGGCCTGATCTGTGAGGCTCCTGACAAGAAGACTAATGACAATCCAGGAAGTGTTCTCTCCTCAGTCATGTCAAAAAACGAGGAAAGACAGGGAGCAAAAACACAGCTGCTGGAAGGATAGGAAAAGACCACTTTCAGGAGTAAAAAGGGAGAGAAACAGGGGTAGGATCCTTAAAAATCTCTAATTGAAACCTCAAGGTAGCTTAGCCACAGGGGCACAGAAGGCAGGCTGATGTGTACAGTTTGTCCTTTTTTTTTTGGATGGTATTTTTCTCCCCTGTATAATTCATGCATCAGCCAGAAAATAATTATATTTGCTGGAACTCATACACGTCCTGGGAAAACCATGTTGCAAGCTCAGAGAACTCTTGGACTTGCAAATTGGGGAAGGAATTAGCTGGAGCACCCTGGGTATCAGCACCAGTGCTGGAACCTGGCCTGTGAAATCCCAGCCACAAAGTCCGTGGCCGTCCAAGAGGCAGAGCCTGAAATCATAGCAGTGTTGACTGAGACTGTTAGAACTCAAAATGGGTTCCAAATACTCACTCAAATTCTGAGTATTTGAATTTGGGCAAGTATTTGCAGGTTAGTGACAGCATAGCCTTTTCCTCTTCATGGAGTAATCACACCACTGCTGTCTAGTGAAGCCCTAAGAGGCTCCAGGACACCTTAGAGATGTAAACATTATACACTCCCGGAAAAACATAGTTGGATACTTTTCTGCAGCAGATATTCCTCACTAAGACTTCAAAAATCAGGAGACCTGCCAAAATGTTTGAGGGATGGGTTTGAGGACAGAATTTCCTGCAATGGGGGTATGAAAGAGAGCCTCCTTCTTTCTATGTGGTAGCACAAAAGCCTTCCAAAGGGCAGAGATGGGTGTACCAAAACATCAGAGCAACAAAGTAGAAACTATTCAAGTGGGAGCTGTGAAGGATTGTCATATCTTGCTCTGTAAGGCATAACTTGGTGAATAGCTGCAAATACCAGAAATTGCTACAAAATTTTATTGTTAAGGAAAGGTGTTTTCCACTGATCCTTAGACAGAAGGCAAGAGCTAATGCCAGAAGCAAGAACTTGAACATTAAGAGCAAAAAAACCAGAATAAAAATTTCAGTGTTTTGGGGAATAAAACCTCTCTCTGGTGCAACTTATGTGATCTTTAGTGCAGGGGGACAAGACTGGCAAGAGAGATGCAAGAAAAAGTGAAATAAAGTTGAAGCTGAAGGAATGAGTTGCATCCAAATGTTTCTGAAAGTCATAATGAAAAATGTACAACAGGTTGGTAATCAAACTACTTGTTTTTCATTCATTGTAATTCTTCTGCACAGGCAAGAGATGATCATAAAAATGGCATAAGGGTCCAGATTTGAAAGGGATTTCAAACCTCCATTAGATTAAGTTCTTTATTCTCTCTTGAACTGTGTCTTGAATAACTCCATCTAGAAAAGTACATCACTTACTTGGCTCCCATGGCTAATTATTCTCATGGTGATTTTTTTTCCCCTGTTTCAGGGGAAGGTATCTAAAGATGTCCACTTTGTGGAGATGGTCCTTAAATGAACTTTCCTCCACTACTGGTAGTTGCACATTTGTTTGTCATTTCTTTTCAGTGTAGAAACATGAGGGTGATCTCACCCGTGAAGATGGATGTGAAGAGGGCACTGAGTACTTCTGTCTTTTCTGGGGCACTTTTAATTAACCTTCCGTCCCCATTCAGCAGCACACCTGCAGCTTCCTAGTGTTTCCACTCTAGCACAGCAGTGCCTTTTTTTTTTTTTTTTTTTTTTTTTTGCTGTGTTTGACATCATTTGCCAATTTAAGCTCTAGCTGATTTTTCAATTGCTTAACTACCTTTCTGCATGCAGGAAAACTATTTATTTCTTGGTGAGGTTCTCACCTTTTCCATCTCTCTTATGTCCCTCTCTTGGACTGGAGATCCTTCAGCAGCTCACTGTCTAACCAGGATGTCCAGGATGTTTTCTTCTTATGGCTATTCCTTTTCTGATGAAAGTTGTAGGCTGCTTTTATCCCTTGAAACTGAAAATATTCCAATATTCCTGAGCTCTTTTGCCCTCCAAGGGGCACAGAAAGATCAGTTGCTTGTGCAGGACTGTGTTGTTTTCCCAGCAAATACTGGGTTGGTTGGAGGATAGGCAGCAAGCACACATGTGCCATTTGAGTGAGTTGCTGATAATCAGATAAAGCTGCTTCTGGCAAAGAGGTGGTTTTGTTGCAAAAAGGCATGGAAAAAGACCCTGTCCTGCCTGTGCAGGATTTGCTGTGAGTCTGTTCACCATTTCTCTATTAAGTTCAGGTTGAGAAACAAAGAATTGGAGAGGTGCTTCTGAGAGCTGATCATTCATACCTAAGGCAGGCCTAAGGCAAATTTATGGCTGTGGGTGAACACCCAAGGCTTCAAACCATGCAGGAGAAAAAGATTCTTTACACAGACAATTGGGGAGGAATAGAACTATGAACCAAAGCTACCTGCTGAAGGAGTAGAGAAGGCTTTTTAATTGTCATTCACTTTGTTCAGTGGGCACAGAGACAATGGAAGCTGACTGAACCTTGCCTCCCAAGCAAAGTTACAGTCCTGCTGCACTGCCCCCATGACAAAGAAAGAAGCTGAGGATACCAGTACAAGTGAACCTCACCTCTGTTTGACCTCCCTACTGTGTCACTGGCTTTGATGATGGCAGAGAAAGAGCCTGCAGATAAAATGTGCTTACAAACTCAATTTGTTCTCTGCCAGCAGAACTGGCAATCTGGGTATTACCACCCTCCATTTCCCAAAAAATCCAGCCTCTGGGGAGATTCATCTGAGCAGGAATTCTGTTGGAACAATAGGAAACCTTTGTTATTTGCATTGCAGCAGCACTGAGGGTTCAGATGGAGCTCACTGACCATTCCCAGCTGGTGAAACCCATGTCCTAGAAAAACAGTGTGTGGGAGGGTGAGGAGCTGCCCAGTCAGGGGTACACAGCCCTTGGAGGTCTAAAGCTTCATGCTGGCCACTGGCAGTGAATGCAAGCAGTGAGACTTTGCCCAGCAGCCTGAATCAAATCAGATCCCCACCACCTGCCTTTGCTTCTTTTTCAGGCCTGCATTTTGTTCTGAGAACAAACTTTGGCTTCTGGTAGCACATTATGGAGTCAGCCACATGGCTGCTCAAACTGGCTGGCTCTCAGTACTTATTTAATATTTAACAAGCAGCACTTCACATTTTGTTTTCTACAATTGTTACTTTTGTTCACCTCAATGGTGTGGCACCAATTAGATTATTATGTCTGTTAAGTGAATAATTAAATAAAATTAAATACTTTGAAGCATCTTTCAAGAAGGAATATTATTTGTCTTCTTGGGAAGGTTATGCAAGTATGCAACCATGCAGATATGCATTAAATTAGTCTTATTAACAACCAACACATTATTTATTTACTAAGAGTGTGATAAATTCTGTCATATTACATATCTGAAAAAACTGCTGTTAACCAGCATGGATAACCTCAGTGAAACAAAATTAAGAATAGAGAATTACAGCAGTTTGTAAGACTAGAGTCAATATTAATAGAATTAGAGTTAATATGAAATGTAATTTTTAATGATTTGGAGGGCAAACACACAGGAAGACACTTGAATGTGCCATTAACAGCTGCCCAAAATCTAAGTAATACATCAAGAAATCCTTAACAAATACATTTATCACAGAATCCATGCCACTGAGGGATACAAAAAGTTGTTGATATAGACACTGATATTTTGCCAACATCAGTGACTGAATTTGTAATGGATAAACTGGGAATAGACAAAAATTACTTGTCTAATGTCTGGATCATTGCTTGATCATTACTACCAAAGTCAGGAGAAATCCCATTGCCAAAAAAGGTTAGCTTGCTATCTTATTTAAGGCCAAATGGACCTCACTTTTTAAACTTCTCTTTTCTATTTTATTGTTCATATCAGGGAGACACAAAATTATATTTGAGAACCACAGGCAGACTTGTTTAATTAGCAGAGATGAGAGATGAGCTGTAATCATTTAATCTATAAATACTTGAATCATATAAATGGCTGAATATTATTTTTCCCTAAAATACTATTTTCTGGATTTCTGAAGAAAAATTTTCTACCAAACATGACTTCCATTGAATTAATAGAATTATTTGGACTCTTCCCTCACGTGTGATTTAATATTCCTGTTGTTGGCAGTGTTTAAATGGTTTTGTTAGAAAGAAGAACAGGGGAAAAACCTACTTATTTAATACTTTTGCTTGTTCTCTTTGCACCTATAAAAAGTGTTTCCTAGTAAAGAAACTGGTACAAGACACCTTCTCTGAAGACTAGGGTGTGTGGGATTGAATACAGACAGCCAGCTGCTTTTGCCATCCTGAAAATGAAAGAGCAAATGGTCTATATTTTACTTTTCATAAGAACTGAAGTGATAATTACAAATTCCTTTCTCCTAACAAAGTACAGAAGTCAAACTCAACTTTGCAACTGAATTTATAAGATTTTATGTATTCGCAATGGAACTTCTGTATTAGCTTTTTAAAGACATGTAAGCAGCAGTTTTGCACTGAGTATTCATAAGGTATTGAATGTTATGCATAAACTGTGAAATTTAACATCAGGAAGCAGTATGATTTAGAAATAATATTACTTCAACATGTGATTAACATCTGCTGTTTTACTTGTATCAGCATTCATAACAGCTGAAGTTCTCGATATATCTGGAGTACAGATACTATTTTTAAATGTGAATTTGAGAAATCAGACTTAAATAAGAAATAAAATTTCACTTAAAAGCATTATAAGAAAAATTCTTAAATTTCCTATAAGTACCCTGAAGGGGAAA
>CM019236.1:2057696-2119412 GCA_009741485.1 Malurus cyaneus samueli | reverse complement strand
ATTTGATTTTCATCTCTATGCCTGGGAGGATCATGGAGCACATCCTTCTGGAAGCAGTGTTAGGGGACATGGAAGTCAAGGAGGTGTTCTAAGATAGCCAGCACAGCTTCATTAAGGGAAAATTGTGCCTGCAAGTCTGGTGATGTGACTGCAGTTTTGTGATGGAGTGGCTGCAATGGTCAGCAAGGACAGACCGACCAATATCATCCACATGGAGTCCTGAAAGGGCTTTGGAGAGACATGGATTTGAAGAGTGTGTGATTCAGTGGTGAGGAGCTGGCTGGATGGACACAGTCAGAGAGTGTGGTCAATGGCTCCATGTCCAGCTGGAGGGTGATGTAGCCATGAGAGACCAGAGCCAAACCTGGTACCCTCTTGTGTACTGCTATCCCTCACTACAGTGCAGAGACAGAAGAGCTGTAATAGAAAAAGGTGTCTCAATTAAAGGTGAAACAATTAAAGGGAGCAACAGACCAGTGAGCCTCACCTCTGTGCCTGGGAGGATCATAGAGCACATCCTTATGGAAGCAGTGTTAGGGGACATGGAACACAAGGATGTGTTCTAAGGTGCTCTGGCTCAGTTAGCACTAGAAAAGGCTTTGCCTGAGAGGTTCAGTAGGGATCCAACCCTAAATGTGTTGGACTTGACAGACTGGTAACAGCACCCTCGGATACAGTATTTTGCAGGGACCTGGTATGGTGCAGCAACTACCCTAAGCCCATAAATCCTGGTGGTAAGCTGGATATCAGAAAGACACAACATACTACCTGAAGATGTGACACTGCAGTGTACAATGCAATCTCCTACACTGGAGCATCATTCTGGGCTTTGGCCGAGATGGAAAGCCCCTCTGAGCTAAGAGACTGCTGCTACCTAGAAATTGAACTTCTTTCCCCACCAAGGTTGACAGGTAGAGGGAACAATCTGTTCATCTGCTTTACATCCCAGCCTTTCACAACTCCCTAATTATTCTGTTTGCCCTAGCTCAATTGTTTGCTGAACCTTGAAATTTGGCTGGTAAGTAGTGCTCAACTGGAATGTGTACTGCAGCCAACTAAGAATCTGTGCAGATCTCTCTTAAAGATAGAACCCAGCACGCTTCTCAGTCACCTAATGAAGCAAAGCAGTGCTTCACAGAGAGCCTACTGCCATTAGTGTTCAAGCACTCACTGTGGCAGTTGTGCGCAAATATGTGTGCGCAAATATGCCTTCCTAAAAATGACACTGACAATGTACAAGGGAAGTAGAGAACAGGGATGTGTGTGCATGTGGGTATCCACTTGTGAGTTAGGGAGGGTTTAGGCACAACAGCATCATTCATCCCAAGCTGTCTGAAGGAATACAAAACATAAAATAGTCTTGAGTAGCAAGAGCCATCAAAAATGCTGGATGCCCTTTGCACAGCAGAAACATTATCCACCTATTTCAAGGTCTTAGAAATAATCAGCAGCACTGTACAAATGGGAATCAGTACCATTAAGGTATAGCAGGTAAGGATCTGACTATAGGAAGAGTAGGAAGAGGAGGTGCAGAGACATCAGAGGATCTTTGTTTGGGAGTACGATCTTTGGGAAATTCTTCAGGGACTCACCATGAATTTTCTGTAATGTAGTGTTGCAAAATGTGGAAACTCCTTGCAGAAACTTAGTGTATTGTCTCAAAGTTTACAGGCACCACCCACAAGGAAAAAGACGTGCCTCTGAAAACTGGAAGAAGATATATAAATGTAAAGCAGCATAGACTCCAAATGTTTTGGCAAAAACAGTTAGAATTTCTGCAAGATTAGAGGTTGAAAACTGCTGAAAGGGACAGGCAAGTGTGTGTAACTATGTCCTAAGGTCACCTGTCACTAGAAAGAAAGTACCATGAGAAAGTAGAGTACTTCCACAGGGCAGCTGCACAGCAAGATCCAGAAGCACAAGCCATATTAGTGAGATGCTGCGTGGGCTCCAGCTCAAGTTCAAGAAAGATTAAATCAATTTGGAATAATTGCAGAAAATGACAACTGAAATATTCGTAAGAAAGAAGGCAAAACTACATAAGTTTGGTATATTAAGTCTCATGAAATGAAAGGCAAGAGTAGTACATTTACTGTACATGAATACAAGTGAATGCTGAAAACCTGAGTGGCCATGCTGGCCCAAGACCAAACAGGTTTAAACTGATCACAACCACATTATACAGGAGACAGGAAGATATTCGGTTTCAGGAGAGGCAGTTTCTGACTCATCATAATTAATTGCGAGAGTCATATGGACTAAAATATCCTGAACCAAACAATAACATAGAAACAACAACAAAATACCTGAATTTATTATGTTTTAAGGTATTTCTAGGAAATTTGATCTGCTGACCCTGTCTCATACTCCTGCATTCTACATTTGAGCGAGAGAACAGTGTGTGGGCACAGAACCACCATGTTCCTGCCATGGTTAGTTTCTGGTCCCCAGAACTGGTTCTCCTGGGGAAATTCATCCTCCATGGCACCTGCTGTATGGAAAAGGCCATTAGGGTGATTTCTGGATAGATTTCAGGGATAACAGAGCTGTTAGATGGAGCAGCTGGGATGATGCTGTTCTGCATGTGCTAATTAAAAATAAGGAAGGTCAGGGTATAACTGAAATGATCTATACATAGGGGAGTTCAAGATCCTGAGCCAGAGTGAGGACTAGGAAGGCAAATAGCCCTGAACCTCAGGACAGAAAGCTGTGGCTTACTCAGGGAAGAGGTGGGTGAGAGGCAGCTCTTATGGGAACCAGCTCTTGTGGGGTTTGAAGGGCAAAGAACCGCAAAAGAAAAATCCAAGCTGATACTCAAGGATAAGCAGAAAAGATACTTATCATACTTTAGGAGGCTAACTTGTCTAAAGAGAGAATTCATGGTTGAACAGTGAAAAAAAAAAAAAAAAGAAGTATAAGCCATGGTGGGAGTTAGGAGAGGTTATTGCAGAGATCATATTATTATTACTGCTGAGGTGTGCAGAGGTGTGATCAGGAAAACCAAAGCTAAGGTTCGGTTCAAGAAGTGCTTCTGCTGCTATGTAAGTTGTAAACCAAGTAAAGAAATTATGCACCTCCTTGACAAATGGGTTGAGTGGTACAGTGACAGCAAGCACAGGCAAAAATTAGGTACTTGGTTCCTTCTTCCTCACAGTTTCCACTGACACTGTTCCCTGGTATTACAGCTGTAGGATGCAGAAGCAGAGGAATTTCAGGATAAGAGGACATTCAGCTTTTGTTTTGCACACTTCCATTGACCCTAAAGGGATTTGTCTGAGGGTGTTGAGTGAGGTTGCTAATGACTGTGTGAGGCCACTCTGCCACCTTTGAAAGGTTGTGGAGCCTGGGAGAGGTCCCCAATGATTTTATGTGCATCTGGTGATTCTGTGATTCCCAGGGCTCCATCAGGCCACTGTGGCTGGGGCAGACAACTCCAGGCATACATACAAGAGGGTTCATTGGGTAACATCCAGTGTCTCTCTGGGAGACTGCGGTGCAAAGTCCCACAGACTTTCTCCACATCTCAGCACTTCTGGCCAGCCCTTTGGGCTACCCTGATTCCTCCCACAGAGGGGCCACAGAGATTTTCATAGAATCTTAGAAAGGTTTGGGCTGTAAGACACCTCAAAGACAATCTAGTTCCATCTCCCCCCATCCGTCCTCAAGACTCGGTATGCCATCCACTAGATCATGTTGCTCAGAGCCCCGTATAACCTGGCCTTCAACACTTCCAGGTACAGGGCACCCACTTCTCTGGTCAGCCTGTTCCAGGGCCTCACCACCATCTGAGCTAATATCTGCACTCTTTCAGCTTAAAGCCCTTGCTCTATCACTACATACCCTTGTAAAATATCTCTCTCCAGTGTTCTTGTAGCCCTTTTAGGTACTGGAAGGTGCTCTAAGGTTTCACTTCAGGCAACCTCAACTATCTCAATCTGTCTGTCCTTAGCAGAAGTGTTCCAGCTCTCTGAGTATCTTTATGGCCTCCTCCAGATCAGCTCTAAGAGGATCTTTCCTGTGCTGGGGAATCCAGAGCTGGATGCGGCACTCCAGGTGGGGTCACATGAGGGCAGGGAAGAGGTAGTCACTTCCCTTGACATGTTGCCCCTGCAGCTTTTGGTCAGCCCACGGTGTAGCTGGCCTTCTGGGCTGCAGCACACACAACTGGTTCATGGCCACCTTCATATTCACCAGAGGAATCCCCAGGTTCTACTCAACAGGGCTGCTCTCACTGAATTTTTCTTCTAGCCTGCGCTCATGATAGGGATTGTTCCAGGTCCAGTACCTTGCACTGGGACTTGTTGAACCTCATTGGGTTCTCTTGGCCCCCTTCTTGACTTTGTCCAGGTGCTCCTGAATGGTCATGTCCTTCAGGAATGTCACTGCACCCTCAGCTTAGTGTCACCTGCAGACCTGCTGAGGTGGTCCTGATCTCCCAGTCTGTGTCACTGATGAAGGCACTGAAGAGCCCCAGTCCCAGGATAACAGCCCCGAGAGTCAGCACTTGTCACCACCCTCCAGCTGGACAAGGAGCCATTGACCACACTCTCTGACTGTGTCCATCCAGCCAGCTCCTCACCCACTGAATCAAACACTCTTCAAATCCATGTCTCTCCAAAGCCCTTTCAGGACTCCATGTGGATGATATTGGTCGGTCTGTCCTTGCTGACCATTGCAGTCACTCCATCACAAAACTGCAGTCACATCACCAGACTTGCAGGCACAATTTTCCCTTAATGAAGCTGTGCTGGCTATCTTAGAACACCTCCTTGACTTCCATGTCCCCTAACACTGCTTCCAGAGGTGCTGCTCCATGATCCTCCCAGGCACAGAGGTGTTACAGCTGGTCTGTAGCTCACTGTGTCTTACTTTCTCCTAATTTTAAAAACAGGAGTGATATTTTCTTTCTCCCAAGCACCAGGGAACTCTCCAGACTGACATGACTTTTCAAATATGATGGAGAGTGCTTGGCAACATCAGCCAATCCCCTCAGGACTCTGGGATCGATCTCATTAGGCCCCATAGGCTTGTGACTATTTTCTCTCCTGTTCAGCGTTCAAGGAAGTAAACAAGGTTGATCCCCTTTGCTCAGCAGCCATCAGGCTTCATTTGGGCACTGCATCATGTTCAGGATCCTGGGCAAAAGGGCAAGAGACAGTGACATCAGCAGAAACTAGAGAAGTTCAGCTTATGGTTAGAAGGGGAAAAAATTATGTATAATTTTTTTGCCTCTGGGTCCTGCACTACAGCAGGACCCAGAGGAGGCTGTGGGATCTTTGGATCTGTTGTCTGGCTGGACAAAGCTCTGAGCATCAGGGTCTGAATTCATTCTTGACATCATTCTACTCTGAGTAAAAGTTAGGATAGAAGCTACCCATATCTGTGCCAACCATAATGCCTTTGTGGTCTGTGACCTAGGAGTTGGTATTGCTTCACACGAGGCTTTATGTGGACAGAGTAACTACACATCCAAGTGAATTCCTGTTGAATCCAGAGGGCTCACACTCCCCAGCTGTCAGGTTACACATATGCTAGGAAAGCAACGTACTGTAGCAGCTCCATTACTCCACAGCAGATGGCCTGTACAAACTATGAACACCGTGACAAAAGCTTCAGAGCACAGTGTATTGTTCTCTTTTATCTGGCAGTCAGTACAGAAGGCAAAGTGTTGAAAAGTGCATGCTTAAAATCCAGAATGCAAAAAATTCGTACTCAGGTCTCTGTAGAAAGATCTGTTTTGGTGTTTTAATTCCTCACAACTTACACACTGGAAAAGATTGGTCTGTGTGTGTGGCTGTACAACTTAGGTCATATTTGTTTATGAGTTTTAACTGCATTTTGATTAAATTAAAATGCTTTCAGATAACCACAGTGATGACTGCAATATGATTAATGACTCATACAAAAATAAACTAATCTAATTTACTCATAGTAGGCCCTGTTAGATCTGTAGGATTTGATTCACTATTTTTCAGATAAATGTTATTCTTGGAATCAATGTTCCACATTAATTGCTGACAATTCCTGAAGTCATTTTCCCAGAAGCTTTTTATAGTGCACTCAAAAATCCATTCTGTAATGGCTCAGTCCCATCCTGAAGCTGGGAAGACTCACCCTGAGACAACTGTCAATAGAAATGGACTGCCCTGGCTGGCTGCACTATTTGCCATTCTAATGGCTCATGCAATAATTGGCTTGGCTTTGGAATATTCAGATGTCTGGCCTTCCCATAGCAGCTATGCAGAACTACAGGAGGACAATGTACAGCTTCCGGCTCCCGCTTGTCCTTGTTTTTACAGGACAGGCAGGGACACAGACGGCCAGAAGCTCAAACAAAGCCCAAATATTAGAATAGTTGGCAAAGAGTCTGCACTCTGAAACACTGTAAAACCCCCTAGAGCCACAGCAGCCCTTCCTGCTAGCAGACACAGGCATCAGATAACTCTCTTCAGAGGCATTTGTCAAAACCCAATCATTTTTATTCCCTTCCCTTTCAGCTGTCTGGCACTCCAGAGAAACCAGTGATTAAATAAGGAAACTTTTCATGGGTAAAAAGATTCTTTCATTTCCAGATAAACTCTTGAAGCATACAGAATTCAATACCTCCCTCTCCTAGCTGACAAGTACTTTCTGAACACATAGATTTAAAGAGTTTAATTCCATTGCCAATCAATAATATGTTCAGAGTACTGATACTGCTGGGATAAGCTTCCAGAGACACTAGCAATGGCTGTTACAAGCCTGGAAGATGACCTCTGCTTTGAAATGCTTGGGGCAAGAAGCACTGTGTAGCCTCAACCACATGTCTCATTTGGCCTTTCTTGGCAAACCTCATTTCCTGCAGTAGCAAAATTACATTGATGTGACTGCAAGGGAGCCTATAAACAAACAAACAAAATGATACATGAAGGGGTTAGATTCCAACTGCAAGCCCAGTGCTGTTGTGAAGCTGGGCTGTCAGCAGCAATGCTCCAGGAATAGCTCCTAGAGGCAGCATGCCTTGCAGCCACTCCCTGGACTGAGATTCCTTCCCCCACCCCTTGTTCCTTACTTCCTTACCAAATAATATAAAATGAATTAACAGTGATTGCAAATCAGGAAGTTAATCTCTTTACTATAGTTACTGCTTCTATACCTCTGTATAGGGGAAATAGATTAAACTAAAAGGGTTTGCAACGCAATGACAAAATTTATCGTATGTTTAAGGAAAACTTGCAGATTAGAGTCAGCTGAAAAATCTTTTGTGGGCTTCCCCATACTTGGTACTGATTTTACTGATGGAAAAATATCTAGATATTGCTAATACAATTACTACACCCACATAATTAGCATAATAAATATATAAGCCTGTCAAGATGATAGTCTAATGCACTTGCCACGCTGTTATTTTATAGTGAATTCCAAGTATTCTTGGCAGCTGTTTGACTGCCAATCAAGCTAAAAAGTTGACAACAGAAAAGCAAGTGCTCTCAAAATAAAAGACCTCAAGTGTGAACCCTTGAGAAAGGGTTCCCATAAAAGAAATTTTAATCCCTAGTAAGGACTAGGTTTTCTTTTGATCTAATACCACCTTTTCATCAGTGTGTGTGATAAAACTGAAGTGCAGGTTCCTCTGTGCAGACTCTAGTGCTAACATCCACAGTGTCCAACTGCTGATGGGAACTCTAATGGGAATTTCCATGCTTCTGAGCATGCTGTTGAAAATCCACACAATTATTTCTCTCACCTAAGGCAGTACCACTGCTTCAGAATGAAATTTCTTCAAGTCTGAAGGATCCAGCCCCTTTCGATGACCTTTTTTTTTTAGATAGCAAAGCAAGCAGACATGAGAGATTACTGATAAATCCAAAGAAAAGCAAGATCCAGACTCTCTTCTTCCTGCAGCTGGTAGTGGCTGAAGTGATTACAAGTACCTTGCTGAATATTATTATTGCCTCCATGGTCATTGCCTAATTCTTCACTGTCCAGTTAGCTGATTAACCTGCACAACTGCTCTTTAGTACTGTGACAAAGAGCGTGAAGCTGCTTCAGTGTTAATCTTGCACAATAAATGAGGATGGCTAAGGAAGCTTGGTAGCAGTTTCACAGTGCAAGTAAGCCCTCAAATTATTTCTGTACCGAAACCAACAATGCTGCCAGCAGGAGAAAGATAAAGCTCTTGAGTGCATGCAGAATTAGATTAAGGGTGAATTAATTTATACTGTATGAATTACTGCAAAGTGGAATCTAAGTAGAGATTCACCTGCTCCAGAGACATACTTGCAGCTGATTCAGCCTTCATTAAAAGTGCACTGGTGTTCTCAACTAATATGTGATATAGAGAAAGTCAGTGGGAGATCTGCACAGAAACATGTGGAACAGCAGAGACCAGATAACTCAATGGAAAATCTAACCCGAATGGTAAATAAACACTACAGCCTTGGACACCTCAAATTAATTCACGGCTATTTCACATCAACAGCTGGTGAAAAAAAAAAAAGACTGGGTTTGAAGCCTTTTTCAGGCTTTTTTTCAGGGATAGGTCTCTTATTGTGAAATAAGTGTGAAACACTGCTTTTCATTGAAGGTAAGGTCATGTTACTGCCTGTCAGTCACAGTGCTACTTCCCCTCACCTCTCCATTACCAGCATGTGCTCCATTTGATCCCAAGCTCCTCATGCTGTGCTGCCCTTCTGGAGCTCTTCTACACATCCACTTGTGTAACTACTCTTTCTAACCACCACCACAAGCTCAAAATGTTGCCTCTCCCTTCCATTACCTCTGTAATCCAGACTGACAAGCATCCACTGGAGTACTGCCCTCTGCATATCTCCTCCCAGCTCAACACAGCCAAAACATGTTGCTTTCTTCAGGGCCTTCGTCAGGCCATTTCTGCCCCTACTCTCTTGTTTTTGAAAAACTGTACCCATCTCAAAAGCTTCGAAACAGAATGTGCTACTTTCTTGCAATCACCATTTTTACCCCTTGCTTTCCTAAATTAAAGGTTCTTTGGCATGAGACTCACCTTCACATTCTTTATCTATCATCAGTCCTGGGTAGGACTTGTGAATATTATGGTAATGATAATAATGATGGACAGCCTTAACTTCTCCCAGCAAGATTTGTCTTTGGCCACTGTTCCCTTAGGTGGAGTGGACTCAATAAAACAAATCACTCTTTATTTTACAGACTAGGTGGTGTGCAATGTGTCTTACTTACATATTGATATCTAAGGCAGTGGAGTGACCCAGGTAACAAGGAGGATGTGTGCATTTATTACATGTTAATGCAGAGGTTGAATTGTCTTACTGAGAGCACTGCTTTGAGTATCTGCCTCAGTGTTTGCCACTGAAAACCCTGGAAGCTTTTCCCAATGGTAAGTAGACTGTAGTATCATGCAACAGGGATTTCTTTAGTGGCTGCAGAGGTGAACACACACATATAATCTGAGGTGACAACACGCAGACATGTGAACGCTGATACTGTTACACACAACAAGGTTCTGTAACAGTCAGGGTCCTCGAACCCAGGAGGGTGCTCACAGCTATGAACTGGTATGGGTAAAGAGCAGTTTCTGAGGAATCGTGGACATCCAAAAAGAGCTGAGGAGGGAAAAGATATGGCTGCACAATGCAGGACTAAGAGCGCCAGGAAGATCAAGTTACTTGGAGCGGGAATCCACAAGTAATCATTGTATGCATTTTTCCACTAAAACATTCTTCTAAGTCTGGGACTTCATTTCACATCTCTCTCAAATCAGTGCAGTTTTTTCTATTTGCCTAGGAGAGGTTTGTACACTCACTGAGTAAGCTGAGTGTAAACTGTTGTAAATGAAGTTAGCTAATTGTGATGTTCCAGCCTGAACAAAGGGTGACTACCCAAAATATTTCACACACAGAATAAAAAAAAAACAAAAAACAAACAAACAAACAAAAAAAAACCACACCAAACACTGGTTGTGAAAGAGAAGCACTATGAAAGTAAAAGATGAGAGTACTTTAGGGAAAAACTCCAACTCTTAATTCTGCCACTACAAGAAAGAACTGGAGAGCCAAGCACTGCCAGATTTTATGGAGCTGAATGGGCTGAGCCAGAGGAAATACCAAGAATCTGTTTATTTATTACATTCCCCATACAGTGACTTGTCATAAGTTCCTGAACAACTCAGGGGAAAAAAAAAAATCACTATTTTTTTTTCTCATTTTATTTCAAAATTCAAATAAATTATCAGAACAAACCCTAATCCTTAACCAGTCACAGCCTCTGGAGTTGATTCCAAATTAATCTGGGGCTTTTACAAGCCCTCAGAGCAGAGCTAGGCAGCCACAGTCCAAATGAACTCTCAGCCCTGGGCAGAACTGCTTCACACTCTAACCAGCAAACACAGAAGTCAGAATGAGTAGTTTAACATATTCTGAGCACAAGAGTAGTGAAACTGACACAATCCCTCAGCATGAGGCACTTTCGTTTGCAGGTGAAGATCAGCACTTACATATCTGGACTGCTGAATGAAAAGTTAAAAAAATAAGTCCCTTTTATCTTCAAAATACAGTCTCAGACTTTGTATGAGGCAACAGCAAAAGTGAACAAGCAGCATATTTTAAGTTGTAGCCATCCAAGCAAAAAATAGCAAGTGATACTTTCTCTCTCTTTTTTTTTTTTTTTTTTTTTTTTTTAATTGGCTCTCCACGCAATGCAAGCAAGTATTCTGCACTGTCAAGAATGCTGGATTCCTACTAGCAAGAGTCAGCGGTTTCTTTTTAATTGCGAAAGCTGCAGGAGGCTCTGGCTGTCTGGCAGCTGTGTGTCAGAGCCTGAGGAGGACGCTGGCAGGAGCAGCACCTCCAGCCCTGTGCATATGTGTAACATGTCCCCATTCCCTCACTCGTTCAGGGAAAGGGGTTTCCCATTTTCCCTCTGCCTGGCACCACAGTCTGCTGGCCCCTGCTCTGCGATGCTGCTGGAAGGAAATGGTGAGGAAGCCAAGCTCAGTGTAAAAATGGGTTAGAAGATGGTTCTTATTACAAACATTAAGCTGACAATGTGGCAGACTGGAACCTCTCCGACCATTACACAATACTAGGAAATTTGGAGTTTAATTGCAATATGGTATTAAGTCAGCCTGACATCAGCATCCCCTTTTGCACAAAGACAGTCCTGGTTACAATGAAAATGCCCTGGGAGATCCCACACCTGATGATGGAAGAGGTAATGACGTGTGGGGGCAAGGGTCTCTTTTACCAACACAGCTGGCTTAAGTTCAAAGTTTATTCATAACAGAGCTCCTCCTTTACTGCCTAAGGAGCACCAGGGCAAACACAGGTTAATAACCCATCAAAAGTACACATCAACTACTTATACCCAAAACTACATGCTACTGAACTCATCATGAGCTGGTAGCGTGCACTCACAGCCCAGAAAGCCAAATGAATCCTGGGCTGCATCCAAAGCAGCATGAGCAGCTAGTCAGAGGAGGTGGTTCTACCCCTCTTCTTCTCTTCCAAGACCCTCACCTGCAGTGCTGCATCCATCTGTGGGGTCCCCAACACACGAAAGACATGGAACTGTTGGAGTGAGCCCAGAGGAGGCCACCAAGTCCATCAAGCGACAGAAGAACCTTCCCTGTGAAGTCAGGTTGAGAGAGCTGGATCTGTTCAGTCTGCAGAAGAGAAGGTTCCAGTATCTGAAGAAGGCTACAAGGAAGCCAGAGAGGGACACTGTGTCAGGAGTTGTAGTGATAGAACAAGGGGGAATGGCTACAAACAGAAAGAGGGAAGATTTAGGCTGGGTATGGGGACGAAACTCTTTACTGTGAGGGTGGTGAGACACTGGCACAGGTTGCCCAGGGACGTTGTGCATGCCCAGTGGTGTTCAAGGACAGGTTGGACAAAGCCTTGAGCAAGCTGATTTAGTGGGAGGTGTCCCTGCCCATGCCCATTAAAATCCCTTTCATATGCTGTGATTCTATTAAACCAGCAATGGCAGAATTTTAGCCCTATAAACCCATGAGCGTGTGTAATAATTTACCAAAACGTCTGTCTGTGCCACTCACATCAAGGAGGACATTGAGGAGCTGGAGCATGTCTAGGGATGGGAATGGAGCTGGGGAACAGTCTGAAGCACAAATCTGACGGGAAATGGCTGAGGAAGCTGGGAAAGGGGCTCAGCCTAGAGCTAAGGAGGCTCAGGGAAGACCTGGATTCTGCCAGCAACTCCTGACAGGAGGGCACCGGGGGGGGGGGGGGGGGGGGGGTCGGTCGGGAACAGGGACAGGAAAGAAAACGGCCACAACCTGTGTCAGGGAAGTTTAGTGTTGGAACCATCGAAGGAATTCTCCACAAAAAGGGTGACCGGGCATTGCAACGGGATAGCAGGGAGGCGGCGGAGTCACTGCCCTGGAGGTATTCAGGATGCCTGGACGTGCACTCGGTGTCACAGCCTCGCTGACCGGAGCTGTCCGGTCACAGGCCGGACCTCGATGACGCACAGCCCTTTTTTTTTTTTTTTTTTTTTTTTTTTCCGCGATGATCCAACATCCCTCCCTTACCCGGTGTTTGTACTTGTGCGGCCCTGCCCCGCGCCCCTCCTCCCGCTCAGCCGCCTCAGCGCTCCCGCGCCTGCGCCGTGACGAGCCTCAGGCCCCATGGCGCTCCCCCCGAGATCCCGACACCCGCTCCTCCTCCTCCCTTTCCCGGCCTCTCGCCGCACCCTCTTCCGGGGAAGGGACGGGCGGCCGAGCGCGGCTGGCCCGCACCCGCGCCACGCAGATCACGCTGAAGACCCTGAGCGCAAACCTTCGCATCGACTCGACCCGAGGAGACGGTGCGGTCTTCTCGGACTCCTCTCTCCCCCCACCTCCCCCGCCACACCCGGGACGCGGGCCGTGCGGAGGGGATGCGGGGATCTGTCCCCTGCCCAAGGGAGGGGGCCCTCCTGTGAGGTGTCCAGAGCTCAGTGAGAGGTTGGGGCCGTGGGGATGAGCGTGATGGCTCGGGATGATTTTGGGGGATTCGGGCCGGGAGGAGGGAGTGAGCTCAGCTGGAGGTGATGAGGGACCCTTTTCCTCGGGATGCTGCTGGGTGAGAGTGACTTCCCATCGCCGAAGGAAAGGGGCTGCTTTGGCCAAACCTCCGGCGGAAGGACTTTCCCCCCTTGTTTTTGAGGAGAACGCCCCGGAGGTGGGAGGGGGAATAGCTCGGGAGATGGAAAGAGGGAATAGCTCGGGAGATGGAAAGGGGGAATAGCTCTGAGGTGGAAAGGGGAATAGCCCGGGGAAACAGCCCGGGAGGTGGAAAGGGGAAATAGCCCGGGAGGTGGGAGGGGGAATAAATACCTCACGTAGTCCTGGGGAGGACAGGAGCTCTATAGGAAGCGAAAGTTCTTCCTTTCGGGAAGCGGGGTGCGTGGGTTAGCGGTCAGTGGGGCACAGATCGCTGCTGGTTTATAATGGGAGTACTGGGAGAGGGGACGCTGCGAATGCATCTCTCTGCCGGGTGGGGCTGGGGGTACAGCAAGAAGGAAAACGCGGTGGTCCTTCCCATCCTTCCATGGATTCCCGCCAGAAGGGAAGCACTGAGAGAGTTGGGAGGTTTTTTTGCTGGGGCAGGGGTGTGAGCTGGACAGGGGCTGGGGTTTGCTCCCGGGTGTGTCCTGTGCACCCGGGCAGGTGTGTGCTGTGGAGGTGGGAGAGAGCGGGGAGCGTTTATTATTTGGCGAGCTGCAGTGATTAATCATTCTGCCCATAGGAGGGGAGGGAGTGTGGGGCAGTGTCCACCTCTGACCACAGTGGAGCCAGTGTTGGGGTGCATAATGGGCTTCACAGCGGCCTTATTTCCCCTTTCCTGTGTGTGTCTGATGATGCTGCGAGTGAGGAGACATGTTTTGCTTCCAGGTGAATGTTTTGGCAATGGGAGCCCGCTGGAAAATCCTCAGGGAAATGCAGTGTTCTGAGATGAGAGGAAGGGCCTTAAGTGAGTTGGCAGGGTTGGAAGTTGCCTTGTCACTTGCCTGAGCAGGGATGGTGGCTCTGATAGCCAAGTCCAGATGCACTTGTGGCCTTGGTTTGAAAGGTCTGGGGAGGCTGGCTGCTGAAGCGTTGTTTGCAGCAACCTTTCCTGTGACAGGTGGGCAGTGAAGCTCTAGAAACTATGGAGCATTGTATCTGCTTTTAGAAAGTCTGTTGGTTTACCCTCTTCCCAAAAATAAAGAATGACAGTTAAAGTTGGAGTGAGGTCTCATTTGGGTTAGCATGCGGCCAAAGAACATGGCAAAGGCCTAGGAGAAGCATGGGTCAGAAACCTTGAAATATTTAAAACACAGGTCTTTGCTGTTACTGAGAAAAGCTATTTTCTTTTTTCTCCTGGTCTCTGCATTCAGTGAGGTCCTGGGAAGGAAATTCAAGGAGACGACTGAAAGAATGTTGCCAGTCAAAGCCCTCAGCAGTTTATGAGACAGCAGAATGCAATGACTACAAGTTGGATTGTGGGAAATGAGACTGCACCCTCTGTTTATAAATGTAGCTGCTACAGTAGCTCAAAATAAAAATGCTCCTCATGAACATAATAGTTCAGATTTTGGCCAGGAATTGGTGTTAAGACAGGGGAAGTTAGGGTAGAATTGAAGGAGAAATTAATTTAAAAAAGAGCAGGGTAAATATTATTATTAGCTGCAGAGGTGAAAAATGTGTTTAAATTTCCTTGGCACATTTTGTATAAAATTATGAAGAAATTACTGTTGGAAATGTTAAAAACCATAGAACTTAGTAAAGAGAGGGACACTTTTGAACCTTCAGTTACAAACTGAATCATAACATCAGAAAATACTTTAAAATGTCCTGTGTTTAGCAAGCATCTCACCAGTATCTGCTCAGAAATTCTCAGTCAGATGTTTTGAAATACACAAATTTTAGCTAAGAGCACTGGTTTCTTAGATTAATTTCTTAACACCTTGAAACATGCTTCATAGGCTTTGGGAAACATTTGTTTTAGTCTTTGGACCATGTGTATGTTTCTCAGAGGTAGGCTTGTTTACTTGGAACTCTGTCCCATGCTGTGGCAAGGCCAAAATCATGGAGTTGTGATAGGCATGGGAAACCTATTGCTCTGAAGTTGGGTTCTGGTTCTGGTAAAATTGCTTTTCTGTTTCTGGCAATTTCTCCTCTTAATCTGAGTACCAAATTAATCTGGAGAGACCTGATGTTAGTATGCAAGGTAGCATTCTGACAAGACTTAATGCTGGTAACTGAGAGCTGTCATCAATAGTAAGAAAAATTTAAACCAACCTCCAGTGAAAATTTGAAGAAACACACTTCCTGATAACTAATTAGCCTTGCTAATTAGCTTTTTGCATAAGCAACTGGTCTTTTTTTTTCCTGTTAAATCACACAGTTGAATTTTAAGTTTCACACTTCACTAGTGTGACTCTCATTTTGGTTTAGCTTAGTGTTTTAAAACACTGGCCAACTGAGTATTTTGAGTGAGTAAAAACTGCACTTGAAGTTATCTTGCTTGCCAAAGCACTAGGTGAAGACTATCAGATATTCTGACTGACGACAGAAGAGGAAAAGATTTAGGCTCAGACCCTGTTATTGGAGAAGGCTTTTTATCAAATGGGGAAATTTTTGCAGGCCTGGCTGTTTTTCGTTAAGTTTTGTGTTGCACCCGTCGAGCTGCACAGATGGGTGGATTTACCCATTGTGGTGCGGCCACTCA
Source organism: Malurus cyaneus samueli (assembly GCA_009741485.1). Classification (NCBI taxonomy): domain Eukaryota; kingdom Metazoa; phylum Chordata; class Aves; order Passeriformes; family Maluridae; genus Malurus; species Malurus cyaneus. The sequence continues at coordinate 2,103,723 of CM019236.1, read as the reverse complement.
GGGCTTGAGCTTTCACGTTTAAACAGGGTAAATGAAAGCATGTATCCACCTGCGCAAGCTGCTGCTTCTTTTTGTTGACTGACTCTGAGAAAGTAAATATGTTAAACATTGTGTTAGCAACAAATAATAAGCAATGTCCGACACGGCAGACCTGTGTGACCACATCGCTTGTCTGAGGTGACAGTGCTGACACTCTAGGCTTCTAAAGGTTGTACTTCTGTTGCAGTTATCACGATGTAGACATGAAGCAGGCTTTAAAAAAATCTTCAACAAACATTCCTAACTTTGAAAGTGAAACACCAGGCAAAAGTAAGTCTGTCCTGTTTTCAGCTCCCCCTGCACTGTTAACCTAAAAATCTGATTGTAAAAATGCAGAGAAGTGCAAGGAATATTCAGAATGTCAGCAGTCTTTTGGCTGCAGTCTGTGTCACATAATATGGGCTTTCACATTTCAGTGTTACACCATAGCACTTGAACCCCCAGGAAAAGCCATCTAGTTTAACACCATGTCAGCAGAACATTCAGTTGAGGAAGTTTGAGCTTCTGTATGTTCTGGTGTGTCCTTAGTATGTGTATGCTTTGTTGTTAAACGTGTTTATGGGAATTTTTGGACACTAATGTTACTGTGTCAGAAGAATTAACTTTATAAAAGTTCCACAAGAATCAGTACTATTGCTGAGTGAAATGGTCCAAGTTGACTGTAGTTGTTGTAACCTGTGAACAAGCATAAATGTACTCTGGACAATCTCCTTCCTGCATGTGTTTTCAGTGCAGGTTAATCCTGCAGCTGTGGGTAGGAAGATTGTTTTTATATTTCCCAGGGAGTTTATCATTTTAGTCGTTAGAGGAACAGTTCTCAGTTCTCCTAGTTTAAAGATGTTTTTCTGTTTCAAGTCCTGGTGTTTTTCTGTAATTGCTCAGTAGATTTTACAGTAGGTATCCTCCTCCTTCTTCTGGCGGATTGTTTTGTTGTTCTTGTCTTTCCTTAGAATTTGATTACTGAGTGAGTGTGGTGTACTTGCACAGATAGAGGAGGTGTGAATTCAAATGCCTTGCACTCTGCTTCTGGTTTGATACATGACTCTGCAAAATTGTAACTTTGGAGATCACTAGAATAAGAGTATCTATTTTTTTTATTTTATTGTTGTCATACTTTTTTGCAGACTGTAGCATTTTCAAGTTGTGGTTTGCTACAGATCGTATTTGTTTAAGTAACTCCCTGGGAGTTGGTTTTTTTTTTGGTGTTTTTTTTTTTTTTTTTTTTTTTTTTTTTTTTTTTTGCTACTTTTCTTTGGTGACAGTCCTTCTCTGTTTTTGGCAGGAGTTAGGATTTTTCAGGCAGGAAGTTGTTATGACTGTGGCTGAAGAAGGCTAAGCTTTTCCATGTTCAGGAATATTTTCCTGAAATTCTAGTGAGTTCTAATGTAATATCTGAAGAACTTTGAGCAGGACTACATATTTAAAAAAATATTAATAAAGGAAAGAATAAGGTACATAAATTACTTAATAAAACTAAATTATTTTATTCATATTGGAATATGTTTTTACATAAAGTTACCCGTTTTTTAAATGCATTGACTCTGCCCACAACTTTTCAGTTATTTTATTGAGAATGTTCTTACCCAGTTTAGCTGTTAGCAAAGTTAACTTTGTACTTTTAATAATTATGTGCTGTATTTCTCAATAATGTGAACTTTCTTGGACCATCATTCCCAAGGTGGCCAGTACATAAAGTTAAATATAGAGGTTGTACCCACTTAAGGATAGTTCTATACATATATTTAAAGTCTATTTTGCATGTATGATTAGAAAACAGGGGTATCTGTCCTTGATATGAAAGGTGTTCCCTTTGAAACTTGGTGAAAGTAGAAAGTACATTTTAATTAAAAAGAATAATATGAGCAGATGAGCCTACTGCTGTCTAGAGTTCCATTGCTGCACCTTGTGCATAGATGGCCGTGTTTACTGACAAATCTTTGGAAAATATTGTCTTTGTATTCCTGAAACACAGGAAAGGATATCCATATGTGTAAGATAGGGTGATGTAAACTTACAGCACTAAAGGATACGTCTGGCAATGTCTTTTCCCAGCAAGATTTGTCTTTGGCCACTGTTGCCTTGGGTGGAGTGGACTCAATGTAACAAATCACTATTTTCCAGACTAGGTCGTGTGCGATGTGTCTTCCTTACCGAGTGCCTGTAAGGATGGCTGTCCTCTGCGTGCTGCCCTGCAGGGAGCACCAAAGGAACAGGAAAAGGAGAGGGAAGGGCTTGCTTGCTGTGGCTCTGAGCACACAAAGTATTGTCCACAGACTGACTCTGGTTCTCCCTCTCTTTGTCTTTCCCTGTGTTTTTGTGTCAGAGGGACCGTCCAACTGGCAGGTCAGTATGCAGTGTTGGGTAAAGGTTTTTAAGTGTCTTTTTGGAATTAATTGAAGGCTTGTCAGTTTTCTTCATACTCAAACCACTGTGCCACTTTTACACTTGTAAATCGGTTTGTGGGAATATGCCTGTCTTAAAACTTGTCTGCCTGAAGTTACAGGAGCCAATCAACATGCCCATGCAAGCGTTACCACTCAGAATGTAAGCTTTCATCCTAAAACGAGCCTTTGTGGCTTCACAGGCAGAACTGTCCATCTTTCTGCTTTTCTTCAAGTTTCAGATAGCTGACAGCTCTGTTTTATGTTGAAATCTATCTCTTCCTGTGTTAGTACAAAGCTGCATGTATGCAGCCCTTTTAGTCACTGTTTTACATCAGCAAACTGGCCTTGGAGTCTCCTTTTCAGTCAGGACTTAGATCAGTTTTGAAATGCAGGGCAGAAATGTGTGAAGGCCTAGAGATCAGCTTTGAGGTCAGACATTAATTCTATTGATCTCTGGGCAGTGCCATAATAACAACTATATGACTTATAAATTTCACCTGCATGTAGATGAGCTCAATTTTGTGGAGGAAATTAGGGACATAGAGGTAATTGCCTAGAAAGGGCTAAATTTGTCAGGGCTAAATTTGGGTTTTTACCTTGCCGATTCCAGACTAATTTTCTTCAGAATGTCCTGCTTCTTTCTTTGTGTGCAAACTTCAGCACAGTAAATAAAACAAGTAAATAAAGGGTTTATGAATGCTTTATCCTGTCTGTTTTTAAATGCTGGAGTAATTCTAGATGCCTTGTTTATTTGAGTATAACTGGGGTTTTTTTTTTCCAGGCACCTACTAAGCTCCTAAACCTGACTGGATTCACAACGCTCCTTCTCTCCTATGGTTCTTCCCAGTTACTGTATCTGTTATGCCTTTGAGGCCTGAAGTAGGGCAGTGATCTGTTCATGTAACCACCACAACTGTCTGACTAAATGAGTGCCCTGTTTAGAAGAACAATATAAGAGAACACTGTAAATGGGAGTTTCGTGCCAGAAAAACCTGCTTTCACAATTTGTAGAAAGAAGTAGCTGGAACCAAATGCATTCTTACCAGCAGAAGTACTATAAAGCACTGACTTACAAGAGTAGTAGTTTCTTATCCTCTAGGAGTTTTCAGTACTGGTACAATATTTGTCATTAATCAGTTGCTGATCATGGAGTTTGATTAAGGGTAGTAAAACCTGTTGCACTGGCCAGTTTGTTGCTTCATTAGCAGGTTTATTGTCTGACACAGCTGCATTGTCCTCACCTGACTTTGAGCAGTGTCTATATAGCAGTATAATGTGTGGTAAATGTTTTTGCAAGGGCAGTGGGAGTAGAAAACTCAGGCATATTAAGCCTAAATTCTAAACAAGTTTTGAGACTATGATATCCGCCCTCAGGGAGGAAGAGACCCAGCAAAGCCCTTGAGTGAATGAAAGTTTTTGTCCTTATCTAACTGTGATTTTTCCTGAAGTCTGGGAGAAACCTGTTAGCCTACTACAGAAGAAGGTGAAGGCTGGTAGAGAATTACAAGGCAGATTAAAAAAAGCCCAAACCCTCAATGCAGCATTTCTTCTCAAAAAGAAGTTCAGCAGCAGGGAGGTTGGTAGGGGAGATATTTTAGAGTTGTTCTTGGGATCCATCTCTTCATAGCCCTTTTATTCATGTGATCAGGATTTGAGTACAAATCAATAGAAACATGATGGCATTGACAAACACAAAGGTTAACATTAGTACCTGGCTGCCTAACTGGGGGTCAGACTTTGGTAAATGGCTCTCAAATGAGCAGCATAGATTAAGTGGAGTCAGGTTCATTAAAAGGTGAAGCCCTGAAGATCATAGACCCTGAAATGTCCAGGGAGAGTAGTGATGCTACTCCACTATGAGTGTGCTGACCACCTGTTTCCAAGGGGAATAAATTTCTGCCTTAGAAAGAGGTGCCTGGAGCCTGTGGAAAACTGTGGCTCTGTCATGAGAGGAAACTAAAGAGACAGGCTTAACTTAGCTCACAAGTTTTGTTAAAGTTGTATAAATGTTTTACAGTGGTAAGCACCATGCGATGTGGGAAGGCTACTCATGTTTGAATTATAACATCAGCATGATACCAAATCAATATTAATAGTCTGTGAATTAATTTGGGCTGAAAATAGGAAAAGACTTCTAACATCAGAGTAAACATTGTATCAGCCTCATGGTAGAAGTAGCAACCAACCTTGTCTTTAGATGCATCGGATTGCTGATGAAGGTTGTGGTGTGGAAGATGGGTTTGTGGCTTGATGTCAGAAGACATCCTTTCTAGTTTAGTATTCAGTTTCTCCCAAAATCTCAAGAAATTAAGCTGTTTGTCTTGCCTATATAATTATGCATTAAAACTGATGAAAGTACACTGTTCACTTTTACACTGCGATTTATGAAATGAATTCCTGAATAAACTGATGATTTTTGCTTCTTCTGTGTTAGCATTTATATGAGATAGGAGAAATGAAAATTGTTGTGGGAGAGAGTTGGGGGAGGGTGTTTGATCATTGGGAGCTGCTGGCCCAGATGGAACTCAGCATGCATTGCTTGTTTAGCTGGCAAAAAGTGACTGCAAGGAGCAACTGGGAAACACAGCACTGGTGATTTCATGAAACCCATCTTTTAGGATGCCCATCTAAGATCCAGTTGATGACTGATATTTCTTTGGAAGACCTCAGCTTTTTAGTCAAGCGTCGATCAGCTCTAGCTCTTTATTAAACAAATTGCATGACAAATATTCTTGAGGACATTGTGTTCAGTTTCTGTACAGTAGTGAGAGCTTCCTGTCTGAATTCATAGGGGACAAAAGAAAATTATCTTGACTTGTAAGTTTGCTGTTTCGGAATCTTTAGGGTAAAGTGTTTGTGGATTAATTGATGCTCATTCTTAAAGGTATTGCCATAAAGTACAGGCTCCATTTATTGTGCTATGAAATTTTATAAGGGCAGAGGAAAAATTGGATTTGGTGAGGACTGAAATACATTTTGAACTCTAATCAGATTGAATAAAGCTAGGAGACCTGGAGGTTTGGTTTATGGATCAGTATTTATGAGAAAAATGCATCATAATCTGTGGATGAGTTCTCGGTTTGACAGATCAATGTGCTGGGTGTTCTCCAGAATTAATTTTCACTTAATAACCGTGAACAGATAGTGGTGCTGAAGTCTAGGTTCTCAGCAACCTAATTTGCTAGAGGCAAAATTTAGGATGTTGTTTTTTCAGCAGTTCCCTGCACGAGCAGCTGAAAGATGCAGCTGTCTTTCTGAAGAGCATTGAGAGGCCTTCTCCCTCTCTGTCTCTCTTCTCTTTTTTTTTTTATTAGTTCCTCCTTAAAAATTAACATCTATGTTTTTAAATCTAACATGGTAAGGTGGATCAGACTACTGTCTGATATACAGGCCATCATGTATGTTCTTCTCTTAGCAGAATTAGTGGCATAGTTATTTCTCACTGAAGACTATGCCTTCAGTCACTCCAGTTAGAACTACGAGAGAAAATTCTATGCCACTGGCATGTTGCTGCTAAAATTGATGTATCTGGTCTTACTATTCATTTTTTAATTCTGAGAATTAGTATTATAACCTTTGCAAATTATGTGTTTCTGGCCTCTCAGGTTAGGCATTGATGAAAGCCAAAAGAACAGACAAGCACTTTTTATTTTATCGTGAATGTTTTTTGAATTTCTGCCTCTAACAGGAGAATTATGCAGTCTGCAGCTGAATGCATTTTTTAGCAGATTCAAGCTCTAGTCATTAACAGTTGGTTTAAGTCCTTCTATTTGTTGCTTTGAAGAGGTGTGATGTGATCAATTCACTGTAATTAAGATAGGACAGATTCCCTTATCTAAATCACTATTGTTTATAGACAGCTAAGCAATGCTCTGAAGAGTTCTCCAATGTAATCTGGAAATTACTAGACTATTTGGTATGTTTTCAGTTTTAAAGGAGCAACTTGAATGACGTTACAGAATTTTTAATTTGTAATTTGGAGTTCATGGTGTGTTACTGTCAGTCACCACAACACATCAGTTACCTTTGGATAGCAAAAGTTCACAGCAGAGTGAATGTCCATTTAGATGTGAGCTCTGTGTAAATGATCTTTCCCTTTCCAAATGGCAGTGTGTCTCTGGATATAGCAAAATACTGTAAATTGGCTCAGTTAAGCTTAAATTTGTTTCAGATTTTTGTAAGCTGTCAGCCAGAGAACTGAAGTAATTTGTGTTCCAGTTTAGCATATAATCTGTTCTTACATTGATTAATGTACATGGCTAGAATACATGCAGAGAATAAAACTGTAATGGCCTTTTCTCCTCAGGATTTCCAGTCTTTTCAAGAATTAAGTTAATGATGGCCCCTGTATTGGCAAGCTTTGGCCAAAGATTGTCTCTGTTCTTTAGGAGCAGACTTATACTTGCCTTTACGTTCTGGACCACCATGGTTCTGTAGCTTCATGGTGTTATTTGTGTTGGTAACTGTTTCATTGAGGCAATAAATACCAAACTCCTTCACATTCATCCAATTATTCTGTAGTAATTAGTACATGTCTTTAGTCTGTCCTGACATAGACCACCACAATAATAGAAGTTATGTCGGTATTAGGACCCAGAGAGGGTTTTTGGATTGTGGAAGGGGATTATGCAGTCAAAGCACAGTCTCCTGAGTGTCCAAGAAGGCTAAAACTGACTGTGGCTGCTGTATCAGTTTTCCCAGGTGTAATCCTGTGGAACACGTGGCTTCTTGGCGGTCCACAGCATGTGAAAGATGTGGACCTGTTAGAGCTGGTCCAGAGGAGGCCACGAAGATGTTCAGAGGGTGGAACACCTCTCCTAGGGAGACAAGCTGAGAGAGCGGGAGTTGTTCAGGCTAGAGAAGAGAAGGCTCGGGCAAGACCTTGGAGAACTTTTTAGTGCCTAATGGGGGCTAATAAGAAAGATGGGGACAGACTTTTTAGCAGGCTTGTCACAGTGGGACAAGGAATAATGGTTTATAAATCAAAAGAGGGTATTTTTAGAGTAGATGTAAGGAAGAGATTTTCTACAGTGAGGATGGTGAAACACTGGAATAGATTCCCAGAGAAGGTTTTTTTCTCATTTCCCTTGGCTGCATGGTATAAAATAGAAGTTTGCCTATCTCTGGAGATGCATGCCACCTGTCAAAGGGATGAAAGCACAGTCCTGTAAATTGCAGACTTATGGAAGGGGGAACATTTTGGGAGGTTTTGGAAGAAGGGTGTGCCCCAAGTCACTTGTCCCAAGTCACATCAATCACATCACAGTAATAATTAGGGGAAATGCTGCACACAGGTGGTCAGCAAAGGCAAATGAATTGTTGGATCCTCCTACGGTAAATATCTTAACTCCTTTCCATGGATCCAATTATTGTGTAGTAAATCAATATGTGTGTTCAGTGTGTCCTGACCTAGACTTTTAGCAGTTCAAACATTTATGTTTGAGAGAACATATCTTGCTTTTGATCTTTGTGGGAAAAAGACTGTTGTCTGGAATAAAACATTAGAAAATGAGGAAAACAAAGTAGATATTTGAATCCTGTAGCTTGACTGATACAGTAGACATGAAACAACCTTTAATTTTCTCCCTCAAAATAGATTATACCTGTTATTCACATTGCAATATTTGTTACAAATCGTGACAAACATGGTAACTGGGTATGAAAGAAGTGATGTCATTATCACTGAGTGATTGCTACAAGTGCAGAAATGCAAGAATAGGTACTCAAAGTGTTAAAAAATAGACTTTTGGAAACATTAACAGGCTTTTAATATAATTTAGAGGATTAACTTGCCCTAGTGCATGCAGGACTTTAACTGAAGATGAGTGAAGTATTAGACATTACTGTTATTAAAGTTTGGGGAAAAACTGCTTGATGGCTTACCTGTAGTCTAAAAAGAGTGTTCACTAGCGTGGTAAATGACTTTTATCTTTAATAATTGGGGTAAGAATTAACAAGTCAGATTTTTAATTTTCAAGAAAATTGGCATAAAGAATAAATGTAAATCTAAGGACAGGACAGACTTTTGCAAAGTAAGTGCATGAGAATGATGAGGCTTTCAGCAAATTGTTCTTAAAACAAGTAGTGGTTTGACCATCTTTAGGACTTAGGGATGCTCTTAGTTTTGCTGTGTAAAAGCAGCTGCCTGTTTGGAGATGGATTCCAAAGCTCTTGGCAGGTGTTGGGATGGCATGTATGGTACAAATACCAAAAGTATCCTTTCCTCATCTGCTGGGAAGAAAGAGCTGGCTCCCTGTTTTGGTTTTGTTCCATAGAGGGAAGCAGATATGTTGATTCTATATCCTTGCCAGAGTTTTATGAAAAGGATTTTGATATTCAGGGAAAAAAAAAAAACCACAAACAAAAAACAAAAACCCCCCAACCTTTAGAAGATGGTATTAGCTTGTAGCAATAGGCTTATGGCAGATTGGTTGTCTTGGTTTTCTATGTACTGGGAGTGTCTGTAAGAAAGCAAGAAAAATGACTGCACGTGCAGGCAGTTTGTCTTAAAACATGACTTCAAATGTGTTAGTATAGGAATGCTTTTACAGGAGCTTGCTTTACCTCCTCAGAGTAGCATTATGGAGTCTTTCTGGAGAACTGAGAGCATTCCATGACAACTAACTGACAGTGCCACTTGAGCTATTGCATGCGGTGCTGTGGAAGTGTGGATGATGCATCAATGGCCCATGCAAGCAAGTAAATGTGTAGGCTTGGAGTTGCTGTGTGAAGCTCCAGAAATTGTGATGGAGGGGGAAGAATTGAAAACATCTTATGTAAGATGAGCATCTGAACAGTTTGCACAAGTCTTTGCATATGGAGACGTCAAGGTTGAATGTCATGGTGATCTTACCTAAAAAAGAGGCATTCCTTGAAGTGTGGTTATGATGACGAAAACCTTCAGTGCTGTTTATAACAGGTGTACCTTCTTCATTCAGACAAATATCAGGGCAAATGGGTCAGGAGATAAAATTTTTTTTTTCCATGAATTTCGCAATTTACTTTTTCAATGTGTTGTACATTCATACTAATAACTTCTCATGGATGAATTAATTATATAATTTGATTCAGCACAGGAGATTATTTGGGAAGGGGACTTGTTGCTCCGCAAGTGGTTAGTGACATATTCAGAAGACTGATAAACGTGACATAATTAAGACATGATTGAAACTACTCTTCTATATTTAAATTTAAGGTGTACTTAATTAGGTTTGTATTGTGAACTTCTTTCATTAAGCATGTTTTGTGCTTTAGGTGAAAGGCACTCAAAGAGAAGATTGAATCAGAAAGGGGGAAAGATGCCTTTCCAGTAGCTGGCCAAAAACTAATTTATGCAGGTAATGGATGTTCTGAAGATAACTTATCTGAACCTGCCTTATTTTATGTTATTCTTTGACTTGGATGTGAATGTTAAGTCTTCTAAGAATTCTAAGAACTGAAGTACAGACAGGTAAAAAAAACCCACCAACACAAAAACAAGCTCAGTGTCAAAGGGAACTCTTAATCTTTTGGAAATTAGCATTTTTTGATTTCTATACATATGTGTCTGTCATCTTTGCTCTTATAACATGATTTCTTCGGGGTTCATGCTGGTGAAGAAGAAATAGTTTTCGTTACAAGGAAATAGTTTAAGTGAGGTAAAGCTCACCTGCTTCTGGGCTTAATTATTTCCTTGTTCAATTTATGCTGTGTATAACTGAAGCATTGCTGTATATACCTCAGAGAATTAAAAGCCAGATTATTTCTTTTGGATTAACAAAAGAAACCTGCCACCAAATCCTTGCTGTACAAAGGTAATTTGAATGCTTTAAAGATCTCTCACTAGAAATGTGTATTATGAACTACCAAAAAGCAAGCTAAAGTCAGTTGAAAACATGAAATTAACTTTATCTGAGCTTTATGTTACTTGCCTTGTTCATTCTGGCACTAATACAGAAATCCATTTGTTGTTCTCACTTCATGTCAGGACTTTGGTGCTATTCCAGTACTCTCTCTAGTGTTTTTTTCTTCTAAAACCGAGTTTGAAAGAAACTTTGGTGGGCTTTTCACTTCTGTCATGTACTGCTTCGTAATAAATATTGTCTTTTTATTTGTAATAAGCTAAAGCCACTGGTAATAGTGGAGAGATGCTAATGGGAGACGTGTTTGTTAAACGGCCTGTGTTTGTTAAACGGCTCAGGATTATATCTCAGGGTTTTATGTCTCTTATACATCAATGAAGGAAATGCATATCAAGAACATGAAGGTGGAAGTCTCATGTATAACCAAAATATATGACTAAGGCTTTGTGCAATGGGTATAACTGCATGGCACTCTCAATATTGTGATTCTGTGATTGCAGAGATCAAGGATTGCATAAGGTTCTGTGAGATGACTTGGATGTTTTCTGGAGCCAGAATGTATCTGCAGTATTGTATAATCCTCACAAGCAGTAGGAAATACAGTAAATAAGACTGAGAATATAACACTGTCCAAGTCTTGATTCTCTTTTTCCTTGGACAAGAGATGAGGGTATATTGCTGACATTTTTACTTTTATTAAAATGAGCTATAGAATTTTTGTAGTTTGGTAAAGCAAAATGATATCCACAGCTGATTCTGATTAAGAGGCAGATCCATTGTGCTACATTTGTATTAGGGTAAGGTATAGAAACCCTGAGACTGGTACATCCTGAGAAGATAGGGTATCTGTATATATATGTTATGAAAGTATATATATTACATGTATACACATTAATTAAAGCCTTCTCCAAAGTGCCTTTAAAAAAATGTAAGTAAAACCTATGTAAGTTCTGAGTCACATGCTACAGGTATTGCTATTATTGTAGTACATGTAATAAATACTTCCTTGAATGTTTGACCTGCAAGACTAGTGGAACCAGTCTTTTGTGTTGAGTGCCATAAAGTGTTTGTTTTGCTTGATTTCCTTGCAGTCATCAGAGGGAGGATGTGTCCTTCTAGTTGCAATCCAGTGGTGTATTCCACTAGCATGTAGAGAGGTGGTGAAATGGAAGCAGTCTTTGGTACATCTTCAAGAGTAAATCAAGTTAAATTGGAAAATATTTCCTGAAAATTCCTGAAATCTATTATAAAACTCACTGAAATACTTAATTTTCTGATTTGTGGTACTACTTCTAAGTCAGCTTGTTCTAAGAAAAGGCAAAATGTATATGGCTTAGTTTGTTTCTGAATTCTTGTAGATATGATGCAAATCTGTTTTGTCACAGTACCACCTCTGCTTATGAAACATCAAATGTGGTAGTATAACAAATGTTTCTGGGTTTGTCTGATAGCTTTCTCATCCTTCTGTCAAGGTAGCATACTACAGAATGGTTTTAGCTTTTCCTAATGTTTTAGTCTTCTTTTAATCACAAATTGTTCAAGTTGTGAGGTCACAAACTTGTTATTGCAGGTGTTGCTCTTATCTGAAGACCAAATGGAAGATAAGTAGAAAGCAATTTCCCTCTTTGTGTCTAGAGTGTGTAAGCAAACATAACTTACTTGGTTAAGCTTTTTGTATGTTAAAGCCTTTCTCAGTATTACATGTATCTTTGTTAAGGGTCCAATGAATCTTTCCAGATTCAATGCTTTTATTTTAAATGGTTTGAAGCATCTTCAGCACTCAGGGTAGCAGCCCTCATGCCATCTAGTATTCTGTACATCACAGGAGAAAAAACTGTAGCTCTACTGCCAAAGCTTAATCGCCAAACTGCTTTTTGTTGGGTTGTTTAATTTTATAAATCAGCATAAATGTGTTTTCGTTAGGAAATCCCAAGATCCCAAATCCCAAGATTTGCTAAACAACCTCTTAATTTCTACCTGTTTAATTTCCTAGGTAAAATACTTAATGATGAAACTGCTCTCAAAGAATACAAGATAGATGAGAAGAACTTTGTGGTGGTTATGGTGACAAAAGTGAGTAATTATTATTTTTTTAATAGGAAACCTCATTAATTTAATTCTGTTTTTTTTCTTGTGATGAGTGGTTGTATATGCCCATCCATAAAACCAGTGGAATTTCATCGTATACAAGTTTTGGTAAAGAGTAGAATGCCTGTGTGAGTAGATAAAAAATACTACTTCATAGTCCTAGTTTGCCTAAGCTGATTTTTGCTGCTGTTCTGTGCTGAATGTTTCTATCAAAGAAAAAAATTGCTAATGGCTGATTTTACTGTTTATTCTTTCTTGTTACTCTATTATTTTTGCCTTTTTATTATTAAAAGGAAAAAGGCAACCTAGGTAATTCGTTGTTAAATCCTCTCTATGGAACTCTTCCAACCTGGCCATGTTCCTTTTCATAGTTCATGGCTTTTTCTTTTGTCAAGCTCAACAGCATGAACCAGTAAAGAGAGGATACATCTGGCAGTAAACAAACCTGTGGGTTTTGAAAGACTGCATGTGCAATTTACAGGGAATGACTGTGATATGTGTTTGAAGTATTCTCTGAACCACTTGTCAGGCTGCTTCCAGGAATCAAGCCACTGATTTTCCAGGCATTCCAGACCGTTGCAATCTGACTAAAACTGGCTTCATCTCTGTTTTGGAATACAAAATTGATTTTGAAGCTAGAGTTCTTCCTCCTGACAAAGAAAACATACACTGGTTCTATCTGGTATTATTAAACATAATTAAATATCAGGGCTTGTTAAAGATAACTGTTTTTGCTGTCTACCTGAATGAACAGCTTTCTAGTCTGTGGTTTGCCGCAGAGACATTTATCAGTACAAGAAAACAAGTGCGGATGAGATATCAGAGTCCAGTTTTTCATTTTCTTGATAGCACAAGACTCCAGAGAAATTGTGCATTTGCCTCTCCTGGAAGAGTTCAAGAAATGTGTGGCTGTAGCACTTAGGGACATGGTTTAGTGGTGGGTGTGGCAGTGCTGGTTTAGATTCAATCATTTTAGAAGTGTCCTCAACACTTCTATAATTCTAAAAACAGATGTCCTTTAAGAACTGGTGAATTCAGTATATTCTGATATTAAAGAACATGTAGTTTGGGCTTTATTTCAGTCTTACAATCTTTCTGCTAATCTTGAAGCTCAGTTCCCCTTTCCTGATTCTGTTGTGGATAAGACATGCCCAGTCATGTAAGCACAGGCTGCTAACTTTTGTCTGGTGCTCAGACATTGTTGCATTAAGGGTTTAGGAATCCATCAGAAAATAACCTCCTTGCATTCCACCTGTGTCAATGTTTTTCTGTGAGTGCTTATTAAAATGTTATTTGCTATGCCTGTCATTTTGGAAGCTATTTATTCTCAACCTTGCTTCTCCTTGCCGACAAAAGGAGGAAGTAAATGTTTCCTTCTTCAAGCAAACATTGTCTGAAAGTGGTGCATCTTGAATAAGCAGTTTTGTTAAAGTTCAGCTATTCCTCTTGGAAAGGCAAAGACTGGGGTCAGCTTTGTAAGCCTTTGGGGCTATTTCTGTATAATGGGATTAATACTGCATCCAAGAAAAATTCATGTTTCCATTAGAGATGCAAGGATTATTTCTCAATTGCATACAAGTATTATCTGCTCTAAATTTTTTTGCTGGTAAATTTGGTATTCCTTCATTCTGCTGTATCCTTGGTGCGCACTTCAGAAGTGAAGTATTTGAGACGTTACTATAGTGCTTTGAATGCAGAGGTTGCATGACTAAAACAGGCAAGTGTTTTAGTTGCAGGTTGAAGTCTTCTTCGCAACTTCTTTTCCAGCAAACAGCATTTGTAATGAAATGTGATTTCTGTCTTAACCACTTTTTTCCAAATCTGAATGGTGAGAAGAGCTTATGCTTGTTCTGCAGATATTTTTTGGCAACTCTCTTGGTTTCTTTTGGAAAATGTGCTTTTGTAAAATACAGGATTGTTTTCATATTTAGAATATTGTGTTCTATAAATATTTAGATATTTTGGATATTTAGTGCGAATGCTCAGGTGTGTGAGTACTTCAGTGACGCTCCCAGTTGCTTGTTTAAACACAGTGAAAGGCATTAGAGATTTCATGTCCTGCAATGTTTTAATGTTGTGCTCAATGTCAAAGCAGAAATATCAAACACAAATGGTCTTAACAGACCTTAGTGTGTTGCCTGTAGGGAGCCATGGATTTATGATCTTTGTGCTGTGCCTGAACTCTGTTGTCCTCCCATAGCCCAAAGCAGCAGCTGGAGCAACTCAGCCATCAAATGCCGCTTCCACTGTTGGCTCAACAATTGCAGCTCCCACAGCAGTTGCTGCTCCCATCCCTATTGCTGCCCCTGTGCCAGCTCCTGTCCCTCCACCACCAGCACCAGATGCGGTGGCTTGTGAACCTGTATCTCTGAGTGCTCCGAAAGAGGAGAAGACAGAAGAAAAACCACCTGAGGCACCAGCTGCCGTCAGTCCATCATCGATTGACAGGTATGGGATAAGGCTCCAAAAATGGGTTCCCTGAACATTTCTGTTGTTGATAGGTTTAAGTTTCCTTTACAGTGTTAGTCCAGTCCAGTTACTCTCTCCGTTCTGTATAACCTTTCTTCTTTCTTAACTGTAATTTCAGTCTCTGACTCAAGAATAGCATTACCGATTGTATGAAGCACCCCTCCTTGCATATGCCTTCTTCTCTGGGGAGTGTGGTCTAGCAAAGAAACCTGTGGAGGGAAGAGTTAAATTACAAAAGACGGGCTCCTTTTAGGCATTTCAGAGTTGCTGTCATGCAAGTTTCTTCACAGACTGGGCATATTCTCCTGCAGTGGGGATTTATTACTCTCCAAGATCTTGAAGTCTTAAGAGAAATGTGTGCTGTCCTGCTCATAAACCTCTGATTGTGTTTTGGATCATATTGGTCCAAATTGGTCCAAATTTGAACCATAAATTCCTTATTGCTGTATGAGTCTATCAATTTCTGGAAAGAGTTTTTTTTCCAAAATGTAAGATACAGTATTGCTCCTAATCATGTAATGCCTTAAAGCTACAAGGTATTTTTTTCTGAATGTTCCTTGGCTCATCTGCAGGTACTTGTGAGAGCTGGGAAAGCTTTTCACCTCAATTCTCCACATTTGAGGTTTCATCCTTATATGGTGTTGCCTTTTTTGCTTAAGTACTGCATGGGATTAAAACACTGATAACTGGCATCTAATGGCCCTTGGAGTTCTGCATAGCATCAAAGCTTCATTTTTGATACACTGTTTTTTAATTCTTAGTATGTTATTTCTGGGAATACTGATGCATAGTATTTTTTAAAGTGATTGTATTTAAACATCATTGAACATTGATTTGATGATAATGAAGCTAAACTTGCTTAATATTTTGAAAAAGTCATCAAGAATTTCTTGCACTAAATGTACAAATCGATGATTTAGTTTTGCAATTCTGAGAAATGAGTATCTCTTAGAAATGGAATGCAAATGAAGTTTTGTTTATCAGTCAAATTTACTTAGTTTCAAAAAAATATTAATGGGTGGAGTCTTCATTTTTTTTCTGCTCAGTTTGCCTAGTAGCTTCGAAGATTAATCTGATCTTTCATACTGAAACAATGTTTTTTCCATGTTTTTCACATGTAGATTGCAGTTTTGTAAAACTGCAGTAAGGGAGCTTCAGTGTACGTACTTTACAGGGAGAAAAAAAAATTTAACATACATTAAAGTTATCACCTGCCTTGATTTTAGTGAGTACTGTTTGCTTCTGATTTGCTTTAGAATCTGAATTACTAAGGCAAGATTTATTGACCCAAGGCCAGGCCAGCTGGCATCCTGCTTTGCCTTTGATCTTTTTTTGATTGTAAATCTCACAACTGACAGATACTAGTGAAGCATTCTTGTTGGAACAAATTATTTCTTGCGTAGATCTTACATAGGTCTCTGCAAGTGCCTTGTTAGACTTCCAGTGGCGTCTTCTGAAAACACACAGATCAATCTGATGACCTTTCACTTGCTGATAGCTTTGCCAGCTCTGGTAGCCTGATAAATGTGAGGCTCCTGCAGCTCCATGTCCTCAAGTCTATCACGTATCAAAACTAGACATGTATTCCCAAAATATACGCACAAGATGTATGTACCTATAAATATATGTCTGGCTGCTTAGGTCAGCTCAAGTAGGGAAAAATCCCAGAACTCATGCAAGATACATCAGCCACATCCTGTTCCCTTCTAGCTATTTAGGGCAAAGCCCACTGCTGCAAAAATGAATATGTACAAACATACAAATGAGCACTCTGAATTTCTGTTTTGATAGCTAGTCCTTAGAGGTTACCAAGTTTTTGGTACCAGGGACTGCCTGAGTCCTGCAGCCTGTTCCAAGCCCTGACACTCAGACTCCCTTTGCCTGCACATGCACACGCACACAGAGGGTTCACCCTGGAACTGGCTGTAGTCCTTGGCCTTCAGACTTCCACAGTATCTGGTCTCAGCAGGTGTTGGCTTCACAGGTGTCTGGATCACTCTAACTCATAGTTCCCTGTCTCTGTGAGAACTTGGAATTCCTTATACACATGTGCATGTAGGATTGAGACACACACACACCCTGTATCATGAAAAATTGTTAGAAGTAAAATTTAATCAAAAGTGGGATGGACTGGTGGTGAGGTGCAGAGCATGGCCAGGCAAGTGTTCCTTACATATGACTCGCCCTTTTAGTCCTCTTTTGCTCTCTTGACCCATGCTTTACATCTGCATGGTGCCTTAATGCTTTTCTTTCCCTGCCTTTGGTCCTTCCTCTAGATTTCCCCCAACAATTTTTCCTGGAACCCCATAGTGAGTTGCAGCACCCTGTAGGCAGCAAAGCCCTTCAAGGAGTCCTGCTGACCCACCATGGGTGTCACCCTGAAACCAAGGGGCTGATGCTTTAAGTTGCATTTGATTAAATGGCAGATGTAAAACTGGTATTCCTCTGCCCAGTGTTGTGCCTCTGTATTCCTTGCTGTTCGTGGAGGTGAGCCTTTAATCCTGTAATTTAACGACTTTGATAACTTGAGATGGAGTAATTGCAAATGTTAGCGGTTTATATTCCTGGGAAAGTAGAATACTGAGATTTTAATAAATGCTTGCCACCGACCTCCTTGGGTCCTCATTGAGGTCAAACTGGTGACTGTGGGGAAGCAGTTAGTGAGACTGCTGGGTGCTTTTGAAAATCCACCTTGTTCTCCCCCCCTTTAAAGCATTCAAGCAAGCAGATGGCTAATCCCTGAGCAGATGGGCAAGAGCCAAACTTCTGGGGGGTAGCGGAGAAAGGTTGGCTTTGTGTTAAAAATGCTAGCATTGTAAGTTTGTAAAAATCTGTTCTCACTATAGGACCAAAAGAGAGCTCTTTGGAAAGCTTTGTTGGTTTATTTAGAAACAAAAGGAACTATTAAGAAAGGGCCTAACCAGCCTGCTGCTGCGTTTTTTTTTAAACAGGAAGTTTTCCAAAGTTTTGTAATTACCATTGCACTTGTCTTCATCTTACAGTACAACAGGTGATACATCTCGATCAAATCTTTTTGAGGATGCTATAAGTGCGCTTGGTAAGTGGATTTTTTTTTAATGTAGACATTATTTTGGTGCAGCAGAAACATGACGGATTAGCAGATATTGACATTTTCTTCTGTGTCTGTCATTGTTAAAGTTATAGTTAAAGTGCTCTTCTCTGAGACCTGGAGTTGATATCTTGGAACTAGCTTCAGTAACTACTTCACTGAGGATTATTTCCCTACGTATATTTTTATTGTGTAGAAGGAAGATCCTTATCATCCCTGCTTTTTTTTCCCCGTTTGCCTTAATTTCTCTTCTAACTATTCACTTTCAAGTAGCTTGCATAGAAGACTAGATGTATATATGTGTGTGCTTTTTCACTTTTGCTCCCTAGAGTTCAGGTCTGATAAAATGGCTGCATTTATTATTCACTTGTCCGGCTTTGAAATTATTTTGCTTTTTGACACATACAGGTTAGCTAGGATATTAATAGACAAACCCAAAACTCTGACTCCTACTGGAATTTTGGTTTTGTTTCAGAGTGTAACAAATTCAGGCACAGAAATTAGGAGGAGGTGGGGGTTTTAGTTCTATCTTTCGTCTGTAAATATGAAGCTGCAATTTGGTACAAAGGGTTAAACCAAGTAAAGAGTTTCACTCACATTTTTTTGTGGATATATTGGAGGCAGGTGTTGGAAATAAGCAGCCCAGGGTGATTTAGAAGCAGCAGTAATGTTTTACATGAATTAGTGATAGCTGCTAGGTTTAGTCTCTCCAGCTGGAGTTTAGGTCTTAGGTGTGACATACTGTTTTAGATTGTATGATTTGAAATAGCTGGTAGATACTGGGCAGGAGACAAAAATGTAGCTAAACTGAAATGTAGCCAAATTTAAGCTGGCTGAAGTGATTGCTGTTACCAAAGGTGCTTCATTAGCCATTCATAATATCTTAGTGGCCATGAGGCTAGTGATATCATCACAAATACTCATGCTAACAGTGTTGATCAGCAAATTGAGTGAAGCTGATAGTCTTGATTCAAATTTGTCAGAGCTGAAAAAAATAATTAAAAAATCCCACTTCAAGAGCATCACCTTACTATGCATTTTATATGGGAGTTCTTTGTTTGGTGTCTGAAGAAGTAAACCTATGTGTCCCTAACATGTTTGGAAATAGCAGGAATTGAGTGTGATTTTCTGGGTGACCATACTG
Organism: Malurus cyaneus samueli; assembly: GCA_009741485.1. Lineage (NCBI taxonomy): Eukaryota > Metazoa > Chordata > Aves > Passeriformes > Maluridae > Malurus > Malurus cyaneus. Next base: position 2,084,688 of record CM019236.1, on the reverse strand, counting down.
TAAGTGTTGTCAGCCAAAAATTTTTCAATGGCAATAGGCAAGAACTCTGTGGTTTCTTTTCTAAAATTGTCCCGAAATGAATTTGTTTGCACAAATTGATGTAGTATGTGTTCACATCATAAGTTGGATCCTACACATATTCTGACTCTGGCTTCTCAATTACATTTTCTGAAGTTAATTGACTTTGCTTTTAAAACAGGAGTTTCTGTGATTGCTGTTGTTTTCAGTTAAATGCTGAAAAGTGATGTGGCTTTGTGTGCTACGTGAAAATCTGCACATCTTGCAGTTCATGTGCAACCACATCTTTCATTGGAGCAGCCTAAGCTTTCTTTAAGGCATAGGACAAGAATTATTGTGGGGAGTGTGCTGAACTGGATTTGAGAGTTAATCCAGCTTTAAAATGTTATTTGAAAGACAAAAGCAAAGAGCAGAATCAATTCGACATTGACCTGAAGCATTTCCACTAGCACTGTGAAGTGATATGCCTGACTCTCTATCATGAGATTGCTGGTGTGCAAGTCTTGAGCTCACTTTTGCACAACTTGTGAAGTAGTCTGTATGCAGTACCTACACCTACTTTTGCAGTAATTCTGTTTTCTTCCTTTGGCTTTTAGTTATGCCTTCGGTAGCAGCCTGTGTAGAGCAAACCAGCCTTTTTTTCTCCTGCATCAAATTTCTCATACTGCTCTAGTCTCTACCTTGCTTATATTGAAAAAGCAATACAGAAGTGTTCAAGTGATAATTAATTATATCACCAGGTGTTCTGTCTACTTGGTTAGTTTATTAGGAATAGTAAGGGTAAAATAACGCTGTATAAGGAAAACATGAGCAGAAATCTAGCAAAATCATGGTGTTAGGACAATTGTTGGTTTGGGTTTTTTTGCTTCTTTGAAGATATGTATAGAAGTATGTGTATTTAGAGCAAAATTTAGGTGATGATGTCTGAAAAAAATCCACGTAGATGTAAAATGAATGATCTTGTATTTCTTTATGAAAACATGAACTTGCCATTCCTTAAACTCAGATTGGCACTATTAGTTTGAAGCCCAAATAATAAATACTCAAATTAGTCAAGGCTTTTAAATCCTTTATTTATGGACAATGCACAATTAGCCTTGGGCTAGGGCTGTTTTATTGTTTTTTCTTGAGTGTACTGCCCTGAGTCATACACCCACTGATTATTTAGAAGCACACATTTATAATCAGGCAATGGGGTTGTATTAATGTTGGCTTCTCCCTAAGGGGTTGTATTAATGTTGGCTTCTCCCTAAGGGAATAAAACTTAATGTTTTCTTTGGTCTTTTATTATGACTTAATTGTCTTAACAGAGTAGTTCTTGTATTTGTTTCCTCTTTAGTTTTTTTAATTAGTATTAATCAGTTGTTTTTTATGGTGACTGTTAACTATTTAACTCTTCTGCCAGTAGCTTGCCAGTTGTAGAGTCAGTCAGTAGTAGGACTACACTGAAATAAGGAATACCTTTATCCAAGGAAGGAGATGGTGTTTTAATGCCTGCATTTGTTTGTATTTTTTTCCCTGTCTTAAGGAAGATAACCATATCTTTAAGAAGACCACCTTTAAGATTTTCCCAATTAAAATTTATAGTAGAATGGTTACTTTTTTTTCAATTGTTATACCTGCTATCTGCTTTTAAGGATGAAAAATTAAATGTATTATGAAAACAGATAATAATCTTTCTTACAATGAGATCAGTGGAGTGATCATTTGCTCTTAAATTCTTCCATATAGAGTGTGTGTATCCTTTTGTCTTGATTGCTGCAGATGTGGGACAGTTTTCATCCATTTTTACTGTAAGAGGTGGGATTTGACGGGTGATGGATGTCTAGTCAGATGTTAAATTGAGTGAGATAAGATTTAAATGAGATGACTTGGTCTCCTGAACCCTCATGGAAGTCTTGAGTGACTTTCCTATATACAACCTTTAAGTCTTCTGCTTGATTTGATTTGGTCCATGTTAATTTGATTGAATGACTTTGATCGTCATCACCAGCACACAGCATATATAGTAGTAGCTTGGTAATCACTAATTGTCATTTATATCAGAACCAGAGGTCTTTATTAGGAAAAACCTCAATGTTTAACAATTTGACAGGTAGATTTATGCCTTGAAAGTTTTGATTTCCAAATGTAAGCTGCGGGAAACTTCTCTTGATTGCATCAGGAATTGAATATTAGCTATGAGAATGCCCTTGACCTTAAATGAGAACTTGAAGAGAGAACATTATTTCAATTACAAGTACAGAAATATCACGAGTGCTGCTTTTGTCAATAGAAGTTTGCATTTTGCTCATTACCCTCCACTATCTCCAATCAAATTTGTAATGAAACTACTGAATATATTTGTAGTTAAAGCCACAGAACCATGGCATGTTTAATACGGATTACTCTTTTCAATGAACGACTGAAATTTGGGTAGAAATTATGTTTATCCATTGAAACTTTTTTGTGTGTGTGATTATTTTCATCTTATTCCCTTACAATGGTATTCCCTGTGACTTCTAGTGACAGGTCAGTCATATGAGAACATGGTGACTGAGATCATGTCCATGGGCTACGAGCGAGAGCAGGTGATTGCAGCACTGAGGGCCAGCTTCAACAATCCTGACAGAGCAGTGGAATATCTTTTGATGGTAAGCACTTATCTTTCCTACAGCCTGTTCTTTCCTGTTTTGTTTTCCTCATAATAGCTTTCACTTTGATTTTGATGTTAATTTGGATATTACTCAATCGCTAAGAGTGATGTTCACCCTCTTGGCAGGGCATCTGGAAAGATGAGATTGAAATTTTAACAGACATGATGTGTTACAGAAAACACTGAAGTGATCCCTGACCACCTCTGCCACGTCTTTGCTTTCATTTTTTCTTAATTTATATAGGTGTGTGTGTAAAGTATGTCCAGTTACAGTGGCTGACTCAGAGGTTTTTTGTCACCTCTTAGTGACAGCATTTGTTGATTAGTTGTACTTTTGCATTAGTATCTAAAACATCACCATTCTTTAAGTTCCAGCTCAATGTTTTTGCAAATAATGCACACTCTCTTTAATTTGCATTCCAAACAGAATTTTGAGAGATAATTTTTTTTAAACTGTGCTTAATTTAACTGGTGTTTTAATTTCAGTAGTGTTTTAGCGAAGAATCAATTTTCATTTGATAAATAAAGCTTGAAGGGCTAAATGACCTTCATCGGCATGAGAGGAAATAGAAGAGTAATTTCACTTTAATGAAAACCCTGTGAGTTGTTTTAGGGGCTTTTTGGATTGTTTTTCCTCGTTGTATACCTTAATCTGACAGGAGAATTGTTACCACTATAGAATCTGTCTATAATATTATTGCTTAATCAGTATTTCCAGTGCATTTAATTTTCGTTCTGGCCTACCATTTTTTTTCCCTGATGATGTTTTTCCTTTTAGCAGATCTGAACTTTACTGAAATCTGACAACCACGTATCTTGACTTAATCCTTGCAACGTATATGTGGATTGAATTTCTGATTGATTGATAAGAGATCTGGCATCTTTACCCTCCAGTTATAAAACTTTAATTTTGTTAATGAAGTTTTCCATCAGTAGTTGCAAGTCCCTGGCATGCCTGCTACTTACATTAGCATTCCCAGGACTTTGTAATTTTCAGATTTTAAACTGACAACAAATAGATGTTTTAAGTAGAAGAATGTAAGAAATTCAATTCCCAGATAGCAGCAGGCCAAACAAGGGTGAATGCAATACCTCCCAACTCTCTGTCATAAGTCTGTAACCTCAAACGTTTGTTCTTCATGCTTTAAATATGTTGGTTTTACTGTTCAGCTGGTCTGTAAAGACGCCATGAATTCAGTGCCTCCCCTAAGTCTTGGGCTTGCTGTGCGTGGGGCAGTCCTACAGTGTACAATTCTTGTGCACTGTGTCTGGCATTTTCCTCCTCCATGTTATTTCTGCTCAGGAAGTCCAGAATAGAGACAGAGTATCCCTGTGATGGAGTTACATGTCACATCAGCCAAATCCATTGTCTCTGACTGGCACGAGAAGTTCATTTCTAGTCCTTTGGTAGGCCTGTGTATAAAATTGATCCTTCTGTTACATAAACTGTCCCTGTATGCTTTGTGTTATCCTTCACTGGAAATATATTTTCTTTTTTCTTCCTCTTCTTCCTGCTGGAAAAGGGACTAGGGAGGAATGGTCTTGCTTTTAGAAAGCATGTTAGATGACAAACTTTTTACTGTTATTCTAGAAGAACCCTTTTGCTGTTAATGGTCTTTCTAGCTGTTCTGGGTCTACTGGGGTCTGAAGTTGTTCCTTACTGCCCTACTGCATCAAAAATATTTTAGTTACTGTTGATCTGATCTGTTGATGACATTGTCCTTTAACTCTCTCATTACCTGCCTCCAAACTACCATCAGCATTATCTTCTATATAATTGGCAGGGTAGGATTAGGATGATGAGATCTGTAAGCGTACAACAGTGTCCAAGTTTAAAGAACCAGTACACCAAAGGTACCTGCAAGGTTTTGGAAAGGATTTAATCTGCAGTTAAAGCACAGCTGCTCCTCAGATGAGCTCTGAAGATACTACTTTTTGTCCATGTTTGACAAGTTTTTCAATTTTCATGGCTTCATCATGGAGGATGTAGATGTAATCCTATGTCTGTGACCTGTGGTCCTGAAAGGAGGTCTCAATTGCAAAAGATGCGCTTATTTTTCTGTGGCCCAGACCCATCTTTGGAGGCATTTACATTCAGATCTCTCTTTGAGACAAGAATTTCCTAATCCCTAACTAGGAAGGAGTTCTGTCATCTCTTCAGTAACCAGCCTCTTAGTTTGGATAATTTTAGTGTGAGTGTAGTCACACTAAAATACTGAACATAATTCCTAGACAGGTGGTCAATGTCCTGTGCCTGTCAGTGTTTCAGGGGCATTTGGGCAATGCCCTTTACAGACTGTTAACTTCTGGTCAGCCTTGAATTGGTCAGTCAGTGGGACTGGATGGTCATTGTAAGTACTTCCCCGCTTGGAACTATTCTCTCCTGTGTGCAGAAGCTGCATCTGATTTGCTTATTGCCCTGTGGAGAGCAATGTCAGCTAAAAGCTGCTGTACTGCTTAGTTAAACAGTAAACAATTGTTTCATCCACCATAAGGCAACAGTGGCCTTTTTGCTGTTCAAGCAGTGTTTGCATTCAGAGTGACCTGAATCCGTGTGTGATTTAACACCATGCTTTATTCTATTGTATAGCCATGTGAACAAGGTCCATACGCCTTTCTGGTATTGTCTGATTACAACTGCACACAGTCTCTGTTATTTGGAGAGTGATAATTCAAGCTTGTGTTCAAGTGTTAAGATGATGTTCAAGAGGACAAATAATTTCTAAGTAAATTTGTTTGAACTAGTTTACACAGTCCTTCCATTCAAGAGCAAACTTAGAATTTTAAACAAACACATGTTGTTTGATCTGGACGCAGATTGCAGTGATGACATACGCCTGTGAATAAGTGAAATTAAGTGGTAATTTCATAATATTAAACCCAAGTTGTTATTTTATACTTGGTTTGCCAGAAATGACTGATTTGATGGGAAAAGGTATTTAATCAGTGCTCTGTAAGCCACTGATAAGGGAGCATTACCTCAGATTTATGCCATGAATGGAATTCTCCTCCCCCTCAGTGAAGTGGGGGATCTGTAGCAAGCTTACTGAGCCATGTGAAGGTAATGAATTGTGTGACAGGGAAATCTTGCATTTATTCCCCTGAGTGGCTTAAATGTGCACTTGATGATTAGGTGATTTATACCTTGATATGCTTCTTAATAAACAGGTGAGGCCAAACTCTGACTGGAGCACCGTCCAGATGTCTATTTCTAGATGTGCCTTCCATATTAGCTGTATACTTATCTTTTTTGTTCAGGCATAAAGATGAGCATACCATGTGAAGAACATGTTGCAGGAGGACTCTTAGTCTACATTACCTGCCAGTGATTTTTATGGTATAGACAAATCTCTTCATTGTATGGTTACCCTGTGTGGTTCTGTAATATTTCCACCCACCCAGTTCCTTACGTTTTGTGGTTCTCAAACTGCAGAATGACCCTCATTTGGGTAACTTCTCTGGGCTGTTCCAACAGGGCTTATTGTAACATTCTTGGTGTCTCGCTCATGAGTAAATTTCCAGGCTTCAAGGAGGAAGATTGAGAGGACAGACATGGTGCAGGAGCTCAAGTGACAGTGAAAGGCAGGGTTAGGGTAGGAAACTTGGAAGAATTTCCATACAGGAGAAAAAGTGGTAAAGTGTCATGGTTGTATAAACGACATTCTAGTTGATTATAGTTGTATTTTAGTTTTCTGCATTTCAGCCCTCTGAGCAATCACTTCCTATAAAACGTTGTTGGCATGTAGAAAATAAACAAAAGGCAAATTAACTTTTTTTAAACTGCTAAAACTGGGTGACATGCAGACCTCTTCACATTTAAGATACTGTAAATGTCAGCTTTTCATTGAGGAACAAGGTCCCAAGAGCTGTGTTATGTCTCTTCTCAGCTTCTTGCCAGTTGTATGGCATTGTTAATCTTAGTGTTATGTACTGCAATTTGTTGCTATAATGTCACTTCTTTTGCATAACACTATAACATATTGTAACCGTATATTTAGTTTAACTTTTTCACTTGTATCAAATATCTTCAAGTAGGATTCAAAGCGAGTGTTTTTTTATTGGGCAAAGTGTATTTTAAAGTGATGCATGCATGCTTTACTGCCTTTCTAAACAAATCACACTTTTTTTGTGCCAAAAAATAAAATCAGTCTTTTCACAGTGTTCTCCGTCAGTTATAAATATATAAATCCCGAGATCTTGCCTTGTATTTTCAGCAAAAGCATTATTTTTTCTTCTTCATCCTGGAAATCAAATACTGCATGCAGTGTAAATATATCTGTTAGCGTTCTGTGGGTAATGATGTGAACTGTGGCTTTAGGGTATACCTGGAGATAATCAGGCTGTGGCTGAACCCCCTCAACCACCAAGCACTGGTGCATCTCAGTCTTCAGCAGTGGCAGCAGCAGTAGCAACTATACCTACGACTACTAGTTCACTAGGAGGTAAGAAAGACTGTGTTTGAGAAGGTGTGATAAACATGTGCACTTAATCAATCTCTTTTTCCAGTCAGTTTTAATTCCAGGTGTTTGTGAGCTGTTCAAAGGGAATTGGGTAAGAGCTGTTAACATGTAAATTCCAGGTGTGGTGCTTTCTCAGGACAAGTGGCTTGTTATATGTTGATTCTTGAGCAATGAAGCATGAGTTTTCAACAAATGCAGTGAACTTGCACAATTTCTTGAATTCAGTGCTCTGGTATGAAATACGAGACCGCAAATGTGGGTGGGATTTTGTTTTCTCTCAATTAAACTCTGGCTTTCTACTGTATGGCTGCCTGGGCGCTATCCACCGTGACTGTATTAATGTATCTGCCACACAGAAATTGAAATATCAAGGGAGAAACCTGAAATTAGACCATGAAGTGTAGCACTGGGGAGACCTCTAAGTGACTCAGGACTCCTCCTCACTCAGCAATGCAGCACATTGACAGTGGCTGGTGCCTGCTGAAGAGAAGGGAGATAGATAAATCTCTTAAAGGGAGATAGATAAATACACAAAAGGAGCCTAAAAGGGATAGAAAGGACCTCTCTTAGGCTGTGGCAGAAATGATGCTCAAGATACAAGTCCTGATAAGAGGCCAGAGGTTGAACATGCAGGGAGTAGTGGCAGGCATACATGACTTGATCCATAAAGAGGGAATGGAGGGAGGGATATTCCGAGCAGTTCAGACATTGCTGTATGAAATTCAGTGACTAAGAATGTGGGATGTATGGGAAGGCAAGGCTCCCTGGAAAACTGACCCATGGCAGGAGGTGGAGTGCTCTGTTGTAGAGACAAGACACTAGGCTAGGTGGATGTCTCTGAATGAGGTCAACCAGAAATGAGATATACAGAGGTGAGTGGCTGGAGAAAAGTACAAGGTTGTTGGATCTTAAGAGAAGACTGGGTAAAATGGAAATCATTGTTTAACCTCAGTATAAAGAAGTTTTGCTTAAAGCTAGTTTGAGGAAGCAAACTCTTCTGTTCTTCAGTGACGGGTGTATTATCCACTTTCATGTCCTGTTCCTATCTACAGTTACAATGTAGATGTGTATTTTATTAAGATTCATGGTAACTTTAAAAAAAAAAAAACATATTAATTCACTGATTTTTTTTTTTCCAGGACATCCGCTTGAGTTTTTACGAAATCAGCCTCAGTTCCAGCAGATGAGACAAATTATCCAGCAAAATCCTTCTTTATTGCCAGCATTGTTGCAGCAGATTGGACGGGAAAACCCCCAACTACTACAGGTGGATCTTAAAAACAAGAAAATAATGCTTGCTAATTCTAATTTGGTTTTACAATAGAGTCATACGTTGATATTGTCTGGGATATGTACTAGCAGCTACATTCTATTGCTGGCTTTTCAGCAGTTGCTGCTCTACAAAATGTACTTTCTATGACATTAGATACAAGTCTGAGACTTCATAAGAGGTGCAGAGGGGATAAGGAAGAGGAAAGCATCACTGCAATTGAATTGAAACATAAAAATTGCATTTCTTATGGTTAGAGTTAATAATTTTTCTCTGTGCACTTGTTACACATTTATTTGGATTCCTTCATTCTTACTTCTCTGAAAATAAATATTTTTACTTGTCTGTTGTCAGGTTTAAACAAGAGTTACTTAAATAGATGTGTTTCTTTCACTGCTCTGTGCATCACAGCAAATAAGCCAGCACCAGGAACATTTTATTCATATGCTGAATGAGCCAGTTCTAGAGTCTCGCCAAGGTTTAAGTGGCAGTGACGATGGTGCCAGCACTGGAGGAATTGGAGATGCTGGGAATGCTCATATGAACTACATTCAAGTAACACCTCAGGAAAAGGAAGCTATAGAAAGGGTGAGCCTTATTTTTTGAAATTGCCTTTCTTCTTTGAAATTCTGCTGTGTTCTTCTTATTGCTGTAGGGTGTTGACTCCAGTGCATGCTTAAGACATACCTAACTTAGTCTTTGTTTAGCTCAGTAGTTCTGCATCATATTTGGTATTTTCATGTTGGATATTTCATAGTTGTTGTAGCCTTGTTTCAAATCATATCTCTTCATGCTTAATATCAATTGAGTCTAAAATACATTAAATCTGTCTTACTGAGCAGAGGCAGAGCATTTTAAATAATCAGAGACCGTTGTGTGATAATTGATGACGGATGGATTTCCCTCAGGAATTATTCACGAAGTAATTCCTCTTGCAAAGGCCACAGCCAGTACTGTTCTAGATCATGCCATGATACATTTCCAGGTGCAAAGGTCTGGCTGCATGAGTACTGTTTGCAAAGTACTTGGAAAGTAAGAGCACTCATAGCTGAGTAGATTAGTTGGGTCAAAACTTTACCCAGTTATCTGTCTATCCATAAGGATTTAATTAGAGTTTTCTAAAAGCACTGGTAAGCGTGAAAATACAGTCTGGGATGGTATATTGCATTCATAAGTAACGTGTAATGACTAGATAAGGATTTGCATAGATGGCAATGGCTCTAAGATTTTTCTCTGGACAAACTGCAAGACTTCTGTTATAGTGAAAGGCGATATTTTACCACTGGCAAAACAAAAGTTTATGTAAGGGTCATCAGAAGATCCTATTTGAATATAGGTATCAGTTCTCCAAATCTTGAGGAAATTGGCAATTAATCAATTCAATCTCATAAAATTATTTGTCTACGTACTTCTTCACAGGTCATCTTTTCTGATCTGCTGCATTTCCTTTTAAAGCCATTTTATGCAGTAGAGCTTTATTACCTCTGCAGTCATTCTAAAACCCAACAGAGATCCATACACTTCTTTCACTTTCTATTAAAGTCACACCTCAGAATTTAAGCATCACTGCAGCTGATGCCTTCATGCTGTTCATGGCCTGAAAGGAAATTTAAGAATGGTTGGTGAGGGATGATTAAGTCCCTGTTTCTCACAGATCTGCCCCATATATGAAATGCCTTGCAGGTGCTGTGAGGATTTTAAGAAAGTCTCCAAATGGTTGAGTGTATTTGCTTTTGGCTGAAACAAGGATTAATTTGCTGAGTGCCCCTAAGTGCTGGCTAAACACTTGGCACGGTAATAAGTTCTTCTCTGGCATTCTCATGCCCTGTTGTCACTGTGTTCCAGACATTAATTAATTCATTGACTTCTGGAAACCAGATTGCTCTCAGCTTACTTGTCTTGGCTGCAGTGTGTAGTTAATTTTTTAAAGATAAACAATTGAAAATGTGGCTTTGTGTGATGTGCTGGACAATCTACCAAAGATCACAGGCTGGGAGCTTTTGTTCCAGTAAATTTTTTTTAAAAGTTCATTGGGGCTTTGTGTACTTGTTTAAAATGAGCATTGTTTGAATTTGGGCTTTTATTCTGCAACAGTGCAATGTGCCATTACTTCTTGACAGTACTGTAACCCAGGCCTGGCTTAGACTTGCTGTGTCACTAAAGAAGTGACAAGATTATATAGTGCTTCACTAGACTTAATCAAATCAATTTTTCAAGTGAGGATCTTCTTTACTAAAGGCAGAGGCAGCACCTTATTTTTTACTCGCTAAAGTCTGCATTGAGCTAAGCAGCAATGTTATTTTCAAGATATTGTTGAATTGCTTGAGTGACATCTCAAGACACTAGATGTACAAAGAAGCCGAACATAAAAAACGTACTTCCTAAATATGTTTCTTTTCTTCAGTTAAAGGCATTAGGATTTCCTGAAGGACTTGTGATACAGGCGTATTTTGCTTGTGAGAAGAACGAAAACCTGGCTGCCAACTTTCTTCTACAGCAGAACTTCGATGAAGACTGAGAGAATTTTTTTTTTCTATTTCACACCTCACACCAGTGCATTACACTAACTTTGTTCACTGGATTGTCTAGGATATTTGGGCTTATATTCATAATGCTTGGTGTATGGCATATAGGGGGTGGGTGGAAGGGAGAACACAGGAAAAAAACAAAGTAAAGAAAGCAACAAGTTTATGTCTGTTTTAAATTAGCAGATGCAGAAAATCGCACAGTGTTAAAAAAAAAATATGTACAACCAAAAAATCAGCTTCTGCAGATAATTAGTTCCTTCTATAAACTGTAGGTTACTTTTTCTAGGTTTTCACTCTTACTGTACTAGTTCCAGAAATGTAGTGTAATGCACTGCTTCGTGTTCCTTTCCAGTTAGCATTGGCACTGGAAGTAGCCTGTGCTACGTGGATTTTACAGTCTGTATTTCGTGGCATCACTGGATAGCAGCTTTGTGAAATCTAAAAGATCTGAGCAAATGTAATCCTGAATGCCAAAATAGGGGTATTCAGGGTTTTTTGTCTTTTTTTCAGCTGTGTTAAAGTAGTGCAAGAACCACAGTATTTTTGTCTAATGCTGAATTAGAACAGTGTTGGCTTTTTTTTTTCTTCAAATGAAATCCCATTACAGTTAAAAGTGTCCTGATTCTTGAGAAATGCCACCCCCTCCTTTGTGCCCCTCAAATGATCTGAGAAGCTATATACATACAGAAAAAAATTATTATCCTGTTTACATATTTTCTCTTTGGGAAAAAAAAATGATAGATATCTAATTACTGTTCTCTTAATGTTATCTTGCAGTAAAAGTTTTAAAAGCAATAGATTGCATGTTTGGTTTTATTATATGCACTCTAGTGAACTGAATATTCTTTTTCTGCCAGCAAACAAAATGCAAAAGCTTACTTTTTGTCTGCTGCAATGAGACTTTATCAAATCAAATTTCACCTTCCCAACTTTGTTGAACCAGCTTTTATAGTACAGCTATAAGTGTTCTGTTGCTCTTGAGTAGATTGTAGTGTTCAAACTATTTCTGTTAAGTAAGGACTTTTGGGGATTTATTCACTTTATAAGAAAGAGAAGTTCAAAACTTAAGATATCAAGCAAATTGTCAATTTATTCCAACGTAACAAATAAAATTGACACTCGAAACTTTCTATTGAAAATAAACTCTGGTAACAGAGTTTTGAATCTTATTTCTTCATGCCTACTTATCATTTATTTTGTTTAGTCATCATAAAATGTTAACAACTTTTTTTTTTTTTAAATACACATTTACTTTTAGAGATAATTTTGCCCATCATTCCAATAATAGGAATAAAAATAAATGCAAAATTAATTAAAGCTGTTCTGTGCAACGTTACCTGAACACAACATGGGGATAGTTTGATTTTTCTACTGTTGTAGTCCAATTACCTGGATTACAAATTTACCTCTACAGTAACCAGGAAAAATCTTATTAGTGGTACAGCACTGAACTCCTGTACAACTAATGATATTAATTATTTTAATGATTTAGTGGTACAACTAAAAAATTACTTTCTGCTGAGTTTGTTTATCAGTGGATTAACTACTTATCTACTACTTAAGCTCAAAGTACAAGTCAAGTGTCTTGAAAGAAGAGCTAAAAAGACTGAAACTTTTGTATTTAGTTTCGTCATTGATTGGCCATAGTCTGTAAAAATATTATCTGCACAAAACATTGAAATGTATTAAAGCTTTTTACTTTTTTTTCCTATGTGTATACATCTGTGATATTTTTCCAGACAGTGTGTATTTCAATTATTCAGATTTTATTCTTTTAAAATTTCTTAGGTGTATGTATCTAGTGACAGTAGCACAACCCAAATCTATCAGTAGGAGATGTGATACTACTAAATAGGAAATAAGTCTTTCATAATGTTTTGATTTTAGAGAAGTTAACATTAATACCTGAGTCAGCTAGAAGACTTCATCTAAATAGGATTCTCAGTTCACCTGTGAACTGGGAGAGATGGATTTTGATTTAACACTGCAGGCCAAAAGGGGCTGTGTGTTTATCTGTAAAAGAACCAGCTGTCAGGTACTTGAAAAACACCAAATTGATACAAGGACTTCTTGAATGTACTTTTACTACATAGCTAATACCTAACTAAGACAAAAGCTTTCAGTTTGTGGGAGTCTTCTGTACTGATCAAACTGCTATGAGAAATAACCATTCCTTCTCTAGGAGGCTGGAGAGTAAAGCAAGATGTCTGGGTGTTTCAGTCACTCCCTCCAATTTTGATTTTGAAATGTTTACTTATAAATGTATTTGAATTAAAGTCTGTTGAGTTGTTCTTGTTTAAAAAAAAAAAAAAAAAAAAAAAAAGGCAAAAGAGAGGAAAAGCTAGTCGCTTTATTCATTTGTAACTTTGTATGCGAGTGACTGAGGGATTTGTGGCTGCTGTGTTCGAAGCCTTACTAGTCATGCTGTTCCCGTTTTTTCCAGCAGTGAAACATTGTTTTTGTGACTTCTGATGAATAACAGGTGTCTGACCTTACATGCTAGCAAAAACTGTTACCTGTCCAATAGCGGGATACTTGCCAGGGAGAATCATGTCTCTCTTTGTAGTAGCTGCCAAAAGGGAAGAATACGTGGAATTCATGTGGTGTTGAGGAGGTGTGACCTGAGCAAGCTGCCTAGGTATGTTGTGCCTCGTTTTCTACCAAGTAATACCCGGAGTTGTCTGCACAGAGTGCTCTTCAGCTTCTCTGCTGCAGATCTCTTAGGGATTTGGGGATCAGTTTCCTCAGGGCTTTCTGAACAGTAGCTAAGAAAATAAAGTATTTCTTCCTAAGTTTTGGTACTGTAGTCCTTACCTATGTTGTAAAACTTCTGAATATCTGCTTAGACAAAAGCTATTTATGATGCACTTTTAATTGGGATTAAAAAGTTACTCTGAAGTCATATTAATTCTGTAGTTGTCTGTTCTTAAAGTCCACTGTACAGTTGCATTTTAATGTTGTGGTTCATTTACCTCACCCAGAGTTACCTGATGAGTCCAGCTAAATCCCAAGCAATTTGACTGATTAAATGCGCTATTCCTACCCCACACTATCAGAACGTTTTAGGAATGTGAGACACTCACTCCTGAAGTCAAACTGTGACTCTGATTTTGGAGTGCTGAGTTGAACTTCACTTCAAGAATGTGCATGAATAAATGAAACAGACACAAAGCCAAGTCCTCAAATAATGTATGCAGATCTGTCATCTGTATCTTCATTGGATATTTCATTTAGTTTTTATAGCGTTTTGGAGGCAGCCACATGATTTTTTTTTTTCTCTTTTTTATTTCTCTTAAGTCCAGCTCTGTGCACAGATCTAACCTAGAATTTCTGCACTTGAAAATATTCTCTAACTCAAAGAAAACAATAAGGTAGGAGTGGGGAGAACGTCTTTGTCAGTAACGTTTTTACTTCTTCTTCCTTGCCCTGTTTGTGATGGCAACAGAGTGTTCAACACACCATCCTTTGTAAACATTATTTTGACACAGTTGTAACGACAATTATGTGGTTACGAAACCTCTATTTACAAAATTTTGTGACTTCACCAAACCATCCAGAAAAGTAGGCTTATTCCACCTGCAATTAAATGATGTATGCGAAAAATTAATTATCCAATCACCACAAAATACGTGACTGTAGCTGATGTTGCTGATTTCTAATTGTCAAGTGTCAGTGCTTGCTTGTCAGAGAGTCTATTTGCTCATAGAGTATATGACCTGTGGGGGGGAAAAAAAGTCATGAAACTTCTTTGTGCTTGTCAGGACTCAAGTTCTTTCCTCCAAGGCAAGAGAAGTAAATGTTATACACACTCGATGGAACTCCAGTTGCATTAACCAAAGCACATTTTCATGAAGATTAATCTCTGGCATTTCCTGTCCAAGCTGCAGTGAAACTATTAGTAAAGGCAAATACATGCTCTTCAATAATGGTAGTAGTCTGGAAAAATAGTAGTAGACAATGAAGATTCTCCCCTCCACTTCATTCCTTTGCTCTGGCATTTTCCTCTCCGAGCTCTTACAAAGCATTGTGTACTGTGTACTTCCATTTGCTGAAAGTCCAGTACCAAAAACATTACTCAAGGTGTTGTGCCTTAGAGACCTGGAGCACAAAGTGTCTTTCAAAATGGGTGTCCTTCTATTGTTGTATAGCACCACACATTAGTGTGAATACTCTGTGGTGCTGAGGGCAAGGAGCAACAGCCTTGAAATTCTTATCTCTTGCCTGAGATAAGAGATTTTAGATGTGATAGACGGGGAGTAACCAGATACACCAGCAGGCAGCTGTTTGCCATCCCAGGGGAAGGGCTGGTTGCTGTTCTTGTAATGTGAAGCATTTGACTTTAAATGTGCAGCAGCCAGAGATGAAAAAATACAGCAATGTCTCCCACATGTCTGTGTGGCTGTATTTGTAGAATTGTTCATAGTCTTGTCAAAGACACATATTTTTAATTATATCTTTGAATTAAGCATGTTTCTTCCCACCCCCACTCCCTTGTCTTTACTCTAAATCTTTTTTTTTTTCCTTTTCATTACTGAGGAAAGTATGCCAGCTGCAAAGGGAGCACTACCAGCTTCTGTTGGAGGATGGGAGAACAGGATTTCAGAATAGGAAAAGAAATAGGAAATAGTCTTCAGGGTGGGATATGAAACATGACAACAAAAATGCCAACCACATGGAATAGCCATCTCTGTAGGGAGGTTGAAGTGAAAAGTCTGGACCTGGCAGAGGCAGAGTGTGTGAAAGGAAATGCCTGGGAGAGTTACAAGTGTGATGAAGGAATAGAGTGGTGTGACAGGGCCAAATGGGGAGTCAGAATGAGCAAACCTATGATAGAGTGTTTGGGAGCAGAACTGTTATCTATAAGGAGATTTCAAAGACATTACAGATTTCTTTTTATCCAGTTGCTTTTTGTGTAGTACTCTGGTTCTAAAACCAGTTCTGAGGGAGATGACAAAGATTGCAAAACACTGAGTGCAGTAAAAATAAACACACCTGTTTGTACCTTGGCATAAACCTCACAGACACCACACACCATTTTTGGGTAGTTTGACTGCACTGAGGTCGTGCTTCTTAAAGGTGGAGGAAAAAAACATTTTGATTATTTTATATCTGTGGGTGTCTTCTGGAGCCACTTGCTTGAAGTGAGAGAAATGAGTGATCTGCCTGAATGTGCATTTCATGTTAATATGCTACTTGCTTCCCCTGTTTTCACATTAAAATGCCAAATTTCCCTTTGGCAAGGATCAGGATTGTGCAAGACACTCTTGGAACAATGCTGCATAGTCCATTTGGACAACTGTTTCTGATGGGATTGTGCCCCTTGAGCATGAATAATTTGTGATCCACGAGTGTCCTAAAATCTAAACTGTGACCTGGAAAGCTGAAAAAACCCTGGGAATACTCAATTTTGGAAAAGCAGCAGGGTTAAAATGAGAAGTTACTGGAGTGTATTAAATAAGGCTGTAAATCAACAAAGCTGTAATTTTCATCTGCAGTAAGCAAATTGCTGCTAAATGTGTACGTAGCTGTATTTTTCACATTTCACAGAATTTGCAGTAAGTGGCTCTCTGGTACACAAAAAAGAACACAAATGGTCATTTTCTAAATCTAGTTGATATGTGCCTACGTTGCCTTCAAAACCCGTGGCAAATTGTCATTTCTGAAGCACTGAACCTTAGTTTGCCATGATTTTGGGCGATTTTGCTGACGGGCAGGGCAGCAGGATGGAGAGCTGTTATTGCCGAAATTAACTGTTGGCTATGGCCACCTGTGGGGGAAGCCTGTGAATTCATCCCCTGCTTTCGGCAAGGGGGAGGGAGCCTTGTGATCCCGGTACAGAATTCCCTTTGCTCCAGGGTCGTTTGGAAAGGATCTGTTGCTTTCCAGATTTATCAGGGAGCTGCCTTTACCACTTGTGAAATCTGCCCTGATTAAAGGGGAGGATAGGTGGGAGCTAAGTGAGGGGAACAGAGAGGGCCACTGGTGAAGCGGTAAGACCACAGCTTGTTTTTGGAAAGAGTCACCTAATTTAAGCATTCTGATACAAAATGAGTCTGGAGTTGAAGCATGCATGCATTTGATGCACTCTACCTGGTATTCCTGCTGTCAAATACAAACTGGTATGTTTAGAGAACAGAAGCACCCTGTTGGGAAGCGGGGTGGCAAGAAAAATAGGTTTGCCTAGAGGGGCTGCTTCTAGTGCAGAAATCTGCTGGTTTTGTGTTTAGATTTCGAAACTGAAGACACTGATGTCTCAGTTTTGTTTCACTGCCGAAGGTTGTGGTGTCTTTAGAACACCGTGTTATTCCTTAATAAGCCTTATCATGCCCTAATAATACCATCTGAATGCCTCAGGTGTAAGTGATTAAGTCTGCGCTTGCATAAATAGGTGTCTCAGTGGTGAGATGTTATTTGCATGATTGTTGTTTGTAGGTGGAGAAGCTGCCAGCCCCTCACCAAATTATCCGTTCCAGCTGTAAAAAAAAATCTCCCTGTGTTGCTGTCACATCATCACCAAAGCTTGCGTGGAACAATTAGTGTTATTTTGCAAAGGGACTGGATTTTTGTCCCCTTTTCCTTCTCCATGGGAGTTTTACTTTGTGGTGAGCGTGCTGGCTTTGTCCGGGATAGAGTTAATTTTCCTCCCAGTAAGAAAATTACAGTAAGAGGACATGTTTTGGATTTGTGCTGTAAACAGTGTTGATAACACAAGGATGGCTTAGTTATTGCTGAGCAGTGTTTGCACAACATGGCCTTTCTCTGCTGCTCTTACGTACTTACCTTTTCCTGGATTCTGCTAATATCCAGTCCTTTGTGTTTGTGGACACTCCTGTGCTCTGGAAAACGCTGCAATTTTGTCTTCGCTAGGAACAGTAGCAGGGTCATCATTATACAGTGTCCTTAATCAGGTGGAAATATGGGTTTGCTCAGTTTTAATCCCGCTCTCCCTTCACCTCTCACCCGCACCACAGTGTTGGTTGTCCTCTTATTTAACACTCAGATTTTGTCATTGGGAGTTTAGCTGCACTGGGGACATGGAGAAGGAGCAGCTCAGCTGTCAAATTAAATTAGCGTTTAGGGAAGCTCAGGCATGACTAGGCATTTTGCATGGCTGGCTTACAGGGTAGGTGGGAGAAATCAGGGAAAAACGGGGCAAAGTCATTCATTCTGCATTTGGGGAAAGAGAAGTAAAATGCTAACCAGTCTGGGCAGTTCTGTGGAGTCTTCTTAGTGTCTGACATCCCAGGTCTGAGAGTCTTAAAAACACACCAGTGAGGTGTCTGGAGGAGGAAGATACCCAAAGAAACCCTGAGGAGTTTCTAGACATACAAAAGTATATGTGGCTTGTAATATTAAGGTTGGACTTGGGTTTTCTTAACTCAAAATTGTGTCACTTTTGTTGTGCAGGCTTGAGTGTGGCCTTGTGGTGCCAGAATCTTAATGGAGACTGCTATCCCAAATCTGAATATGCAAATCTGAGGGCAATTAACACCTCAGAGAGCTGGGTGGAGAGGTGGGAAACACAATCATGTGAGTTTGGCTCACATCATGCGAATTTGGTCCTGTCCTTGATCACAGTAGTCTGTTCATTAGATGAGACCAGTTTAAACGTGTTAAGGACTAGTAATTTCACTCAGAAAATGTCATGATTATGAAGGATGCAGGATGAAGGTTTTGGAAAGATTTCCTGTTCTGTTTGTATTTTGTAGAACCAAATGTAACTCTGATTCATGTCCTCTATTCTAAGAGTCTCTGATCTGTTTTCTCCACTTCCAGCTTTAAATGAGCTGAAAGGAAACTCTCCATGCTTGGTGTCTGCCTGTGATTTTGGTTTGCTTTGTTTTTTGGTTTTGGCTTTGTGGGTTTTTTTGAGTTTTTTTTTTTTGTGTTTGTTTGGTGGTTTCTTTTGATTGTTGTTGTTTCTTGGTTCTTTTTCTTAGTGCTTCAGATAATAACTGATTCTGTTTTGGAAAATATAATTGGGGGCCAGGAGAATTTTTTCAAATTTCATTATTTTATATCATTATTTTTTTTTTCAAATTTCAGATTCCTTTCACTGAAAGAGCACTGGGTATCTAGATGTTATTTGATGTGGTTTTCATTTTTCCCCACATACGTGTTTGAGGCCAGGAAGAGGAAAAATTGTGAGGGTGGATATATTTTTTTCCCTTTATTTTCCACTGTTAAATGCTCAGGCAGAGTTTTAGCGATGCTGAAAGTGTGAAAGTCTTGTCTATCCCTTGTGCCCATGCTGACAAATTTGAAAGCTTGCATGTAGCAAGTTAATTCTTCTGGTGTTGTGCTTAAAAATTTATCTGATCTGTTCTGGATATCCTGATTTTGCTGTTCATGCAGAGACCATTGCAGGCATGGAAAGTTGGTGGTTCTTGGCTGCTGTGACAAGTTAGAGCACACGGAATTTGTAGACTTGGAGTTTGGACCTCTGGGAAGGAAGGTGGTAGACTTCGGTTAAAAATGCAGGTTTTGAGCCGCTTGGGGCTAAACCAAAGGCAAATAAAGCTCCACTGTGCTACGTCAATAACTTTCATTTATAAGTTCGTAAAACTTGAGCTCTCCATTGGTGCCATTGTAACCAATTTCATTTTTCTCCAGTTTGCTGATTTTTTTGGGTTGTTTTCGTTTTTGGGTTTTTTTTTTTTTTTTTTTTTTGAGATTCCCATTTCTGTCTGGCAGCAGCCTGTGGCCCTGCCTGCAGGTCCTGTGCAGATCACGGGGTATGAATCACCGAGCTGTGGCACATTGAACTCTGGAAGAAAGTCCTGAGAATCTGGAACATCGTGTCCTCTGCTGTCAGCAGATGCCTGCAGAGGCTCCTGGCAGAGTTTTTCATCTTGTCCCTGTCATGTCTGAAGGACAATATCCTCTAACAGTTATTAGGTGCTGCTTTAGATGGGATGGAAAGGCTTTGACCATCATCTGTGATCCCACAAGGGGATGGAATTTGATAAACTGTTTCATATCGGCAGCCTTGATCAGCCAGTGGGCAGGGGGATGTGATGTTCACACAGAATCCTTTCAGGTTTCAGGATCATTGGTGTCTCAGCTTTTCTGAGTAATGGAGGACATAATTATTAATATAATTAAATAAGATGTGAGTCACATATTGGAGCAGGTTGTGCTGTCTCCAAGTCCAGCCTGATTGAAATCCTGAGTGTTTGGACAGAATCCTGCAGCTCATCAGAATGACTGAAGATCTCCAGAGGTCTCTGACTGATCCTGATCCTCAAAATTAATTATTTGTGTCCATTCTTATAAGGATTTCTCTTAGGCTTAACTTTAGTTTCCATATCCTGCCCTTCCTTTTGTTATTTTCTTATTTTGAAGTACAGAAGATGCCTAAACACCATTCAGATACTGAATTCTGCCACCTTCATATTTCAAGCAGACCTATGAAAATCAACAAATCAAGCTTTGTTGATTTTGGCTGACATTGTTCTTTAAAAATCTGCCCGTGATGTCATCACAAATTATATTAGGCCTAATTTTTTTTCTTCCTTATGTTCTGATAGGTAAAGAGAAGAAGTTGCAGAATCAGGAATTGTTAGCTGACTTATCCAATGATGAATTCGAAAGAAGGATTTTCTGAGCTGACATATAAAATAAATATCCCGGACTATTTACTGTGAAATTTTCTGGTGTCCTTTACTATTACGGAAGCAGTTGCCCATTTGTTTACTTCAGGAATGTTGCTTCCACAGTGGGCTGACTTTCCCCCCTCTCCTCCTCCAGCTAAAAGTATTAGTGTTTGTGAAAAATTTTCAAGTGGCAAAAGTCCTCCTCCAAAAAAATCCCTTTAATTGCATGCCTTTTTTTTTAATACTTTACCCAAATGAATAAGAACATGAGTTTTTAAAAAGTATAGATTGAATACAGAATGTCACTGGAAAGCGTGGTTTTTTTGGGTTTTTTTTGCATATCAACCATGCAGCCATACAGCTCAGGAGTCTTGTTCACTCTTCCAGGACTGGGGAGGAGTGAGCAGAATAAATCATAAATAAATCATAAATACCACACAGGTTTCAGTGACCTGGACTCCCAGGGACTCTCCTTGCTGAGGTAAAACCAGCTGAGTCCCCCCGGTGAGTTGTTAGAAAGTGGCAGAAATTTCACAGTGAAGTCCCTGCAGGCCATGACAGGGACTGCCTGGAAATCATGTCCTGAAATTGTCCTGCTGGGAGAAGCAGGGAAATCTTTTTTCCAGCATGTGTTGGGTTTTCCAGCATTCTGGTGGGTGTGGGACAAAGCAGATGCACAATCCAGTGCTTTTTCTTCCTATCTCCTGCTCTGGGTTGGGGTTTCTTGCTGCCTGATATTTCCTGGCATTCTGGGACACCTGTGATGGATCAGTAGGATGGGTTCATTTCCTTTATTGGGATAAATTTCTTGGGGTACCTAAGTTCAGTTATTAACATTGGTAATTAAGGGGAAAGTAGCAAGCTGGCATTTCCAAACAATTAATTTTTTTGTTGTTGTGAAGTTTTATCTTTGGGTGGAAGTTAGCAAGAGGTGGAAATCTGTCCGAAATGAAAAATGAGGCTCTGATTATCCTGAATCAGTTGTCAGTCCACAAAGTGTAAAGCAACCGTGTTTATCGAGACTTTTAGGGGGCAGAAGGTCAAAGCTGCCTTTCATCCATGAAGGTAATGCATTTTTTGCAGGGGGGAGATGCTTGCAAACATGTTCCACTGATCCTTCAAGGTTGAGCTGCTTTGGTCTCTGTGCCATGTGTGCACTGTGTCCATAGATAGATGAAAAAGCGAAAAGGAAGATCCATGTGGAAGCTCCTCTGAGGATTTGTCTCTGGATAGTTAAGAGCAGGCTGAGGGTGGAAGGAGGAGGAATTCCCATTCTGGAGTGGCAGGGCAGCACCAAATAAGACACCCACAGGTGTTTGATTCACTGCAGAGGGAATCAGCCCTGAGGTTATCAGCCCTAAAGTTATCAATGCTCCTTTTTAGCCGAGAGAAAACCGAGGGATGGAAGGGGCACCTGCTTCCCAATCCTGTCTCCCTTTTAACAGCACAGTCTGAGCTGTCTGAAGCCTGCACAGGCCTGAGCCCATTGCGGGGTGCTAAAAGGGTCGTGACAAACCAGTGAGCAATGGATATGGAAAGAAATATCCAGGCCAACAGGGCACTTGGCTCCGCTCCTGAATGAAGGCCTGCGTTTCAAGTGCCTGCTCATCTGTCCTCTGTCCGACTTTGAGCCTGAGCAGACTGAAAACACCCCTTTTGATGCCTGAAAATTAACTTGCCTGCTTTTCAGACTTTCACACACCGTAATGCAGTGGCTTGTTTCCATGGTGCCTGTTTTCTGAGCAGCTCTCTGATTGTATTAGCAAATTAAAAACCCTGTATCTGCTTTCTTTTCTTCCATCCCATCCCAGTGTTGAAGATCACCTCTGAAGCAATCACTCTGGTAATAAATGGAGTCTCCATGGTGACTTGCAGGTGTAAGTGATGCAATGAGGCAAGGAGGATGTTTTTCTCAAGCTCATTGCTCAAAATAACCCGGGTGCCCCACAAATCACCTCTCTGTTGCATTGTCATGGTGCCTTGCNAAGTTGTTCCTGCACCTGAAAGAGGAAGCATCACCTGTGATGTGTGGTATCAGCCCAACGGGGCTTTTTCTGAGATGCTTGGAACGCCTCAGATGAAATATAAGTTTGAGTGTTGTGTTTCACATAAACCTCAGGGTTGGGTGCCCAAATGGCAGCAGAGTCTTTGTGGGGATCTCAGTGAGACTTGAGTTTCTTCAGAAAGTTTTCAGTTCTCTGGAAAACTATTTTTTCAGAGTGGGGTGATCAGAATGAATTTTTGGCAGTTGGGTTATTTGTCATTGCCTCTGCACCGGTGGCTTTAGTCACTTATGGCAAGATAAAAATGGGAAATAAATTTAGGTAGCAATTGGCTTTATGGGAATTTTGAGTGATAGCACCTGCCAGGTAGAACCTCAAGAGCCAAAGATAACAAAAGCCTGGTTTATGTGTGGGTTAGTGGCTCTTAGGGTACGTTGAACCTTCACAGAACTTTTCCCTATGTTGAGATGTTTATAAAACCATTTTTTTTCCCCTCGTGAATTATTTTGGTTCCTAACTTCATATGGATGACTTTGTAGCACATTTTGCTTCTCTTCAGTATGATGGATTTGTCTTTGGCTGCTTAGTCTCCTAGGGGTACTAAACCTCTGTCCCAGTAGAATCTGTGGAATAGGTTTGGGGAGGGAATGGAGGTGGCTAAGCAGGTATGTGACCACAGCACACCTCAATATATCAATGCCATTGATACAACTTCTTAGGAAACAAGGTTCTCCTCAAAAACCTGATAAAACCCCCAAACCCTAGAACTAAGCTCTAAAACCTCAGTGGCGTCTGCTCCCTGTGTGCCGTTTTGGACACCTTCCTCTACGCTGAATGCCTGAGCCCATCCAAAATTTAGATTAAGAGCCATTATTGAGCTGTTCTTTTATTTCCTGATGGATATGTCCACTGCTGCAGTTTTCCCAAGTGCCTTTCCAAGTTGACCTTTCTCGAGAGGCCTTTATTATTTTTAAAGTTTTAAAGGTGCAATGAATTTCATGCCAAAACAGGGAATAATTCGTACTGAATAATTAAATTTCAGATTTTTTAATTTTTAGGTTTTAGAATAATTTTTTAGATTTTTCAGCCTGGAGGAGAGGACCTCTGGGGAGACTTTAGAGCCCCTTCCAGTACCTAAAGGAAGGGCTGGAGAGGACCTTTCCTCGAGGACATGGAGGGACAGGAGAAGGAGGAATTGCTTTGAGCTGAAGGAAGGCAGGTTCAGGAGGAACTGAAACAGACAGTGAGCCTTGGAAATTCCACTCCTCTTGGTCTTTCCAAAGCCTGTAAGGAAGGCTGCGAGTAAATAAGATTCAATCACTGCTCAAAGCACTGAGGGCTGACAGAAGGAGCCTGTGATTTTCCTTTATCAGTAAAAAAAACCCAAGGATATTGAGCGGGCCAGAGCATCTGCTGATGTAAATTACCAGTTTTACTGGTCATGGGGTTCAAATCCCATTAACCCAGATGGGAATGTGTCCCTGGGAGATAGTTTAATGATTTACACCATCAACGTTGAGGCAGATGAAAAAGAAACATTAAAAAAGCAATATGCTTAGGTTCAGTATACAGGGCATTCAAGGCCTACGTTAAAAAAAAACATAAATTAAAAGAAGCTTTTACTTTGTTGCTAGTTTGGAAATTGGTTTCTACTAGTGTGATTGTACGGTCAGGTGGCCTTTTTTAATCTGAAGCTTTTTGTTTTTAATTGCTGGTTTTACAGATAAAATAAAGTTAAAAATAGCACAAACTAGTGGCCCTGTTCCTGCAAATGCTCAAGTGTTCTTACAATTAGGACCTTAGACTTCAAAGGGGTCCAAGCGCCTCACAAGAGCAATGTGAAGTGCAGAATTTATGTGTTTTAATTCTCTTTCTTCTGAGTTGTTTTCTCCTGGTGCAACTCGGGGTGCTTCATTTTGAAAACCAGACCAAGGACATCTGGAAATTCCTAGGGTAATTTAATTACCTCCTAATAAACAGCTTTTTTTTTTCCCTTCCAACTCCCACCTTCACATTTTCCTCCCTCTTCCCTCCACACAGTAGATTTCTTTGCTGTGCTTTATTTTTTTTTTTTTCCTGAGTGTTTGGGAAAGGCTGAAAATATCTTTTCAGTTGGTGACGCTGTTGCCGGAACACGCACCCTGGTCAGGCATAAATGTGGCAGATGTTTGCTCATCTCCTCCTGACAGCAGTCTGTAGGTGCCACCAGAAACGTGGGGATAGCGAAACTACTTTTTGGGAGCAGGCATTGCTTTATCCCAGGCCGGGAGCACGGGGGAATAGCTCCACCTAGGTGCACACAGCTTTCTGAACTTTATTTGTGCATTTTGAGCCAACAAATTACCATTCATTGGTTCTAAATTACATATTCTCTTTTTAATTAGTATTCTAGTCCTATCTGTGTTATTGTTTTCTCGTTTCTCACTCTAACTAGTGCAAATTTTTCTGTGTCTTTGCTTTATCTTTCTTTTACAGACAGGGAGTTCCTCCACGCATATGGCTGATTGCCTTTGAAGTAGTGGTGTTTTTTTTTTTTTTTTTTTTATCTTCTGGTCACATCCAACCTGTCCTTGGAGGGCTATAAATTCTGGAATTCCAGGTATCAGAGTTTGCTCCCCCGGGCCTTTCTTCACTGAAGTTTATCAGGGTAATTTAGCAAAAACTAAAAGTTTTGCCAATCTAATAAACGCACTCTGAAAATAACAGCCTGTGGAGAGAAAAGCCTAGCTGCGTTCTGGCTTAAGTGGAAAATTACACTGCTTAACTGCTCGTGGGTAATGCGCCTGCTAGTGATTAAGCACAACAATTAATTAAAAATTAATTAGAGCCATTAATTAGAGCCATTTTAGAAAATAAAAAATAATGAAAGCGACGTAGTTTCAACAGTGTAGGGCCAATTCCTGTGCTGGCAAGGCTGACACAGCAAAAGGCCTCAAGGACAGCACTGGATTGGCAGGAACCTCCCTGTCCCTGCTGGTTTCCTCTCACTGAAGCTCCAGCCCAGCTCCGTGGGGTGGTGGGGGACTGGACAGAGAAGGGGTCAGTGGAATCGCAGCCTGGGCTGGCAGCTGACCAAACCTGTGCACGTTGTTTGTCCAGCTTGGTCTCTGCTGTGTTTGGTGTTATCAGGAGGCCGGCCAAGGCACGTCAGGGCTTGGCTGGCTCAGCCCAGTTAGTCTGAATGCAGAAAATGCCAAAAGTACCGCAATTCCAGCGGAGTGCTGTGAGGGGGGAGCTGCTTCCATCGCCCACCGCTGAAGTTTTTTGCCTGTTTTTACACCCGGCTGGGGGGATGAGTTTCGCCTCCCAAACCAGATTCCTGCTCTCGCCCCTTCAATCTCACTGGGCCCCTCATCCCTGCTGATCCTGACACTTGCCAGGCCTCCCCGCAGGTTTGCATCCCAGCCTCTTGCTTTCACAGGAGGTACACAGTAAACAAGCCCTTCATCTGACTCCCATTTAGGTTAATGAGAATCTTTCCAATATTCAATGGCAGCGAGCGAGCCTTTCATTTTCCTTCTCGGAAAACCAGTTGGTCGAGGTTCCCTTTTTGTTCATTCTTGCACTGGCTTTGTCCCTCATCATCTCTGAGTCACTTGAGAATTGCTCTGTCTTGTTCTGGCACTCTTATTCCTCTGCTGGAGGAATAATGGTGTCTAGAGTTGTTCTGCATGACCCCATCTTAGCGAGGCTAAGTGGCAAAGATGAATAGGAACATTTCCGAATGTGAGTGAGAGTTCTGCTGTGGCTTTTCAAAGATGTTTAGAAGCTTCAGAAACCACCACTTTGTTCCTGCTCCTTTAAGCCCCTGAAACTGTCCTGAAAAGACCCCGCATTAAACAGGTCAGAAAAGGTCACGGGAAGGTCTGCTGCAGAGCTCCAGTTGCACACCTCTGCCTGTTTTTTATTTTTTTTTTTTTTTTTTTTTTTTTTTTTTTTGTCTGAGCCTCCCTCCTCTGAAAAGGCCTCCCAGCCTCACCACACCCTGGCTCTGTAGGCAGAATGTCACCAGAGTCCTGCCTGGAAAAGCCACTCTCCTGCAGCACATGACAGTGGGTGTGGGCTGATCTCAGCCTTCAAAGCTTCCCTGCCTTTGCTTAGCTAACGTTTTTCATGATTTGAGGTTCTGTGATTTGAGGAATTCCGCACAGAGTGATATTTGCGAGGCTCAGCACATCACAGGGTGACCACTGTGTGACTTTGAGATTTTGGAGGCAAAGAGCAGCCCTGGGACTTGTTCTTTTCATGAAGGAACGAGGCAGGAGGCAAAGAAAACAGAGCAAACACATCTGCAAACCACTGCCTGTTGACATAAAGCAGCCCAAATTTGACCGTCTGCTTTTCTGGCTGCTCTGGGGTGCTCAGATACACGCTCTGCAGCAATTAGTTACACCAGCAATTAGCCATGCCTCCAAAAAAATGGAGCCCTTCATTTACACCTGGCCACAGATGTCAAGACCCAGCAGTTCACCATCAACATAG
>CM019236.1:2032708-2057671 GCA_009741485.1 Malurus cyaneus samueli | reverse complement strand
CCAACGAAAAGATATTTTCAGCCCCCACACCTCAGGAAAAAAAAAAAAATTTAAGACAGCAAAAGAAATCTACTGTTGGAGGGAAAGAGAGGAAATTGAGTGGGAGTTGGAAGGGAAAAAAAAACTTGTTTTATTAGGAGGTAATAAATTACCCTAGAATTTCCAGATGTCCATTGGTCTGGTTTCAAAATGAAGCCCCCGAGTTGCACAGGAGAAAACAACTCAGAAAAAAGATTAAAACACATAAATTCTGCACTCACATTGGCTCTGTGAGCGCTTGGACCCTTTGAGTCTAAGTCCTAATGTAAGAACACTTGAGCATTTTGCAGGAACAGGGCCACTGTGTGCTATTTTAACTTTATTTTAATCTGAAAACCAGCAATAAACAAAAGGCTTTCAATAAAAAGGCCACCTGACGCGTACAATCACCTATAGAAACCATTCCAAACACAACAAAGTAAAGGCTCTTTTAATTATGTTTTTTTTTAACGTAGGCCTTGAGCCCTGTATACTGACTGCATATTGCTTTTTAAATGTTTCTTTTCATCTGCCTCAACGTTGATGTGGTAATCAATTAAGACTATCTCCCAGGACACATTCCCATCTTGGTTGAAGATTGAACCCCATGACATAAAATGGTAATTTACATCAGCAGATCTCTGGGCCCGCCAATGATCCTTGGTTTTTTTTACTGATAAAGGGTAAAATCACAGGCTCTTCTGTCAGCCCTCAGTGCTTTGAGAGTGATTGATACTTATTTAACTCGCAGCCTTCCTAAGGCTTGGAAAGACCAAGAGAGAAGTGGGAATATCCAAGGCCTCAATGTCTGTTAGTTCTTCACTCTGAACTGCCTTCCTTCAGCTCCAAGCAATGTCCCCTTCCTGTCTCCATGTCCTCGAGGAAAGGTCCCTCTCCAAAGCCCTTTCACCTTTAGGTCCTGGAAGGGGCTCTACAAGTTCCCCAGAGGCTCCTACTGCATGCGGCTGATTAATAATGCTTAAAAAATTATTCAAAACTAAAATTACAAAAATCTGAAATTTAATTATCAGCTAGAATGTTTTTTGCCTGTTTTTACACCCCGGGCTGGGGGGATGAGTTTCGCCTCCCAAACCAGATTCCTGCTCTCGCCCCTTCAATCCTCACTGGGCCCCTCTCCCTGTCTGATCCTGACACTTGCCAGGCCTCCCCGCAGGTTTGCATCCCAGCCTCCTGCTTCACAGAGGTACACAGTAAACAAGCCCTTCATCTGACTCCCATTTAGGTTAATGAGAATCTTTCCAATTCACTTCAATGGCAGCCAGAGCGAGCCTTTCATCTTTCCTTCTCGGAAACCAGTTGGTCGAGGTTCCCTTTTTGTTCTTCTTGCACTGGCTTTGTCCCCATCATCTCTGAGCACTTGAGATTGCTCTGTCTTGTTCTGGCACTCTTATTCTCTGCTGGGGAATAATGGTGTCTAGAGTGTTCTGCATGACCCCATCTTTAGCGAGGCTAAGTGGCAAAGATGAAAGGACACATTTCCGAGATGTGAGTGAGAGTTCTGCTGTGGCTTTTCAAAGATGTTTAGAAGCTTCAGAAACCACCACTTTGTTCCTGCTCCTTTAAGCCCCTGAAACTGTCCTGAAAAGACCCCGCATTAAACAGGTCAGAAAAGGTCACGGGAAGGTCTGCTGCAGAGCTCCAGTTGCACACCTCTGCCTCTGAGCGCTCCCTCCTCTGAAAAGCCTCCCAGCCTCACCACACCCTGGCTCTGTAGGCAGAATGTCACCAGAGTCCTGCCTGGAAAAGCCACTCTCCTGCAGCACATGACAGTGGGTGTGGGCTGATCTCAGCCTTCAAAGCTTCCCTGCCTTTGCTTAGCTAACGTTTTTCATGATTTGAGGTTCTGTGATTTGAGGAATTCCGCACAGAGTGATATTTGCGAGGCTCAGCACATCACAGGGTGACCACTGTGTGACTTTGAGATTTTGGAGGCAAAGAGCAGCCCTGGGACTTGTTCTTTTCATGAAGGAACGAGGCAGGAGGCAAAGAAAACAGAGCAAACACATCTGCAAACCACTGCCTGTTGACATAAAGCAGCCCAAATTTGACCGTCTGCTTTTCTGGCTGCTCTGGGGTGCTCAGATACACGCTCTGCAGCAATTAGTTACACCAGCAATTAGCCATGCCTCCAAAAAAATGGAGCCCTTCATTTACACCTGGCCACAGATGTCAAGACCCAGCAGTTCACCTGGAATCTTTGAAGTCTTTGGATGTTGAAAGTCTGGCAAGTCATAATGTGTAAACACCCAAATGCTTCCCTAGGATGTCACAGGCACATGAAGGGAAGACTGAGGCACGTTGGTGAGAGTGCAAGAAGGGGCAGGACAGAAGTTTAAATATTCTGACTGCACATCTTCATAATAAACATCATTATTTTAATAGAAAATGTGTCTCTTTGACCAGATTTTCTTCCCAGTTGTGCTTGTACACATTCCTGGCACTTGGTAGAGAAACTGAGTCAGATTCCAGACAGAAATGTGGTTTCCCTGGGTGGTCGCATGTGAACTGGTCATATAATGACACTTTTATTATATAGTGTTGATGAATGATGCTGTGGAAAGCTCATGAATTACATCCTTGACAACCTTCGCTGAAGAGTTAGAAGTATATCAAAAATCATCTCCGCAAGTATGGTAGTTGGCCAGCCTTAGCTCAGAGCTGTCGTGTATAGAAGAAAGAAACTGACATTAAAAAAAAATAAAAAGAGGAAACTGCCCATATGAATCGAAGTCGGTTTGTGACCCATAAAGCAGAGGCTGATTTGAGTCAACAAGGTATAAATAGGAATACTATTCTGAAGGCCTTTTTCAGCAGGCAATGGACAGTTAATTCTTCCTGAGCCTTAACAAAGCCGTCTGCAAAAGGTGTTGTGTCATTTGTCAAAGGATACTGATGTGGCACTTACACAAGGAGAAAAGAAAAAGTTATGAGCCTTTCCGAAAGAAACACTTGGAAGCTACCAATCAGACACCCACAGGTTCTGCTAGCTGGCAAATTTACTGCTTGAACAGCCCTCCAAGAAGGGGACAAAAAGGATGTTACACAGACTGAGACCAAAATGATGCTTAATGGCCTGAGGCAAGCAGCTGTATGGTGATCTCCTTTCCATGTGCTTCCCAGCTGTTGACTTTGGTGGACAGGGAAGAAGAGGAGTGTGAAGGGAGAGCGGGATTTTAGTGCTGGACAACCCACTCTTTTCAGGAGAAAAGTCAGAGCAGAAAAGGGTTTTGGAGAGAGAGGTTCCTTTTGAATTTTCTCCTACAAGAGGACTCTACAGCGGGCACAAAGTGTGCACAAGAGTATGGCCTTGACTTCTCTCTCCTGTGACCTGTGCAACCCCACACAGACGCTCCAGGCTGGAGCACTTCTGCTGTGTGCACAGGCTGAGAGAGATGGTGTTATTCAGCTGGAGAAAGGAAGGCTTCAGGGAGTCCTTAGAGCAATTTCCAGTACCTAAAGGAGCTCCAAGAGAGCTGGAGAAGAATTTTGGACAAAGACCTGGAGGGACAAGACTAAGGGAAATGGCTTAAAACTGAGAGAAGGTTTGTTTAGATCAAATATTAGGAGCTAATTCTCTGCTGCATGCATGGTGAGGCCCTGCACAGGGTGCCCAGAGAAGCTGTGGCTTCCTCTGGATCCCTGGAATTGTCCAAGGCCAGGCTGGAGGGGGCTTGGAGTAGCCTGATCTGGTGGAAGTTGTCCCATCCCATGCCAGGGGGTGGGAATGGGATCATCATTAAGGTCCCTTCCAACCCAAACTATTCCGTGATTCACACATTCCTCAGGTGCAGAGGCTGGATGATATCAATGCATGCCTACACCACTCATTTCCTGTGTTTTTTGAGGTAAGTCCTTTGCCTTTTTGGAACATAAACTGATGTTGTATTTCTGATCCTGGGGTGAAATGCTTTTAAGTGTAAAGCTGTGCTTTTTAAATTTCATTGTGTGGGTGAGATACAATCCTCCAAAGAATGAACAGTCCTGTGCTCACTGCCCAATGGCCATTAAGATCTCAAAATAATTACAAGCCCAGGTGGTGCTGAATAACAATGAAATCTGTGAGGTGTTTTCAGAGCTGAGCCAATTAAATATTTCCTGGGATTTTTTTCCCTGTGCTGTGTAGGGGGTTGGATTCTGTGGCTCCATGAAATTACTCTGAGCACAGACATGTAAACTTCTGTGACCTTGAGAGGCTTTTGGGAGAATTATGCTTTATTTGAAAGCCTGAAACCTTTTTTTTTCCCAAAAAAAAAAGATATCCTAAATGCATTAATTTGCAATTTGTAGTTGATGTTACAGTTTAAAACACATGAAGGGAAAGTGGACAGCATTTTGTGTGACAGGGTGAAGTCTGAAAGTAAAAATTTAGTGAGCCATATTCTCACTTTGGAGCAGAAATTTAGAAACTTGTTTGGATGGACTTTACCAAGAAATACCAGACACACACTTCTAGAAAATCTGAAGCCACATATATTTATCTTCCTGAAAATCATGTAACACTTTTGAAAATGTAAGATTAGGGCTTCTGGGTTCTTCAAAATCCAGCAGTCCTGTCATTCAAACTCTGACACAGAACTGGAAGCCAGAAGAAATTATCGGCATTACAATAAAAGGCTTTCTGCTCTCCTGCCAATAATTTTAGGCTGAGCCAAGGTATTGCCCTTTCTGCCGAGTGAAGAGAAATTGTCTGATGGATGCACAGAAGTGAGCGGCCCAGGTGGAGGGTGACTTTCTGTATGAGACGCCTGAGACGTGGGGAGATCCTCGCTGTGGTCTAATTCGTACGTAATTTATTGCAGGATTCAAAATTCCCATTTACTGAGTCCACGACAACCTGACCTGCTGTAAGAAGGTAATTTCTTCCTCATGTATATTCTGTGGAACTTTTTAACTTCTCAGAGTACAATGAGGGCATATTTCTCCTCAGCATCAAACTCTGGCGGGAGTTAACTTTATCTATGCTTATCTGAACTCAAACACTAAATACTTGTGAAAAAATTAGAGGGTGTATAAAGAAAAAATCAGGAAATTTGTGGTTTTTATTCATACTTAAAGGGTCAAATAGGGTAGTATCTTTAACTGACAACATGCAAATCATAAGAATTGCCTGGTTTTGCCTGCTCGCCACTTCAGCATCTGTCCCTGTTGGCAGGCACGAGATGTTTCGTGGCATCTGATGCCTCTTTCGTGTGCCAGTGTCTGTGCTGAGCTCTGTCTCAGCCACGCTGGCTCCCATTCTCCCTCTGCACTCTTTTTCCACAGGTTTCCTGTCACTCCCAAGCCGTCTTTGCTCATCTTCCCTTGTCCCTTGAGCTCTTTGGAGTATGGACCAGCTTTGAGGCACCAGCTTTGACAGCATCCCACACTGACTTACACTCCGTGCCCCAGGATGGCATCCATTTTTTGTTCTTAGCCCTACAAAAACACATTTTTATCATCTTGTGACCCCGAACCAGTTGCTTCAGCTCACCCCTTGAAGATGCCCCATCCTCCCCAGGTTTTCCTGTCCCACAGCCCGTGAGCCACGCCCTGAGCTGGCCCGGGGAGCTCTGATGTCGCTGCCTTGATAGGGGAGCGGTCCGACAGAGCAACATTGCAGCACGGAGCCCGTCTGGGGGAGACGGTAAAAACAGACCTACACCTTTCTCATGGGCTCGTTAGCAACCACAGGACCTGCAGGATCTGACACCTCCAGGGGAGAGCGTTTATTCCCATCACATCTTCCTCTCCGAGGCTTACATATCACGGGATCTCGCGGTGTGGGGTATAACCCCTCGGAAAATTCGGGTGTATCGAGACAACGCAGAACCCTGTGGGAATGAGATGTTTGTTTCGTAAAAAGTGCTGACTGGTTTTGATTTTACCAGCGTGTCCCGAGCACCACGGCTGCTTTGCTGCCTGGAAGAGGCACTGCTCTGAAGAGTTCCGGAAAGGAGTTTTGCGGATTCTGACGGCGTTAGAAAACATCTTCAGCTCCTTTCACACACAAATATCTTACACCAGGCACTCCCTTCAGCTTCAAATGCGCCTGGATCAGATAGAGGTGACTGGGCATGGACATCCCATCGTCCACCCCATTGTCCATCCGCCCTCCAGCACCCTGCTAGGCTGGCAGCCACTCATGCCAGCGCTATTCCCAGGTATGGAGGGCTTTGGCAATCCCAAACTGCGCCTATGGGATGTGTAGGATTACCAGCAGAGGACTCTTGCAGATGTTCCCCGGTGTGTCTGGCCGCAGGGGCTGGCTGTGTCTGCCTCCGTGCCTCTGTGGGCAGGGTCACAGGAGCTGCTGAACCCTGCTCATCGCGGTCAGCGTTGCCAAATTTGAAAGTCACCGAGCAGGCAGACCCCGGGCTCCTCTGCGTGGCGCTGCTTTGTTGTGCTGCTTAATTTCCCATTTCCCTCCGACTGTAATTTTCTCTTCCCAGCTCCATTGTGTGTGTGTGTGGGGGGGGGAGAAGGCTGAGATGTGATTCACAGGTAATGTTCAGTGAACCTCCTTGCAGTCCTGTGAGATATCGACGCTAATTGGCACACATCAATTAGCCAAACCACGGAGAAAAAAAAAAAACCTGCGTAATGTAAATGAGCGCTTTTTGCAGGCTGCCTTTAACTCGTAATGACCCGCATCAAGGAGCAGGTGATGTAAAACGCGTAATTAGGGGCAAGTGTAGGTGGTGATACCCAAGGACTTCCAGCATCTCCTTCCTTACTGCTGGCAGAGATCAGCCCTTGGCAGCACCTTGGGCCAAATTCTCCCAGGACCTTCCGCTCTTTGGAAAACCAAAGCACAAATTTAGATGCAAAGTTCCTTTGGAACCGGTTTCCAAAAGAAATCAGGGATCAGTCAGTCAGTCCCTCGCTGGCTGTCTCTGAGGGCTCACCCCTGGATAACTTCTGACTCCTTTTGCTAACCGCAGGTGACCCGGCAGCGTGTGAGCTCTGAGCCTTTCACACCGGGAGGTGGAAGGGCTGGTGACAGCATCCCTTAACCAACGGCGAGGGAATCGACGCTCCTGCTGTGAATCAGCTGCTGTTTGCTCAACCCGGAGGGTGAACAGGGGTGAAGGAGGGGGTGGTGTCACAACAGGAGGGAGTTGGAGGCAGGGAAGGGATCGTTCAGCTCAGCTCAGCCCGTCCCCTGCTCTGATCTTTGGGGCAAGGCTGACCAAAGCGGGTTTCAGCCCCCTAAGAGGTCAGAGGATGCCGGAGGGAGCAGCCCACAAGGATAAAGGGACATCTGTGGGACCTTTCTCCTATAAAAACAAACATGGACGCTCGTGCTGTGACACTGGAGCAGAGACTGCATGGCATGGACCAAAAATTCTTCCAAGTCCTGCTCCCTTCTGTGAATTCTCAAGTTTCACTCGGCATATGTGGTTGGAGCATATATTTAAAGTTGAATATACTAGATCCCATATCTTTGTTAAAGAAAGCAAGAATTTGGCCAAAGCTGTAAAAAATAAACTTTTTTTTTTTTCTCCTTTGAATGTCCTAAACATCAAGCTAAAGAAAAGATCTGGGTTCTGGTGTCACATCTGGTACTCACATGGCTTTCTACGTATTTGCTGGTGAAGTGTCTGGTAAACCCCAAGGAGGTTCTTACTGTAATAAATACAATAAAAATAACATTATTTTATATATTTTTCCATAAAAGAGCATTTTCTTACCTTATATTTCTACCTGCTCTTGAGGATCCTGCCCCTCCACACTCAAGCCTGCTTGAGTACCCTGTCATTGATAGATTTTTTTCAAGCTGTTCAATGTGTGATCAGTGGTAATAGAAAGGTTGCCCTTCTTGGTGTCCTTATGAAATCCCAAAGGTTGCAAGATGTCTCCTCATCCAAAGGACTAAAACCCTGTGTAAGACAGAGTGAATAAAATGAAATGCCACAGGAGCCATCTGTGTGTTTGCACAGCTGTAGATGTAACCCAGGAGCTTGGTCCTGGTGGCAGGATTAGGGCTTCTGGGCTCTTCAAAATCCAATAGTCCTGTAATTCCGTGATTTTTCCTTGCACACATGGGACAGGCAGAGTCTTCACAGAGAATGGACAGTGAAATAATTCTGTTGTTTCAATGCCAACAGACAATTTGATCACTTGAAGAACATGTGCCCCAGTTCAGAGCACTCAGAGGGATTGATTGATTCTACCGATGGTAGAAGGTGAGGGGATTGTACAGGGCCTGGAGCAAAGGAGGCTCAGGGGGGACCTTGTGGCTCTGCACAACTCCCTGACAGGAGGGGACAACCGGGGGGGGGTCGGGCTCTGCTCCCTGGGAACAGGGACCGAGGAGAGGGAACGGCCACAACCTGTGCCAGGGTGGGCTCAGGGTGGACACCAGGAGGAGTTTCTTCATGGAAAGGGCTGGTAAACACTGGAAGGAGCTGCCCAGGGAGGTTTGGAGTCCCCATTCCTGGAGGTGTCCAGGGATGGCACCGGGGATGACACTCAGAGCTCTGGGTTGGTGACAAGGTGGTGACAGTCACAGGGCGATTTCAGAGCCTTTCCCACTCTGACTGATCCCATGGTGCTCTGCTCAGCTGTGCCCTTAAAGGCAGTGACATGGCACAAAATCAGAGAACAGTTCCCACTGTCTCCCTCATGAGTGAGGTGACAACACCGTCAGCGTGCTGGGACCTTCCAGATTTGCCCTGAGAGTGCCACACTCAGCCCCTGCAGCTCTGGGGCAGGTGTGGGCACCACCCTGGGTTGCTGTGGACACTGTGCAACTTTCAGCATCCTTCACACTGGGAACAAAAGAGAAATAAAACTCAAAAACTCCTTAACAAGCATCCTGGGAATGGTGGGAATGGGACACAGCAATCCTGGGGACAATGTCCTGCACAGCTCCAGCCAAGGGGCATATGACACACACCACCCTCAGAGCATCCCAGAGCATCCCAGCCTCCCTCTCCTGGAGTACTGCAACAAAAACACAGAGGGGTTTGCTGCTCTGCTGCAGCAAAAAGCACATTACATCAAGTGAAGGTTCAGCTGGAAGGTAAACTTAAAAAACAAGGGAAGAGAGAGGATGTGCTTTGTACAGAGATCACCTTCCACTGAATTTGGAATGGAGGACCAACGGGTCTTCTGGTCCTGATCCTCATCACCAGCTATTGTGCAGCTGCTGCTGTGTTGGGAGATCAATAACCAGTTTTAAAATGTGCACACATCTTATCCTGGCAATGTCCAGGGATGGTGACTCTGGGCTTCCTCTCCTGGTGCTTACAGCATCCCCACCCATCCCATTGAAAGGGCAGCCCCCATTCCCAGGTGGAAAGTGGAAAGTATAAAATGTAAATCCACCTCCAGCTTTCAGCTCCTGTTAGTTCCTCCTGTGCCTTTCTCTGTTAGATCTTAAACACTGCAGCATTCTTCTTAAAATGGATTATTTTTGTGTTGTGTTCTAGTGCAGATATCCAAAGACTCTAAATGAGCAAATCTGGTTTCAGATAAGCCTCGATATAGCATATGCCTTTTTTTTTTGAAGCAGATGGTGTTGGTCACAGTGGAAGGAAGCACATGGGGAATGACATGCGCTCTTGGGCTGGTTTATTCTTGTGTGCTGGGCTGTTTTTTTTTCCAATCACTGACTTGCAATACAGTTAATTAGTATCTTTCTCTGTCTTGGAGCCGGGCTGTAGAACTGAATTCAGTGATTTTGTCCCAAAACACAGGAATGCTGGGGCTTTTCAGTGGTATCCTTGATTACCAACTAAGAATATCATCCTTGAGTGACATCTTTCATCCTTTTTGGTCCATGTGGTGACAATGAAGCTAATTCCACAAGAGGCTAGTCCACCATGACGACCCGTTGATAGAGTAGGAGTACTGCCCTATAAAACCCACTTGGGACGATCATGGGTGTCATGTGGGTTTGCTGGGTTGATGTCGTCTGTTTTTTTGTGGGTTTTTTTGGTCGTTGTTCTGCTTTTTTGTTTGTGTTTTTGTTTTTTCTTTCAATTTCGTTATGATTATTGGTAGAGACTGAGAGGCGAGAAGCCAACTGGACCTAGGAAGGTGCATTGCGAAATCCTCAGTGTGCGTGCTGTTCTCGGTGTCCTTATGCCAGGGGCAGTGGCTCACATTAGCTCTCGACAGCTGGGGAACAGAAGATCCAAAGAACAAAAGATGGGTTTGATTTGGCTGTGGTCTGGAGAGAAAACTTTCAGCTCTGGGTGCTGTGCGCATTTCCAAGGGAGGAATATAAAGTGTTTTGATTGTTGAAAGAGGGGGCAGAGTTTGTGTTTGGGGTCTGCCCTGGCTGGTATAAACAGAGAATTGCGCACAGAGACTTCTGTTGACAGCAGGAATCTGTAATCACATTTTTCACTCTTGGGAAGTGCAAATGTCCCTCTAAACGTTTGAAGCAAATTGATAAAAACAACCAGCTGACTCTGAAGGGAGAAATGACCGGGGTGAATCACTGCTGCACAGTTGTTTCTTGCCTTTCTAGGAAAAGCAGGGGTCAGAATCTGGGAGGCGATGCATTCCTAGATGTCTGTCTCCTGTGTAGTCACCAGCCACTCATGATGGCTGAGATGAGAAATATCAGGTTCTCTTTCCCGGGAGCTGAGAAACTCAAGTCATCTTTCTGCACCTAAAATGATCTCTAGGCTGATGGGTGTTTATTCCTTGCACCAGTATAAAAAAGCTGTTGATTTTAATGGCATTGGATTCAGAAATTTTGTTTGTTTTGTTTGTTTTGCATTCTTGAAGCACCTTTAAGGTAGAAAATCTAAGATTTGCTGGCTTTTGCTACCCACTGCGCTCTGCCTGTGGCTGCTCCAGGGGCTGTTCCACGTGCCAGAGAAGGATTTCCCAGCAGAGGCAAAGCTTCCAGGGTGTTTAGGCCCAGCAGCTCTTCCTGGCACTCCTTTTGCCAAATGCATTTGCAGACCTCTCCAGGGTCTTGGCAAGCCCACCCAGATCAGGCTTGTCCAAATTATGCACACACAGCAGAGTCCAAAGCAGGCCACCCCTCCTGGCATGGGGCTCTGGAGCACTGGCATCACACTGGCACCGATTTTCCTTGATTAAGAGCCCTCCCTGCAGGCTCCCTGTGGTTTTCTGCAGGAATCCTTGCTGCAGCAGGCATCAGGCAGTAATTTGGTGTGAGACCCCCTGCTCCAGGGCATATTGTGTATTAGCCCAACAGCTATTTTCCAGAAGTGCTTTCGGATCCCTGGACATGCTTACATAAGGCCGTCCCTTCTTGGCTGATAGGTCCATGTTCCTGAAATAGCATGGTGTGTCCTGGAGCAGCCATGTTTCCAGCTGGGCGGCTGCCTCCAGGCCAGTGTGGGCTGACCAAGCCATCCTTGCCTTTTTCCAGCAGCTGGAAACTCATCCACAGGTTATCACACTCTGGTTATGATGCCCTCTTCAAGCCAAGGAGGATTCCCCAAGCAGAGGGTGAGGTGATCATCCATGATCATGTCTCCAGAGCAGACATCCCAGCTCAGCAGCCCTCTTGCCACTGCGTTTTAGCTAAGCCAGCAAGAGAAAAAAAAATTTGGCTGCTTTCTCCTCATTAATCCTCCTGTGTGATTGTGACAGGCAGAGGTTGAGCCGAAGCTTCTCAGAAACCTCAGTGCAGGAGATTTTAGTGTTGCCTCTGCCTCAGCCTGTGCAGGCATCCCTCAATGTGGGACAAGGAACCCCCATTCCGTGCCAGAATTACAACCTCCTCACGACCTCTTTATCTAAAAGAAGGTCTCCCTGGAGCATCATCTTTGTTTGACGGATAGAGTTGAATGCTCGTGAGAAGCTACTGCACCAAACTGGGATAACCTCACCTGCAGATGGGCTGGATCATTAGGAGCTGCACAACCCGGGGCTGCCAGCATCTGAGGGGGTGTAACATCATCTGCAGCCCTCTCTCTTTCAGTACGGCGTTAGCTCTAATAAAAACCCTGTAAAAAAACAAAAACAAAAACAAAAACAAAAAGCGCTCTAATAAAAACCCTGTAAGAAACGACACACGGGAAAATCGAGTGCCCTTCCCGGAGGAAACGTGATGGACCAGCACCTCCTGGTGCAGAGACTCAGCTGTGCAGGCAAGAGCAAACAAGTGGCTGGGCTGAGCATGAAATTTCCTCTTGAGAGCTGATCTGCGAAAAGGAATCTGATTTTCATGAGACTGCTGCTGGACTGCTTTATCTCAGGCTTCTTTAACGGCTGGTTCTAACATTCTGTGGAAAGCTCAGACTTCAAACCGAATTTGAGCGTTTGCAGGTCAGCAAACTAAACAACAACAAAAACCAACAATGATTCTTTAAAAAAAAACCCCAGATTCTATCTGGTAGTGCATTTTAACACGGAGGTCAGGAGAGATCTGCTGCAGTTGGTGCGGGGAGCAGAAAAAGTCCTCCAGGA
Organism: Malurus cyaneus samueli; assembly: GCA_009741485.1. Lineage (NCBI taxonomy): Eukaryota > Metazoa > Chordata > Aves > Passeriformes > Maluridae > Malurus > Malurus cyaneus. The sequence goes on along the minus strand of CM019236.1, from coordinate 2,045,251 downwards.
GCAGAAGAAGGAGCAGCAGCCACGGGTGTTTTGATCCCAGCTCTGGCAGTCAGGCTTGGAGACACTCCCAGCTGCTCTTCCACCAGCCCTCTGAAGGTGGTAGTGTTCCCTTCTCCAAGCTTGCACCACCGAGTGAGAAAGTTCAAATGCCTTCTCGCTCCAGGGACCAGGAAGAGACGAGCAGGAGGGAGGAAAGAAAGTCAGCAGAGGGCAGGAAAAAATCAACGGAAAATCAACAGCCTTTGCAGAAGTCAGTCCGTGCTGTGCTGGTGAGCTGGAAAATGTCCTGTTCATCCCAGTGGAGGAAGAGCTGCCTTGTGCAGTGCTGAGGGTTGAGTCTCCTGGGGTTTCAACGCATTTGTCACTTTCAAAAGCAAAGTGAGGGAGAAACACGAAGATGCGCGGAACACTCCCTGTTGCTCCAAGGAGTGGTGCAGAAGAGAAGATCCTTCTCCCTGTCCCAGGGAGAGTAAAATTAAAAAAACAAACAAACAAACAAACACAAAAAAAACCCCACAAACCAAAACAAAAACAACAACAATAAAAAAAAAGCTTCAGTACAAAAGTGCTGAGACCATGTGCACTGATTCTCATTATGGTGACACATGTAGGGTGCAAAATACTGTGGATGCAAAATTTGCACATGTAGCGTGCAAAATTTTGTGGAGGGTATTGGAGGTGCATTCTCCTTCATTCAGCATTTGGAAATGCCAGGTCTTGTTCAGAATAATCTCTGATAGATCTGGTAGCATCCCACAAGCTGAGATGAATAAACCTGCAGTTAGGGGGTTCTGTGAGCTACCTTGTCCATTTAGCATAATAAATATAATGTGCTTAAAAAATTAAAATAAAAAGACTTGCCTGGCAAACCGTTAGGTAGGCAATGAATCAAAGGAATTAGGGAGTCAAAGGTCAAAGCTCATAGCAGGGCAGTACTTAAACTTGGCTTTTGAGTATCTCAGTTTTGCACATATCTCTTCTTAGACAGGAGGAAGAGTTTCTGTGGGTTTGTGATGCCCCGTGTTCAGTATTTTGATGAAAAACCTCCTCAGTGACCTTCGCAGGCCATTCACCACATCACGGAGACCAGTTTGTGGTGTGCCTGGCAGGAGCGACCATATCCACACAAGCTGACCTGGGATGATTTCCTGTGAAACAGTGAGTCATAGGAGAGCAGAAGTTCCTAAATTCCTGTGTGGTGGCTTGTGTCCAGGACCAGGAAAACAGGACCGAGCGTGTGATGTGGGCAGGAGCCTCTGTGGCTGGGAAACGTCTGGATTCTCATGTTCTATGCTAATATCTGCAGAAGAATCACTTAGCAGGTGGAGACTTTGTCCAGAGTCAAGCTCTTCATGTGCACGGAATTTTCATTAAACCTCTCCTTATGCAGCACACGAAGTCACTGCTGATGCTCCAAGAACAAGCCTCCCACTGTGCACACCGGTCCATATTCCCAGCAGCTGTTAAGAGATGTGGTGACAGCACCACCCCTTCAATCACAAGTTCTGTGGTGGCTGAGAAGGCAAATAAAGCAGAGCTAAGGTCACTCACATTTTGTTTTGAATAAAGGGTGGCAGGGCAGGGACAAAACCCTTGTATCTCAAAGCCAGTGCTTCAGGCTGCTGCAGATGGGACAAAAGTGGCCAAAGACACTTGGGAAAGCCCTGTCCTTGCAATGAGATGTGAGCTGAGAATTTGCTGGCTGGAGTGGTGTTTCCCCTCCTAATTTTCCACCCCTGAAGAATGTCAGTCTGTGAAAGGACAGCAAACATGCAATGATAGGATACACTTTATTAGCAATTACTCACCTGTCATCTTTGCTAAAAGAAGACAAAACATGAAATTTAGCTGGAAGGTAGGTTGTTATGGTAAGTCTAAGACAATGCCAGGTACAAAACAGGTTTTCACATCTTTGCTCACCACCTCAGCCATCGATCTGAAAGCAATCGAAACCAAACAAAGGCTTGTGATGCCAGTCTCTAAATGCCTCTCCAGGAAGCAACTCGAGAGGGAGACATGAATTTAGCTTAATCACATGCAGAAAACAAAGAAGCAGAAATTACAGCATCACTGGAGTCACTGAGGCATTTTGAGCTGCCTTCTTAAAGTCTTAATAAAAGACGGATAAACAGGTTCCAGAAGTATGTGAAACCACCACACCTAAACCCTGGCCCATTCCTAGCATTAAAATGTTAAATTAAATGAAATGTTTTCAAAGGCTTTGAGATGTTTGGTGGTTATTTATATGATGGCAATGCCTTCAAGCCTAGACAAAAATGAAGGCCGCACTGACCATGAACAGCTCTTGCCACTGAGAGAGCCAAGGCTGTGCTTCCAAAAATGCCAGCTTAGTGCATGTGTTAAAGCTGGGCTGCAGAGACATGAGAGGGGTTCAGAGGACCATTCTGGAACACTGACTCCTTTCTCCACATGTTTTTTCCTCTATTCTCCCCACAATTTCTTTCCAAACGCATTTCCCCTGAACACACTTCCAGGCTTATGGTGGAGCAGCAGGAGAGGAGCAGTGCCGGGTCCCAGTTTGTGTTTTTTTGTGCTGCTGTAGTTCTGGCACTGCTGTAACCCAGAGGACAGTCTGGGTTCTCAGGAGGACCCCTGATCATGGATAAAGATGGGTTATTCCTCCAGAGGCTGCAGGACCTCTGGTCGGTTCACAGAAGGTAAACAGGATATCACTGCATCCCCACTGCAACCCCGGCAAAGCAGGGCTGAATTTTTTCCATACTCCTCCTCACTGGGGCTGAAACAGAGGTCTGATACAAAGTGTTGCTCATGTTTTCAGTTCATGTGGCTCTGACTCTGCTTGTTGTGGGGTGCCTGTGAACTGCCAGGCTTTGCTGCCACATTCACCAACACGAATGCTGTCACCTGTGGGGGAAGGAGCACCAGCTGATGGAATTCCAAGCTGTGGCCCTCTGTGGGGCAGCTCAGCAGTGATCTGTGGGGCAGGGAAGGCTGTTTAGTGTTCTTCCTCCCCCACTGCAGCTGGCAGCGAATGGCAGCTGCCTGGCCCTGGTGTCCCTGCCACCCCACAGCCAACAAACCCTAGGCTTTCTGAACCTTCACACATCACCTAACTGTCTGACTCTTCCCATGGAGATAACCTCAAACCACATTAAACAACTATCACAGGGGAACATTTTGTGCCAGATCCCAGAAGTTTTGTAGATGCTGTAAGGCTAAAATGAAATGACTGATTAGAGAGTTCAGGGGCAAAGGTTACTTAGTCACAAGTGTTTATCTTGCTGGTTATGATTCAGCTTGCCAACTGTTGCTGTATGACCAGAACAAATTTATTCTAGGGAAGCATTAAGAACCATTTTATCAGTCAGACGTCTAAAAATCTTGTTTGCTGTTCTAATGCACATCCCCAGTATGGAGGGCTGCAAGACTCAATGGCCTGTTTGCTTTCTGCTTCCCCCATGGCCTTTTGACTTCCCCTTCAGAAGAGCTAAACAAACTACTTGACGCATTTAAGGCTGAAATCAAAATCCTGGTGCAGAGGGCGAGCAGTTTGGTAAATGTCCTGGAGGGCCTCGGTTGTGCTGGTTGTCTGTGACCGTCAGGCTGGAGCCGTGCAAATGTACTGGAGGCTTAAATCACCCAGATCTCACCGAGGCTGTCTTTGGTTACTGCTTTGCATAGTCAGGCTGTAAGTGGAGGCAGCTCAGGAGTCACTGCTGTGTGCCCGGTCGAGCAAAACCACCACTGGCAAATCCACTGTCCAGGCTAGGGGAGGACCTGGAGCTGGAGGAGGGACCTGCAGGCGCCTTTCCATCCATCCATCCCTGCTCACAGCAGGCTCTGCCCCAGCCAACGTCACCTCTGGCACTGGCAGCCTGGCATGCCAGCAGGAGCCAGGATCTATTTTCATTTCAAACAGTCCCCGGAAATAAATAAATAAAACTTTAAAAGAAAATGTCATCAGAAACCATCCTGAAACAGATAGCGAAAAGTTTTCTTCCTGATGCACGCAAAGTCAATTAGCCTGTTATTAAATACCTGCTGGGAGGCATCACCATAATAGGAACAATCGGGCCATTTGAATAGCCAAATATGCTTTTATGCCATATTTGTTTACCTTGTAGAGCGCATCCGCGATAGGCATGGAAATGCCAGAGCCCATTTCTTGCTAAGCACAGTAATCCCTCCTGCCCTCAGCCCTCAGTGCGGTTCCTTGTTTGTGCCTCTCAAGGGCTGCTGAGACTTACAGCTGTTGGTTTAAGCAAATGCACAGCCCTTCGCCAACAGGAATATCCTGTTCAGGGAGCACTCTGAGGAGCCAGTTATATAAACTTAGATGTATGGTGCCACAGCAGGCCATTCCATGACAAAAACGGAGAGGCAGGAGACCCTCAGTAGAAACCCCACCACTAGCCTGAGCAGAAACAGGTTTTTCTCCAGTGACATGGCCTATGAATGGTTTATTCCCAGTGGAGAAAGCCCAGCGTGAGGCTGGCAGAGAGGCTGGTAAGGTATGAAAGCATCCAAGTGCAAGCAAAGGCAGACAAACACGAGGCCTCCAACAAGTCTGGTTTTTGCTTGAGCTGCAGTTTGTCAGAAGAACAGGTCAGCACGGACCCATAATCACACTCAGTCCTGCAACAAACAGGCTTCAGCCATGGCATGCAAACCCAGTGGGAATAGGGAAGTGATCTTTGTTCCTCTTCTAGGTGTAGGAAGCTGAAATGCAGGTAAGTTCTGGCACTATTTCAGCAAGATGTTTAAGCCTGCATTTAATTCTTAAGCTCTGAAATGCGTGGGTGGGAGCTGGCTCCATCAAGTCAAAGGCAAAACTCACATGAAGTGGGATTTTGCCTTCTCTGACTATGAAAGCGCTTTGGGAGGGAAATAGCTTGCCTCAGGTCACACTAGGAGTCTGTGGCAGAGCTGGGAATTGACGCCAGCTCTCTGGAGCCCTGAAGTATTGCCTCGACCTGTTTTTAACTTACTGTACACTTCCTCCCAAAACATCATTGGACATTCTTAGATACAGCAGATATCCCGGCGTGACTGTAAATCCGTCACTTGTTTTGGCCAGCTTTGGAGGGTGAGATGAAATACACAACTTTCATTTCATCTTCTGAGTGATGTTTGAATATGACACAAACAAACAAACAAACCAACCAACCAACATGGGTGCATGCCCATGGAGGACTATGGTGTGTGATGTAAATCACTGCAGAACCACTGCGCTGATGTATCAGTGAACCACACAGCTGAAAGACAAGAGCTTTGCCATGGTACTGGCTTATGTAGGTAATCTGGTTCTATTCTGGGGTTTTCCCTAGGTTTCCAAAGCTGGAAGGCACGGCTATGCCTCTAGGATTGCTCAGAGATTCCCTTCAGCGGCTCCATGCAGCCAGCTCCGCTCATCGATTTACTTACTCTGGTTGATCCTGACTAAAACGATGCTGCCAGCCTAAACTCCTGGCAAATCTCACCCTCCGTTCCCCCTGCATAAACAGGCGGTGCTCAGCGGGGCTGCCCAAGGTGCCGCTATTCCCTGAGCACTTTGGCACGGGCACCGGAGCTTCCTCTGGACAGCCGCTGGGGCTCGGGCTGGACGGGAGCTCTCGTCTCACCAGGAAAACCAGGGACCGGCAGTCCTCACGGTGGCACTAGAAAACAATTAATCACGGCTTGACAGGACCGTCTGCTGCCGCTGCGGCTGCTGGCGCAGCACGGCGAGCTCCTCATGCGCGCTCCGCTCCGGTCGCGCTGCCTTCCCCGGTCCGTATCAGATTTTAAGGGGGAAACCTGCACCTCTCAAAACCCACTTCTGAAATACCTTCAGTATTTCCCAGCTAGCAGATATGAATGTTGCCTGATCTCTTGACACGGCGAAGACTTTCATCCTAGCCTCCAAGCATCAGTGAGAAGTAATTCGTATTAGTGCCTTCTCACGTTCCAGCAATAATAACTCGCCTTATTTGCCTTACATGAAAGCTAGAAATGAAAGAAAGAAAAAAAAAAAAAAAAAAAAAAAAAAAAACAATCGACAAGGTAGAGCCCTTCGACTCCATCTGGAGTCATGACAACATCTAGAAACATGATTATTCCGTGCATTCAATTAGTATTGTGGTTCTTCGCTCCTGAAAATCAGCACACTGGTTTTCCCACCTAGGAAAAAAGGGAATAACCCTTCTTTATTTGTTGCTGGAGATTCAGACGAGCCAAATTCTGCTCACATGGACTTGATAAACCAGGCACAACTGTGTCGCTGTAAGATTTGATTCAGCAAGGTCACAAAACTTGTGAGTTGTACCTGAGAGGTGATGAACAAACCCTCGGTTATGTGAGTGCCTGCCAAAAATACAACACAAGGAGGAACACAAACACAGCCAGAGGTTTTCACAAGTGACTGAGGATGCAACAAGGAATGCGCAGGTATGGAGGCAGCTGGTTACTCTGCCTCTAAGAAACAAGGTTCTTAACAAGAGCCTTATCCTCAAGTCATAAATTGATGCAGCTATCACTACACTTTTTTTTTTTTTTTTTTTCCTGAAATGGGCTAAACAAAGAGGGACAGGGACAGATTAATTTCTCCAGTGAGTTAATTGTGGGTACCGTTGTAGGATTCAGACCACCACACATCATACAAATTCCTACCTAAGAGACCTATCAGTCAGTCCTCATGGGGAGACTCTCGCTGAGAGCAGGCTCCTGAGAGTCAACTCTTTGTAAACATTATCTCCTATTCATCTGAGTATGAATATGGTCCACTAAGTGTTGCCATGCCGAGCATCACTGACTGAGTTGCCCACCTGAGCCACTGCAGGAACATCACCAGAGCTGATGCAAGCAGCTCAGCCCTCTTTGTGTTTTTATGAGAAAGCAGAGTGTTCCTTCATCTGGTGCTGTGGAAAGCCATCTGTGCTGGCCTGGTACCCACTGATTTCAGGCTTCTGCTGAGAGAGAATCGACTGTTCTCAGGCAGACCTTTGCTCCAAATTCCAGTGCAAAACTGTCCTCGAAACATTGTCAGCTTGTCCTCACAGTCCTCCAGATCAGCCCTGCAGGACACCCATGACCATTGAACCAGACTGCAGAAGGACATTTCACTGTGAAATATTCCACAGAAGTGAAGGTTGAAGTCACATTCTTTTAGAAGATGGGGCACAAGCCAGACACAGAGGGGACGTGACCAGTGTTAGCTCGTGCTGGCTCCTCAGAAAGATCCAGCCCCTCCCCAACACCTGCTGCTTCTCCTCCTGCAAACTTCAGGCAGAAAGTTTACTCCTGGCCTTTCCAGGAGCCTCTTTCACACAGATGTGAAAAAAAGAGCAAGCTACCCCCTCAAAAAGAGTCTCAAGAGGACTTTGTACTTCCCCATTTAGGGTCAGTGTGTGTTAGTTCCTTTTCAGCCCAGGTGGTGCCTGGAATAGGTGAGAAATGACTCAGGGACCCCAGAAAGGTGTCAAACCCCAAAGATCCCAAAAGAGCCACTGAACTGCAGCGACCCCACACCCCAGGGCAGCAGGTGTGTGAGGGTACAGACATAACAAGGCTCTACTTTCCTCACTCACATGCACATGGAAACACACAGCACTGCAAAAACAGTGTTTAATTGCAAGGCACCAATGCCTTCCAAAAGCAGAGTTTAACTTTCCCTGCCAACAGAATATGTATTTTGTATAGATTCAATTACATGATACAGGAAAGGAAAGATATTATGGTGATGAGTGTCATAGAAATGCTATAAATAAATAAAAACACAGAGCAAACCCAGATATCTTCAACAGAGAACGAGGGGGGGAAACCCCAAAAACAAACAAATTCAAAGAATCCAAGAAACCCTGCCTGGAATTTTCTACTCACTCCCTCATTTTAAAGAAAGAAGAGATCACCACCACCTCTTTTTGACACAGGACCCAGTGCTCATTTGGACTGACTCAAGTCAAAAGCCATAAGGTGGGCACATCTTTATTTGCATTCCCCAGTGTCTCCTTCCTGCTGCTTCTCATCACGTGCTCATCATCTGAGAACATATTTGTGCATACTAAATAATGAACATCGCTGGGAACCTCATGAACTTCTATGACACTTGAATTCAGAGGAAAAAAAATAGAGCTTTCACACCCCTCCCAGGCTGATAACTCTGATCATGTTATGCATTTTATCCATTGTAATAAAGGAAACAAGATGAGGCCCTACGGGGACCTGAATAGTGATGTGTGGCTTGCTTTTTCATTGCATCCCACAGACGTGAAGAGCACTTGCGAAGCTGCTGAGTGAGGCCCCTCTTGTCTCTTGATTTGTGATTCATTTTGTCATGTTTTTGAGTCTTTGACCTCAATTTCTCTGTTTGACAAAATCTTTTGTCATTTTGCTCCCACCACAGGGCTCCAAGGACTGGATCTTTGTGAACAGCACCCGGGAATAAAGTGAGAGCCCCATTTCCCAAACAAAATTATTCCACAAAACAACTGCAAATTTCCTTCCACTGAACTGGTAATGTTAAATGCTCTCATTGCAATCACAATGTTGGGGAGAGAGGGAGGAAGAGAGGGCAAGGCTGGACTCAATGATCTCAGAGGTCTTTTCCAGCATTCATGATTTGGTGATTCTGTGAAAGAAGGAAAGGAGGAGAGGTTCGGAGAGGTTCGGCGGAGAGTCGAAGGTCCGGAGAAAAGGTTCGAGAGGAAGGAAGGAAGAGAGAAGGAGAGAGAGAGGAGGAGAGGAAGGAGAGGAGAGGAGAGGAGAGGAGAGGAAGGAGAGGAACGGAAGGAGAGGACAAGAGAAAAGAAAGAGAAAGAGAAAGAAAGAAAAAGAAGAAAAAGAAGAAGAAGAAAGAAAGAAGAAAGAAAGAAAAAAGAAAGAAAGAAAGAAAGAAAGAAAAAGAAAGAAAGAAAAGAAGAAAGAAAGAAAGAAAGAAAGAAGAAAGAAAGAAAGAAAAATAATAGGAGACCTGACATGCTTTAAAGAACTATCACCTGCTGTATGCCAGGACAGCTCTGGGTTTGAGACATTTGTATGTGAAGGGAAAGGAAATCGGGCAGCTGTTGTTCCATCGAGCACTGCTGACCCATTTTGGCTGCCAGTTAATTTTCCTGCTAATAACCTCTCTTTTTATTTTTCCATCATCCCGTCTCAGGAGCCCACGCAGAGGCAGTAGGCAGAGTGGACCCTGTTCTCCAAGTGACGGCATTATCCTGCCTGGGAAAAGAGAGTCACAACATTTTTCCTGAGAGGCTTGTCTTTCTGCTGTCACCTGGCTCCCAGTACCCAGGCAGTGCCAAGCAACAGGCAGGGAAAGACTGAAAAAAATCTGCTGAGTGACTTGCCTGTAATTCCTTCCCCAAGGAAAGTCACGCACCAAGTTTTATATGTGATATTCATCTGCAGAGGAAGAGATTTCTGTCTTGTGCTTCTGTGTTGCCTAGTGGGATATGTTCACGGACAGTCGGTATTTATTTCAATTACTGACTTGGGAAGAGTTATTAAATGTAAACTGTGGCACCTTGTGTTTAGCACAAAATAAAACACTGGAAGAAGCCAGTCAGAGAAAACCTCTGACTTAACACAGTGGTTTGGCCAATGCTTAAATATTTCTTTGTGCGTCTGATATTACTTCCATCGCCTCCCTTCGCCTTGCCTCCCTTCCCCCCTCCTTTTGCAACTCATCTCACACAACAGTTTCCACGTGCTGGACCCTGAAGATTCAGATTTCTTAAACTTTCAAAGTGTTACCTATTTATATATAATGCTTTGGATTTGCTTATGCAGTGCATTTGCATAGCCCCAAATCAGCATAAATCCTGCCCTCATCTTACCAAGGGGATTTACCTGCAACCAAACAAATTTGCTTTGTTAATGAAGCAGTCGGATTCCCAGACAGCACTGATACACCTTCATCACCTTCTTAGAAGAGATTTGTCTCACCTGGAATGAGTTTCAGTAACCAGTACAAAAGGACACTGCATTTTTGACACGTTGTTCCAGGACATAGATCATAAACAACACGGAAAAACGTGCACAAAACGAGTGTTATGGATAAGGTGTAATCAAATAAGTTGAAAAGATCTGGAGTAGATTTGGGCCAGTAAACATTGCTGTGGTCAGTTTCCCTTCTCCACGTAACAGTAAACATAACAGTAGCAAACACGCAAACCCCACAATTATTAATAATGCCTCAGTAATTTAATAGGTTGTACAAATATACCAAAATAATTGATGTTATTCCAGCCTGTTGGATGTTCTAGGTACATGAGCTGGGGGAAAACGCTTTGACAAACGTGGTACTCCATGGAATCTTTTGCAAGAATGCCAACTAAAGAAAAATTCTGAAAAGTGTATTGTTTTTCTATTTTGAAATAAAAATGTGAAAGAAACACCCCACCCTTACACAAAAAAGGAAATTGATGAGTTAGGGGCTTCTCAGATGTCCTGGAAATTTAAAAAAAAAAAAAGAATAAAAAAAAAAACCCAAAAAAAAGACAAAACAGCCCAGTGTTCTTAAAACTCTATATACTGACATAATGTAAATACTGAAACTTGACATATTCATATTATGCTAAATATCCTGGCATTATCTGTCCAGTCTTACAGCTAGACTTAGAAATTAACTCATTCTATATGAGGTTACTTTACTATTCCTTTTCCACAAATTAATTATTAAAAAAGCACAACCAAAGTCAAACCCTTTCCAGCCTTTGTACATAAATACACAACGAGATCAAGGACCTGCTTTATTAGATCTAGAGGTTGTTTAGATCCTTTCATTCTCTGCAGTTATATAGGAAAGGGAAAATAGCAGAAATCTAGAAGGCAGCAGCCTCAGAAGCTACAGGAAAGGAAATTTACTTTTCATTTTCTTCTCCCCCCACGTACATTTTTAGGCTAGTTCATAATTTAATCATGGAACTCCTAATGCCACAAGTTCCCTTGGAAGCCAGAACCTCAAGAAGGCACCAAAGAGGTATCAAATTATTTCATTAGAAGTGGAATCTGCAGAGCTACAGCATAAAATAAACACAGGTTGGAAAGGCATCTTGTGCTTCTCAAAGCTCCTGAGCTTGAACAAACCTGTAACCATCAGGCCTCCCTAGAAGGGATTTTTCCAGGGAGAGCCAAGTGGGTTCACCCAAGAGACATCCATCACAGGGCTACGTGTGCCTGATAGACCCATTTCTGGCCGGTGGCTTGGACAGGACACCCGTGGCCAGACAAAACTAGGCACTGCCCTGTCCTATGCTCCTCTGCTCCTCCACAGCACCACGATCATGAGCTGGTCTTTTTGCACAGTGAGCCTTGGCAATGAGTTTTACCTTGTGAACATGGGAACCTCGTCAAAGCAAATGCTGGTCAGAAGGTGTTTGCAGAAGGATGGTAGTCAAACATCTCGTACAGGTGACAGCAGCACTGTAATATTCTCCAAAGCTGAATAGAGCACGAACACTCACCAGGGAGGCTGGAAGACTGAAAGAGGTGAAATTGTTTTGCTTTCCACTGGAAAGCATTTTGATAGTTTGAAACACAAACAAAAATCTGCTGCACAGCCAGCACATTCAGCCATTCCTCATCAGCCATGGCAGCCTGTTGTGGGAACAGTGTGATGTGGAAACTGAGAGTGGACAGCCAAACCTTGTACATCCCAGTGCAAAGACAAATGCATCCCTTTGGGTAGCCCCCTTGAGTTGCAAACAGCATTATTGAATTCAGTATGTTTTGAGTCTAAACACAGGATACAACCTCATCCAGAGTTTAGGAAGTAAATTCCAATTTGCTTCAGTGATTGCCATCAGCATTGCCTCTAGTACTTTATCAACATATTAATTCTTATCAGAAAAAAAGAACATAATGATGACGGATGCTAAGCCTCCAGGACAACCCCCAGAGTGGAAAACCTTAGAAGAAATTTGGATGACAAACAGTCCTGATGCCATGGTACCCTCCCAGAGACCTCATGTGCAAGCCAAACTCACACAGGAACCACAAGAGGCAGTTTTTCGTACTTGAAAAAAGCACTCTCTGCAGAATTTGTCCACGGCAGGAAGCAGAGGGTGGGCTCAGTAGCAGAAGCCTGGTTAGTCAGGTTTTGATTCCTCCAGCCAGTACAATCAGAGAGCCTCCCCATGCCTTTGTGGGGCTGGCAGGGCAAAGCACACGCACAGCTCTGCTTCTGCCATCCATGTGGTGTTTGCAGGGCTCTGTCCTCACCCCTCTGCTCTTTAGCATCTTCACAAACGGACAAAGGACTGGAAGGGCCACGGAGTAAGTTCACAGATGGCTCAAAACTGAGAGGAGCTGCTGAGGCCCTCAAAGGCAGGGAGGCCCTGCAGAGAGACCTCAATAAATGAGAGGACTCGCAAATCACCAATTACATGGAGTTAAACAGGGGAATGTGATGGATTCTGCACCTGGGATGGTCCTGGGTGTCCTGGTCAGTGGTGAGTTGGACATGGGTCAGCAGTGCCCTATGGCCGGGAGGGCCATCCCTGTCCTGGGGCACCAGGCCCAGCATGGCCGGCCGGGCCAGGGGGGGATTGTCCCGCTCTGCTCCAGGCTGGGGAGGCCTCACCT
>CM019236.1:1989437-2029150 GCA_009741485.1 Malurus cyaneus samueli | reverse complement strand
GGAGAGCGTGCAAAGGAGGGCACAGGGATGGTGAGGGGTGTGCAGGGGTCCCGTGAGGAGCGGCTGAGGGCTCTGGGTCTGTGCGGCTGCACAGGAGGAGCCGGAGGGGAGCCCTCACTGCAGCTCTGCAGCTTCCTCGGGAGGGGACAGCAGGGACAGGGGCTGAGCTCTGCTCTGGGACAGGGACAGAACCCGGGAATTGGCCTGGAGCTGGGTCTGGCAGGTTTAGGCTGGAGATGAGGAATGTTCTTCCCCCACAGGGTGGTTGGGCACTGGAATGGGCTCCCCAGAGAATGGGCACAGCAGCAGCCTGACAGAGTTCGATAAGAATCTGGACAATGCCCTTGGGGACACGTTGGGACTCAGGGATGGTGCTACGCAGGGCTGGGAGCTGGACTCTATGATCCTTGAGGGATCCCTTCCAATTCAGTTTATTCTGTAGCTCTGCAGTTCTGTGATTCTGTGGCTCTGTGATTCCATGCCACTGGGACAGACTCAGCACCATCAAGGAGGCTCCCACTAAATGAACCCTTGTGCACTGGTGGTGTGGCATTTCCTGACAGATCACTCCCAATTCTGTGGCAGTGGGGCAAATCATCTGGATAACTGCGGGATACCTGTTTTTTAAAATTAAAGGCCTTCAACCAAATAACACAGGGAAGCTGGGTTATTTTGTTGAATAAAGCCTGAAAGTTTAACAGTGGAGAACTTGAATGGCAAGATTTAAGCAAGCCTTAGCTTGTGCTTGATAAACAAGCACGCTGTACCCAAAGCAAAACCATGCAAAACTTTTCAGGGTTGCAGCAAGATGGCTGCGGTGATAGCAGCACATGATTACCCTTCTGCTCACCCAGGTTCCACAGTGAAAGCAGCCTGGCGTGTTCCATGTTCCCTAAGACTTCTCCTTCTTAATTAGCAAGTCATGAGGTTGACCCCAAACTAGCCAGGTCTGTGTGAAAATCACCATCCTGATTACAAAAGAAGTCACAACTCCAAGAGCAAGGAAAACATCACTGAAGGGAAAAGGTGCAGCTGCCCAATGCCTCTTGTGAACAGCTATTAGGGCCGCCTGTCTCTGTAAATCTCTGGGAACACACGCTCGAAATATAGAATAAACATTAATAAAGAGCAAGCCACTTTTTCCCCTCCCGTCTTTCACACCATTAAGGTTGTAGCCTTGAGGGCTCACAGGTATGCATCCAAAGGTGAAAAAGAGACTAGCAGATGCCCATATGCATCCAGGGCGGAGAACAGGGCTGCAGGAACACCACCACCGCCCACTTCCACGCTGCAGAGGCAATTGCTGCGCTCGGTGGCAATGCCTTCAGCGGTAATGAAAATGCTCCCCTGGTAAAGTCACGGCAAGAGTGAAGGGCAGACGAAAACATGAGTCATCCAGGTGCATAGCAGACAGGGGAATGTGGGTGTGTTACCCGGTGGCTCCAAGCCAATGTGACCTCAATTAAATTTCGGTGAATGATGGGCCTTCCCCTCTTCTGAGTACACACTCATCTCCTTGGTCTCCAGAGATACATCCACCGTGCCTAAACACAGCTCTTTAATCTGGAGAGCTCTCCTGGAGAGCCTGAGTCAACACATGGCAGCGCTGGTTTTGGTGGTGGTGGCGGTGGTGTTCCTCTCCCTATCAGTTTTGCTCACTCTTCCTTGGGTTTACTTGCTCCTACCAGCACTTCTACAACATCCAGGTCCCTGCCAAAATCCTACAGTGTAACTGCTGGTCTGTCTGTCCCCATTTGCAACCCTTTCCTATTTTCCTGCTGCCTTAGAGCACACAGCCCGACTGCGCTGAGCAGAGGAAAGCCCATGGACAAACACAGGTTAATTTGGAAATTCTTGAACTCAAATGCCGTTAAAAGTGCTTGCCAGGGACTTCAGTGAAAGCAGGCTAGCTCCCAGATCCAGCACACTCCCATAGGAAACCTGTGTAAACTAATTCCGTCGAACCGTTAGCACTCGGGGTGATTAACCGCAGGAGTCTCTGATCTTCCCTTATTAAAGAGAAGGAGAATGAAATTCACTGATTCATATCAGCTTAATATAAATCCTTGTGAGATTCACAGATGAGCTCAGCCATAGCAGGATCTGGTAACCACCACAGGGGGAAAAGAAAACTCTCTTTCAAGTACCCCTCCATGTGACAGGGGATGGCCGAAGCCATTCGTGCCAGGTCACAGTCAAACCCAGACTCCCAGGCCGTGGTGTGCAGCAGACAAGTGCACAGAAGAATTGCGACTCTGAGAGGATTTTTGCTCTGATGCCACTTTTGAATAGTTGGCACTCGACAGGTAGGCGTGTGCCATCTTGTTTTAAACAGCTCCCTCTACACATGCTAAGTGTTCTCCGGAGAGATTTGGGCTAGGGGTGAGCAGGATTAAGGATGGCTGTAGTTTGACTGCAGAGATAAGTCCCTGCCGCAAGACCTTTTGCCTTCGGTAGCTGAAATAGTGCTCTGGGGCAGCTCTGGAGGTGCTCACCCCATGTCAGAGAGGCCACCCCTAATAACCTCAAACCCTGACTTTAGATGCCCCAGCGAAGCAGCACATGAGTACAGCTTTAGCAATGGCTGAACCAAATCTTGTTTCAGATACTTACAGTTGTTCAGTGTTTTAATATGTTTTATGATGTAGTTTTTGCATACCTGGTTGTTTCACTGCATCCATGTGCAATCCTGCACCAAAGTGCAACTCCAGGACAACAACGAAAACAGGTGGCAAACACAGCGAGCTATTTCCAGCTCTACTTAGCAGAGCACTGCTCATTTCAGTGCTTCCCCCAGGGACCTCCTTAAGAATAAGGACTGCCTCTCATGGGTTGCATGCTGTATGGCAAAAACTTGGCTCCTGTCCCAAAAAAATACAGGAGTAGAAATTTGGAAATGGTTAAAGGCACAGCAGCATTTCCTTTCCAACACGGAGTCACAATCGTGTCCCTTTCAGTTTGGAAATTCATACATGAGGACAGCTTGATTAGGATCAGGGAAAAAAAAATCTAGTGAAGTGGGAAACAATGCCCCATTTCAAGAATGCCATTATTCATGGAATTAGAAACCTAGGGTCCATAAAAAAAATCAAGCAGAAACTGAAGTTGGCTAAAGGGGATGGCTTACTAAATGCTACAGCATCTTACAAAAAATGTTTAAGGGTGCAAAGTGACGGAATGCTTGAAAAGCAAAAGAAACCAGTTCCTCAGATGAAATCCTCAGATTTCAGTGCTTACAGATGTGTTAGAACATAGATTTTGCACAAATGTGAGAGGTGCTGAGTAGATCCTAAACCTACCAGGCATGCCTTGGCATTATTGGATGGGACAACTTCGGGCCCTCGGCACATGCCAGCTTCAGTGCTGACCTCAGATCCCTCATCCAGAATTCACAGGCAGAGCAACATGTAAAAAAATGACTGCTTTAATTGTAAAAAAGTTTTCACATGGAAAGGGCTCCAGATAAAGGATGACTCATAACTTTAATTTAGCTTTAAATACTTGCTATTTGCAAACCAAACAAGACATTCCCTACTCCCTGTGTTACCTATAAACCAAATCAACAAAGATAGCTTTCAGTTGAACAAAGCACGCCTAGGCGATAAGGGGTGAGAAATACTCTCTGCATCATTATATTACTTACACAAACTTAGGGAGAAATGGCACCAGTCCCCACACAAACACCACATCAAAATGTGAACTTTAGTAGCATTCCTAAAGCACATTAAGACACCAAAAATTTGATATTGCCACTTCTATTTTAACTACTACAAAGATACAGAAGCCTTTTGCCTGCTATTTTTTTCCCTCAGCTTTACTGGACACTACATACACCCAAATTCCTAGCTGACAGACATTTCTAACTAGCTGAAGAGAATAGCTTCTTCCCTTTAACGAAGAGTAGTGAGAAAAACAGGTCCTATTCACCCAGCATTAATGTGGAAATCATCTGTTTGCTACACATTCTGTAAGGCAGCTGGAACAATGAGGTACCAAGGGAGAAGCACCACGGGGCTGGTGATGACCCGGGGCGGGCTCACCGCACAGCACATGCTGCTGGAGGAACGCCGGAGTCCTCGCAGCAACACGTCCTCAGTCCCTGCATGGTCAGCCTTCCCTGCTGCGTGTGCATTCCTGCAGGAATCCTGGCTCTTCATTGGATTCCCAGGACAGAGCAGGTTTCAAAAGGAAATTCCGTGCAGGTGATACTTAAGCGGCATTTTGTGCAAGCACTCTTTATTCTCTGAGCCAGGTTTATTTTTTGCTCAGCATTACTCAGTGGATTTTCCTTCGCTCACACTAAAGTGGTTACACTGCCTTGCCGAAGAAATCCGAGGCATTGAAGCTGGGAATCCTTCACTGCTGAACAAGACTGCTATAAAAAACAAAAAAAACAAAAAAAATTCTAGAATTTTGTCATCAAATGCATGAAGTCTTAAGTCCCCAACAGAAGTGTGTCCTCTAAAAAAGTAAACACAAATTACTTAAAAAAATGGTAAACTACAGTTTCACCACAAAGGTGCGATAAGAGGCAATTCAATATTCAGAGCAAAAATTTTCCATACACCTTCTTCCCTAAAAAGAGATGTGACATCAGCACTGCACTTACACAATCCTGTCTTTCAGAGTCTTGAGACTACAACTGTTTGCCACCTCCATGCCTTGATAAATTCAACCACCACCAAATACCTGATGAACTCTCTTTGGCCGTGTCCGTGCACAGAAAAAAAAACAGAGCAACCATTCAGATAAAATATTACAGGTTTATTTAAAACTTGTTTTCACCTTGAATATGCAAAATACAAATTCCAACAAAATGTTCATTATTACTTCGTAGTTTACAAATATACAAAATAGAAGTTTGCTTAAATTTATATTACATATTTATTATGTAAAGAACTATATAGAAAACATTTGTTCTGCTTAAGGCATATTTGGGAATAAACCATTGTACAAACTATTGCACATCGAAACCACAGTGCATTACAGACTGTCTGCATAAAGTTATTTTCATTAATTAAAAAAGTAAACCAGGTTATTACCGATTAATGAGTCATAATGAGCAATCGAAGACAAACAAATTCATTTCCTGTCAGCGATATGCAGCAGTTTGAGAACTTTGGCTTCCTGTTTTTTGGTCTCTTAGAACAACAGTCCACTAAGCACATGAAATTAGCTTTTAAAAATATAATTCTGTAACCTGAATTTTCCTCCTCTTTTAACATTGTAATGGTCTTTTAGAAGGAAAAAAAAAAAAAAAAGTACAAAGACAACATGATCTAATATTGCATTGAAAGGAAATTAAGGGAATGTCATTTCCCTGTGTAATATCCCCACCCTCCGAACTACAAACAGTCTGTTTAACCCTGATATCCGTGACTTCCAGTCACTCCTTGGCATTCTGTAGTCCAGAAATAATTCAAGTTGGATTTACAAATGGAATGATAGAAGATCCAGTCATTGACCCCAATGTCTTTGGTTCTCTTAAGCAAATAACTATAAAAAAAAAAGTTGTAATGTCCGTATGGAGTTATCCCTCTTTTCCACTCTTTGGAAGACTTCACCTCTATTATCTGTAGTGCTTAAAATGAGTTCTCCCCATCTTGTGGAAGACAGTCCTTGTGCTGTAAATACTGAATCTCTGCGGCAGTCAGGGGAAAGATCCACTGCTTTCCCAATCAGAAGTGCCTCTTCATGTGTAAGGCAAGGTGGTCCGACCTGGAAAAGGCTCTGTCACACCGCTGGCACTGGAAAGGGCGGTGGCCTGTGTGTTTTCTGTAGTGACGAGTGAGTTCATCAGATCGGGCAAACTTCCATCCGCAGCCTTCCCAGTCACAGTGATAAGGCTTCTCACCTGTAGAAAAAAGTCAAGCAATAAGACACAATAGTTAGGTTTTTTTTTTATTTGTGGCACCTTTTTTCTTGCACTTGTACTGGATAAAACAAGGAGTGGTCAAATGCAACAAACTTCTCAAAGCAGCTGCAAACAAACTATGAAGGCTAAAATAGCAACACTATTTTATGCTAACACATCTTTTCGAGATGTGCAGGTGCTAGGAAATGTAGGTGTCACTTAAATCTTCATAAAAATGCTCGTTTTCGCTGCCTTGCACACAAGACTTCAGAGCACCCGAGTGTGTATTTTTGCCAGTGGTATTACACAATCAAACAGCAACCAGAAATAGCTCAGCAGACAACGTATTTAGATAATTGTAGGTCTCAAGAATTAAAAAACAGCCGGAAACTGTTTTCATTAGCTCAGCTTGATTAAGGACTCGGTCTTACTAGTGTCTTCATTATACAGAAACCACTGTTGATGGCAAGATGAGCTTCCCTAGCAATTACAAACTCCCTGTCCTACACATCCTGGGGATGGTGCTGACTGGCTCGGAGTAGACATCCGCTTTCCTGACCTTTTTTCCCCCTGGTGCCATTCAGCTGAAGATGCAGACGAACTACTGCAGTGCCAGTATATTTTCCCTTTCCCATCTCTCTTCAGGAGAAAGTTCTGAATCGGGTTCACAACCCGGGGATTCCAAATTATGCAAATTCCCAGGTTATTTAGTCACTGTTACAGAATGCCCACACTGGCGAAACCCGTGCTCTGTACCTGCTTTCACAAACTCAGTTACTGCAACGTCACACTCCGCTTGTGAGGTTAAGTTTGAAACATGGGCTCAGATACACACACTTTGGGCGGGTTTTATCCCAATTCCAGCAGCAATCAACGGTTAAACTATGCTGGTACAGGAAGATAAGTTCTCCCACAGGTAGGTGAGGCACTCGGCGAGAGCTGCCAGCTTTCAAAGCTCTTGCTTTCTGTTTTCTCAAAAAGGGAGCAACAGCTTGCAGAGGTGCACCGACTCTCACTCTACAGCCAGCCAAGGGAGGGTGCCTGTGAAACGCTGAACCACCAGCAAAGAAAGCTCCGATCTTTATCCGAGCCCTGCTCCCTTCTCAGAGGGGAGCAACACCATCCAGAGCAACAAATCCCAGCTGGCCTCCACCCACCTGCTAATTAACCAGCCGCATAGCAAGAGAGAAGTAACAAATTCTGACTTGGCAAGAAACCCACCCGCTCCCACAACTGAGTCACTCTGAACCATGAAGCCAAAATGTCAAGCCAACAAGCCAAGGCTGCACAGGACTTCACGTAGCCACGGGGGGAGGGGGAAAAAAAGCCCAGAAACCCAGCACAGGAAAGTTACATTTTGTTGCCTTCAGCCTTCCTCCTCTGCTCATGCCCTTCCACGGTCCGAGGCGGTCACCCCTTGCCGCTCACGCCAGAACATCCCCCAGACGCCGCGCCGGCACTAACCTGTGTGGGTTCTCAGATGCGCCTTGAGATGAGAGCTCCTTGGTGTAGGTTTTGCCGCAGCCTGCATAATCACAGGTGTGTGTCGCCGTCCTTTTCCTAGGCCATGACCGCCGTCCCCTCTTGGGTTTGGTCTCCTCGGGCAAGCAGCTCCCCGGCGGCATCAGCTCTAGAAGCGGACAGGGAGGAGTGAGCACCGCCGGGGCCAGCGCCAAAGCGGAAACATCCGCTGCCCCAGCACCAGAGGACTCACCTTGGTACTGGAGCGCGCCGGGAGGGAGCTGCTCGGGCAGGAAGGCGGGGTAACCGGGGGCCGGGGGGTACCCCGGAGGCAGCGGCAGCGGCGGGATGGCTCAGCCCCGCCGTGGCGGGGAGACAGTCTCTGCCGCTCAGCATCTCCTCGGGCCCCGCGAAGGCGTACTCCGGGCGGGCAGCGGCCGGCTGCCCAGGGCGAAATCGTGCTGGGGGCCTCCTCGGGGGCTGCTCCCGTGCGGCGGCGGCGGGGCCAGGGTGCACGGCGGGGCGGCCTCCTGCTTGATTTTGGGGCACATCCGTGGCATGGAGCTGTAGGGCGCCCCGGGGCCGTCGGCGCCGGGCGGAGGGCGGCGGGGCCACTCTTGGGGCTAAGCCCCGGGTGGCTGTAGTCGCCCACCGCCTTCACCACGTAATTGCCTCAAGCTGCCCCAAGGGCGGCAGCGCGGCCACGGCGCTGGCAGGTTACACCGCGTCCAGGTCTGGCCGCATCAGCTCGGCCACGAAGCCTCCCGAAGGGGACACATCGGTGATGTCGGCCAGATTGAAGGGCGCGGCGGACCCGGCGGCGGGCGCCCCGTCGCAGCTGCCCGCCGCCGCCGCCGCGTAGAGGAACTGGAGGGCTCGGCCGGGGCGCGGTGTACGCGAAGGCCCGGCGGGGCAGGGGCTGGCGGTGGGGGCCGGGGCGGCGGCGGCGGCACCACCACGGCGGCGGCGCGCGGGCTCCTGGTGCATGAGCGAGTTGGAGAGGATGAAGTCGAAGTCCAGCGCTCGTGAACTCTCTCGGCGTCACGGCGGGGCCCCAGACCGGCGGCACCTCCAGGTCCGACGGCGGCGTCTCCACCGCCGCACCGACAGCGCCGCGGCGGCCGCTTTCAGCTGCGACAGCTCTCCCGCCAGCGCTGGGGGACATTCGACGACTCAGCCCCGGCCGCGCCGCGCCCCCCCGACGGCCCCGCCCCGCCCGGTCCCGTCCCGTCCCCCCGGCCCCCGTGCGTGTCGCGGCGCCGAGGCGCCGATACTCACGTTGCCGGGGGCCCGCGGGGCCGCGCCGTCTTCTCGCGACCCGCGGCGCCCGCCCGCGAAGGTGGCGATGGAAGGGAAGGAGCGTGCCGCTGAGCGCCATCTCGCACTCGGCCGGGGGGCTGCCTGCGGTGGGGAGGACACAGCGGGGTCAGGCCGGCGGCCGGGCAGGGAGGACGAATGGACAGAGGGAGGGCGCAGCCGCGCCCGGCACCACCCGCATCCGGTGCGGGCGTCCCGCCGAGCCGCCGCCGCCGCCGTGGTCCCGAGCGCGCCGCGGAGCAGAGGGAGGGAGGCGGCACGGACGGGCGCCGTCCAGCCGCGCGGAGCCGGCGCAGCCCGCCGCCGCCGGGCGGTGCCGCGGGAGCGCCCTGGTGGTTTTTCTTCTTCTTCCTCGGCGCTGGCGCGAAGCGGGGCGCGGGTCGCTAGCGGCGCGCGCGGTTACGAGGAGGAGGAGGAGGAGCGGGCGGCCGCCGCCCGGCAACGCGGCTCCGCACCGGCAGGGCGGCGGCGCGAGGCGTTTCCCGAGGAGCCGCGGCCATTGGGGAGCCGGCAGGACGGAGGCGCGGTGGTGCCAGTGGTGAAGGAGGATGGATGGAAGGAGGGATGCGCCGGGAGCGCTTCACCGCCGCCGCCGCGCCCCGCTCGGCACTGCGCTGTCCTGTCGCCGCCGCTCCCTCTTATCACCTCACTTCTCGGGCGCGCCGCCCCCGGCGCCATTGGCGACGGCACAACAAACGGACATTGGGGCAGGGGGCCGGGGGCGGCCGGGGCGGGACGGGCGCGGGGAGCGCACAGAAAGAGCGGGAGCTCCGCCCCGAGCGCCCCGTGACGCGGGCGGTGACGCCGGTGTGCGGGGGGGCGGGACACGGGGACACACGCGCCGGTGGATGCCCGCGCGCCGCGGGGTCTCCTGCACCGACGGCCGGGTGGCACCTCCCGTCGGGAATCTCGGCCCCGCGTGGAAGGCAGGAGGTGGAGCGGAGCATCTCCAGCGGCCGGCGGTGTCTCTCCGTCTCTCGGTCCTTGCCCTTTCCCTTGCATTTTCGGTTATTACTTAGTTTTCTTAGTTTTTTTTTTAATATTGATTTTTTTTTTTTATATTCTACCCTACTTTTTCTTTCCCCGCTGTTCTTATTTTTCTTACCGCTTTTTATTCATTCTCCGAAGCAGCCCTCCACCCTCCCCCCGAGTGCGCGGTTCTTCGCGCAGCCCGTTCCAGCCCTGGGCTATTCTTGCTCCTCCGTCGCGGGGACCCTGCGGTTCGGGGAGCCGTCACCTCCCACTCCCTGTGGCGCCTGAGGCGCGGTGGGTACCCTGGGAATACTCCGTTAGAAAAAGGGGAAAATAAATAAATAAAATTACAAAACTATCCCAAAACAGAACACAAGCCCCCGGGGGACCGCAGAGAACGGACCGGGCTGGCCGGCAGGAGGACCGTCCGGCTCCTCCAGGGGCAATGGCGAGCCGGCGCCGCGCCCCGGCGCCGTGCGGCCCCGACGGGCTCGGTCCCGGTGCTGCCGATGGGCTCCGTCCCGCTCCTCCCCGTTCGCCGGGGAGCCCCCGTGAGCAGTGTCCCGCTGCCCGGCCATGCCCCGCTCGGTCAGTGGGGTCTGTGGCCGTTCCCCACCCTCGACAGCCACCCCGCTGCCCCCCGGCGCCGCCGGCCGCTCTCCAGAACTGGTCGGGCCGGAGGGGTGAAGTCCTAGCTCTGCGTGATTTGCAAATATGAGCCTGAGTAACTTACGATGACTAAATTAAACCCTAAAATAATAATAAAACGCCGGGCTTTATTTTGCCGAACTGGTTTTACCGGTTTTGTGTTATGTTAATTATTAATAAATTTTGGCACTAAAAAGCAGAGTGTTTTTTTTTTTTTTCCTTTCTGCGCAAAGCCGTGTCTTGGCAAAGGATGTGCCAGGAACCACCGGTACAAAAAGGATTAGTGTGGGGAGATGAAGGCTGGTGAAATACAGGACAATGCCCAAAAAGGGAAGGGAGGCACCTTCTCTTTTGGAGGTGCAGGGCTGCGGGATCAGCTCAGCCCCCTAGGACCAGGTCCCAGCTGTGGCTCCCACCCAGGTTTGTGCTCCAAGTGCCTCTGACAGCCGCTGTGAGCATCCAAACTGAATGCCAGAGATTTCAGCTTTCCAGCTCAGTCTCGGGAGGAAGCCCTAATGTAGACATATCAGATCGCTGAACATTTCTTCCCCATCAGTTGTTTTTCATTTGTTCCCTTTCGCTGTAAATTTGTTAATTTACACATCTCCTAAGCAATGCAGCATTTTCCATGACCAAATTTCAAACTCAGGATCACTTGAGGCCAACATTCAAATTAAAATCACATCTCTTATTAGAAATGGGAGAACAAGAATGCTTCAAAAGCAGATAAGTGATCTGATATCTTTGAAATAAGTGCCAGAACTTCACGGGTTCCAGGAAGAGAAGGCTTCGATATTGCCGACTGAAATAATACAGGTTTGCTTTCACAATCTTTCATTAAAATTGACTTGATTGCCATATTTCTGGATAATTCAAGCAGATGCATGTGAGGTATGTGTAAATTCATGTTAAAAAGATGTGGCCCACTTTCATCTGAGTCTTAGTTTTGGATTGTGTAAATGTTGGCAGGGTGCTTAAAAACTGTTCATTTGCAGGCATTGTTAAGTCCAATGACACCTGCATTTGAACATCCCACATAAAGACCAACTTTTTTTTTTTTTCCACTAATGAAGCACATCAGTGATTTCCTCCCTTAAACGATAAGTACTGTGATTTAATGGTCCTGAGAGTGGAAATTAAATGCATTAAGTCTGCAAATGTGCACAGCTAATGCTTCCCCAGACTACACAACAACCTAAACGCTTTTTTCTTAGAACAGATTTATTTTAACATGCCTTCTGCTGTTGCCAGCTGACCATTTCTCCAAGTCTCAGTTTGCTCCAAATTTCCCAATTTTTTTCTCAAACTTTCCTTCCACTAACTCAGAACACAGCATGTTTCTGCGCTGTTTAAAGACGGCTTTAGGGATTGCCTAACCCCGATAGAGAATTGCACAGAATTTGTGTCCTTCTTGCCTTGGGATGTGCAATGACATTTTTCCATATGATGCTATGCTGGGACAGGACAGAGAGGAGTCTGCTGCAGCCAGACTGCTGTGACTTCTGTGTGTTTCTTTCCCTCCACAGGTGGAAGGAGGACGTTTCTTCCACATCTACCACATCTCACTGTGGCAGTGGGGTTGCCCTAGGCTTGCCACTGGTGCTGCTCACTCATTTTGGCACAAGAATTATTACCTGATGCAGAAACTTGTATCAGTGGCCAAAGTGCTGGGCAGAGTAGAAATGACCGAGTGAAAGGCCTTAGTGTACATTTCAGTCAGTGCTAAACTAGTCATCTGTGTGTATAAACCACAAAAAACAGAGGGAAGCCAAGGAAGAGTGCAGGTTTCTGGTGCAGAGACAGTCCTCAGGAAATGGCATCACGTTAAAAAACATTAAGAACATCAACAAGAAGAAAAAACAGTCGAGCCGATTGTGCCTGAAACAAAGACCAATCTGTTTATCCTTATATGTTTATTTTAAAGCTTAAGTTTGGAGCTCGATTTTCAACAGACTGCCTCTGAGGAACCACAGCTTGTCCCCTTTGATTTGGTTGTCTGTGGTAGCAGCTGATGGGATCAGGGACTGCAGACTTTGGGAAAGTGACTTATGGTGTTGTTGGGGTCAGACAGCAAGATGCTTTCCTGGCCTCTTTGGGATTGCAGCAGTGTTATCCCTGCAGCAGGTAGGCTACAGGGCCAGGAGCTGCCTGGGCCTCTGCTCCAGTCCTGGCACAACATAATGAAGGGACAATTTGGAACAAATTGCTGATGCTGGTTTACATCCAATAAAATCCCTGTTGCTGATTCATCAAAAACTGGTGATTCCATAACCCTTGGTGCTGTGCTGCGTTTTACCCTAACAAGGTTGCTGAAGAGCAGGTGAAATTCCAGGAGACTTGGCATCTGGAGGGTTTCTTATTTTCAGAAATTTTAGCAGCTAATTTTGCTGCTAACCCAAATTAGAAGCACTGCAGCCAAGAAAGAGTCAAGGTGTGGGAGCTCACACGTGCACCTGCTGTGCAAAGCGTTCTCTGGAAAGGGGTGGTGCAGTGCTAAGGATCCACCCAGTTCCCCCAGGATCTCTGCTCACCAAGGAGGATGAGACCATCCAGAGCCACAGCCTTCCTGGGCTCTGCTTCAGGGACACCTATCCTTGGGGATCTGTTGTTTGCCATATATGTTCTTCACCAAGTGCAACTGATCTCAAGCTTTGTCTATTCCTGCATGGGTTACTTTGTTTTCTATTAAACAGGAATAAACTCCTGCTCAGCTGGCAGTTGTACTTGTGGATTATTGGTACAGTGCAAAGGGCATATCTCTGAAGATTGTGAACAGTTCCAGGCAGGTTTCAAGGAGGAGAAAGTGTGCACATACACAAATGGCACATGCATGTTTAGGATCATAAATGTTTGTGCTGGGAATGTCAGTCGTGCCCATGGTCAGATCTGTTCTCACCTGCCTTTTGGAAGCCTGACGGTATCTTGGTGAATGCTGTTTTGTTTTTCTAGGAGGTATCTAAAAGGATGTGGATGTGAGACATGGTTTAGTGGTGGGCTTGGCTGTGCTGAGTGGAGAGGACAGGTTATGATTCCCACTGAATTTCCTCCAGGGTAATAACTCCTGTCTGAGATTCCAGAGGTGCTGATTCCCCCATTGGGTACCATCCACTCAACTTTATGCTCCCCTGGCAGAGGCAGTCACAGCCCTCACACAATTCAGTGCCACCCAGGATTACTTGCATGCAGTAACTTTCTGCTTTCAATCCAAGGGCTGTTGAATTCCTTTAAGAGGCAAAAATACCTTGACTTGCTTGTGGAAAACAGTTTTTCTTTTTTCTTTATTTTTTTTTCCGGTTGAGCATAGGCATCCTTGCTTTGATGGGTTAGCCCCATCTGTCATTGTTTTTAATGGGTTTGCTCCATCTTGGAATTTAGATGTTCCCCAAACTCTAACAATGACTCAAATGAATGGCTCCCACAGTGGGACTGGTGCAAACAAGAACTCCACAATACGCATCCTTTTCAAAGTACTGTATGTAATGTGGGGACACTCACACACAGAGAAGAGGATGAATTCTTGTTTATTTGTTTGTTTGAATTATTTTTGTTGCATGCATGAGGCCGATGCATTGTATTTTTTTCCAGAAGTCACAGAATGGAGAAGTCACAGAAAAATAGAGAAAACTTGGGAAATTACCAGCTTCTAGCCAACCAGATGGTCCCCACTGCTGGGTGATAGGTTTGATATATCCTAGAAGATGCAAGGAAGTGTGTCTGTGAGAAGACAAAGTTCCTCTGCGGAGCTGTCTCTGAAGAAGAAGCCAGGAACTGGGATTACCATTAATTCACCTTTCTGCATCCTCCTTCAGGACCAGATTCTCTCATAATTATCTGTGTGACATATTTAAGGCATTGCTGTCCAATAGCCTCTGAAACTTATAATTTATCTGAAAGAATCCATTTTCTTTGCTGCAAGAAGGGGTTTTACTCTCCAACCATCTCTCACTGTGGAAAAACTACGTGTAAGAAATCTTTCCCATCCTCTGTGTCTCAGACCCTTCTTCCTCAGTATTCCTCACCTTTTAAGTAGCAATCTTTAACTTTTATTAATCATTGTTAAAAAAATGAATTATCTCGCTACAGATTTGGATTCCTAGAACATTCCCAAGCACTGGCAGTGTAAAATCAGTTCATCCATCTCTTGCCTGGGTAATTCCAAAATGAAGTGATCTCCTCACTTTTTTAATTTTTCTCGTGGTTGCTGAAGCTGGTGGGAGCAGGGGAGACTTTGGCACACCTGCTCTGATGTTTGGTGTTTCTTTTGTGTGTAGAAAAGCTGACAGCATTTTGCTACCATGGAAGTTCTAATACTGCAGAAATTTGGGGTTTGACACCCACTAAGGAAAACTCACTGCTTGAGGATTTTTCAAACCTTTCTCCCTGGTTAAGCTCTGAGTTTCTTCAATTTGAGTAAAAAAGGAATGTAATCTGAATTGGTAACATGCTTCCTACCAAAGAATTAAGGTACCTGATAGGAGAAAAATAGAAAATACAGGAGAGAGCTACTTCTTGTGCATAATGTTTTTGAATTCGCATGAGTAAGAGAGGGCTTAGCAGCAAAGTGCTCCTGAGTTTAACCAGTAGTATTTGCAATTAGATTTGTGCTAATGAGCTGGGTAATCACAGGACTGTAAACAACACCTCTGCCATCTTTCAGTGGTTCCTCCTACTCAGCCTTGGGGATAAATTGACCTAGACAGCTGATTCACCCAGGACATCTTTCTGATGTTTGCTGTGCTGAAGTCAGAAACATCTGTTGTTTCCCTGCACCAGCATCCAGTAGAGGAAACGATGAGATGAATTTCCCCTCATTTGAACAGGAATAAAGACATTGCAGGAGGACACTGGTGGAAAGGACCAGCGCTGCCTGCTCTGAGAAAATAAATACCAGGCTTTCCACATTGTTTCCATAAATGCCTCCAGCTTTGCTTGAACGTTAATGGACCAGCAGGAGCCCATTACTCTATGATAACAGTCCTTTGCTCACTTAATGAGAGCAGTATGGCAACTGCTCTCAGATTTTTAACAGAGGCACTGCATGACGATGACATCGCTGAAGGACAGTTTTGGTGGCTCCATTGCTTCCAGAAAAGCTTTGCCATGGACAGCAGCACAACCCAGTCAAGAGGCACACGGATGGCTGGTGGCACAAAATAGTCCCTTGCCCTGGGGGACACCTCACCACTTTCACTGCACCAGCAGAAGAATTTAATCTGCCCATCTTTGCTGAAAGTGAGATTCACTGCTTGCTTCACGGGCTCTGCCTCCAGGCAGGCTGAGACGGGGACAAGAAGTGCCATCGGAAATCAGTAAGGAGAAAACATGGGGAAATTAATAATGGTGTGTTCTGAGCAGGGTTTGAATAGCATGCAGCAATTGAGGCCCGGGGCCACACTCTGCACAATGAGGAAGAAACAAAATAAGGAATAGCTGCTCATTAGGCTCCAGATTCAGCCAGCCTAAATTCCACCTAAGCCTTTGTGCCAAGTGCTTCCTACTGGCAGGCGTTGGGCCTTTGGGGATGCCGAGTCAATGGGAAGCCCTAGGTGGAATTTAGTGCAAGGAAAAATCTGTCTGACACCCAGCAACACTTACCTTGAGCAATCAGTGACGCAGAGCTCCTCTGGAAAGCAGCTCCTGATCTTGCAGTGTGAGAAAGGGGCCAAGAGACGAGCAGCATAGGCGCCAACTCCAGCTTCTGGCACAAACCAATTATTGTAGCAAGAACAAATAGTGTGTGCCAATTGGTATTTAGGCCAAACATTAATTTTTCTCACAAACTTTATTTAATAATTTTTTTTTTTATTTTTTTTAACTAGAGGCTGGTGAATTACCACCATCTATTGTGCGAGGGCAAATTGTGTACAGTGAACTTAAATAAAATAAGTTTATGCTTTGAGTACTCAAAGAATGCTCCAGTAATATAGACCAGCATTTCTTTGTAGTGTGATTTGGGACTTAGAACCAGTGCAGCAACCAAGAGATGCTAGAAAAATAGTGAAACATAGTAATATTACAAATAGAAGTACTTGCAACCCAAGTTAATAATAATCTAGGATAGCTGCATCCACATGAACGTGAAGACATACTACATTGTAGAATGAATTCATGATTTCTCTATCCTCGACCCACTATCAAACAATGCAATTGTCATAATAATTTCTACTATCTGCTTTAACAAATCCATTGTCTTAGCACAATAGAGAACAGTAGTGACTCAGAATAGGACAACCTACTAGCTTGTGATCTGCCACAGAGAAAGTGGCCTAGAGAAAAGGGTGATGCCTAGAACCAATCAAAGACAAATCACACGATCTTAAGATGACTTCATCATAGAAGTGGAGTCATTTTGAGGCAAGGACGGAAGTAAGAGTTTGTATGGCTATTTCCCAAAAGCACTGAATAGTGCTGCAGGATTTACAACACTGGCAGCTCTGGTCTTCAGTCCCAGACATGATTTTTAAAGTTAAACTAGATTTTGCTGTGCCTGAAAGTTTCTCAGCCACACAAGTGATGCCTTCTTTATACCCAAATTCATGTGTGTGTGGCTGTGGTTCCATCACTTAAAAAGGGGCTGGTTCCCGTCTGTATTATGTCTCAATTTTGGCAGTCAGAAAGGACATTTGAGTCCTGTCTCTCCTCCTCTGAATGCCTACATTTGTGTCACAGAGGTACAGTGAAATCTTAAATCTCCCACTCTGCCTTGGTCATGAACCAGGGAAATATTTTGAGATGATTGGACTGCAAAGGAGAGGAAGATGTCTCTTAATTTAATGGAGTCTTAATTCACTTTGTGAGGTAACTGACAAGACCCAGATGTCAGAGCTATGAAAATCCAAATCATATTTCTTTGTGAGGTGTCTGCCACCCTTTAAAAGGGCATGAGGTAGAAGAAAAATAGAGACCTCTTGGAAGTCTCTTGTGGTGTATTTGGTATTACAGAGAGAAGAGATTCCTTTAATCCAAGACCCAAATTGCAGAAACCTCATCAATGCACATCTGTTCCTTGCAATATTTTAACATTGCACATCTGTTCCTTGCAACATTTGCAGCTTCCCTGTCTGCTCTTTCTCTCCAGGCTGCTCATGTCTCTGAGCCTCCTATGCATTGCCTCTGCTTTGCAGATATTGTTGATGTTGTTTTCTTGTTTTGATTCATATCATCCCAGGTCTACATTTTCTTCAGTATAATTTCCACACCCCCCCCCCCCCAATTTCCCATTTCCCAAATTTTGGGAAGCCAGAAGAAGTTTTACAGGATGACAGCTGAGACAAACACCATGTTTTTTCCAGAAAGCTGCACATGGTGTTCTCAAGAGCAGCCTTGGGCACTGGTACATGGCCAGCTGTCTTCTATGGTGGAAAAAACATGAAGAAAGACTGCAGAGCAAAGAATTTGCATCAGGATACATAAGCTCTCTCCCCATCCCAGTTCTTGGGTCTGCTGTGACTCAAAAGCTGTGGGTTGCTTGAGTATCCAGTAGCCTAAGATAGGACGTGACAAAGAGATGTCTCCAGACAGTGATGCTGAGCTTTTCTTGACTCAGTTTCCTTCTGTTGGTGTTACATCCTTTGCATCATCCCACCCCACTCCTGGGCACTGGTACTGACAGCCCCTAGTGCTACAGGTGCTTGTCACAGCAATTCGTCACTGCCCATCCTCCTCCTGCTCTCTCTGCTCACTTGTCTCCTAAGCACCAATATTTGTTTCACAGCAGGTTTTCTCTCAAGCTGTGACTTTGTTCTGCACAGTCCATGGGAGAAATCTACCTAGCTTTTGTGCTTTATGCAGATACACTGAAAGCATTATCCTGAAGGACAAACAATTCCACAGCTGAATGCTTTACAGTGGTCAAGCACCCAAGTGGTCAGTGCTGGAAGCACCTGGAGTAGCAGTCCAAAACAGAAAATCAGAACAGAAAATTTAAATACTCTGAATGAAATACTGAAATATTCATATTTAATTTAAGGTAAAGGCTTAGTTAGAATTCTTGTTTAGGAATGGAGGGTGATTTTTAGCCCCAAAATTATGTTGCACTAGGTGTGGTACTGTGAGGAAAAGAGGCAAGCTTTTATTGTTGTGAGAAAGTTATTGAATGCCACTGCCTAGAGCAGTTTTTAGTGTGGAGTAAAACAGACAGTGATGAACACATTAGCTGTGATGTGAATAAGTATTTTTTTACTGAAGTTCTGGAGAAAAGGAAAATTAACAGCCTGTCACTCAGCAGTCAAGTCACAGTGTTGAACCTGTGAGTCAGAGTCATCTCCATGCTAATGCACCATGGAATAAGCACAGACCTATGACTTCACTCCAGGAATGAGCCACTCGTGGAGGGCAGCAGATACCCAGGTAGCTGCCAATTTCCAGCAGTAGCAAAGAAAGGCTAAAAAATGGGTTGTAAAGAAGGTCCTCCTTCTTTTTTTCACCCATGCATAACCTTTTTTGTGCATTCTTATCAATATCCTATCTCACAGCATTACTACCTTTTTGTTTTTCTTGGAGCTATGTAGGAAATCCACAGGAAATGAATTAAGCAGAAGACATGAGACAGTAATGAGATGTTGCTTTGCCTGGTAGATCTTTGGCTGAGATAATCTGAATTTAGTGAAGCTGAACTGATTAGTAAGAGGTGGTGAGACTTGGTGACACTGACTTCAGTGGTGGTGCTCTTTTCTTTTTTTTCTGAGAAAAGGTCAGGAAAACCTGGAGATTAGCAGCTGTTCTTCCATTCCTGCATCCTGCAGGAATCCCATGGGTTCTCTCAACCTTTCCCTTGTTCTGTGAGAGTCCTCCCTCCTCATTTGATAGATTGGCATATCTTTAAAAAGAGTGGAGTTTGTGGTGCTTTCCTTCCACATCTTTCCTGCTCAGTTGAGTTGCCAGTGCAAGAACAGTTGTGAGTTAGGCCAAAAACATTACTTTGGTGGATGGTCCCCTACAATAATTTCCCTACAATAATTTCTTGATGTTTATTAGAGACTCGTAGTGCAAGTGAAGTAAATCACATTGGAAGTATTAAGTTTCAAAGAAACCTGAATGGGTGTTACAATACAATTTCTAGATCTTGACTAGATCATGGATGTGATCTTGATAAAAAAAAAATACTC
This sequence comes from Malurus cyaneus samueli, assembly GCA_009741485.1. Classification (NCBI taxonomy): domain Eukaryota; kingdom Metazoa; phylum Chordata; class Aves; order Passeriformes; family Maluridae; genus Malurus; species Malurus cyaneus. The sequence continues at coordinate 2,009,791 of CM019236.1, read as the reverse complement.
CCAACCTGTAAAAAACTAGAGCTGAAGTTGAATGGTCATGAGGTCTGGAGGAAGAGAAGTCTGAGCTGGGTTCTGTGCTTGCTTCACATGATGGCTTCCCTGCAAGGTACCTGTGCTTGGGAATTCCTCCCTCTGACAAGGAGATTTTGATAACTGAGGTACCTCCCAGCCCTTCCAGGGTCTGTCTATGGGTATCAGTTGTTTAACCCCAGATGAACAACGTTTTCTGATGGCTCTCTGTTGGAAAAAGGCTGGAGATGCAGGCCCTGAGCAGCATCCAAAGCCATCCAAACCCAGCATCCTGGGTTTCCTCAAAATTGCTGAAATGGAATTTCCGGCCCATTGCAGGGCAGTTGGCCAAAGAGATGCTCTTTTTTTTTGTCTTCCCCAAGCTTTTTACTACATCACTTCCCCCCCTACTTGTTCTCTTAAAGCAGTGAACCCAAAAGCTTCTTTATGGATAAATGGTGACTCAGGGAAGGTGATCAATATCTGTGTGTCCTGCAGTTACGTCTGAAGTATTTGTCACTTCTTTCTCACTATTTTAACCCAGGCCAACAATTTGGGATAACTGGCACAGCATAAGACCACAACTTTTGTTTGCTTGTTTGACCAAATTTACCTTTTCGAGTCATTCACAGAAAAACTCTTAACAAGATGAAGGCCCTTTACTTGATGAAGAGGACACACCGCATAATTCTGATAAATTTTCAGGAACATAGTTCAGCCCTAGTTAAATATACTTCCCTGGCAAAGCGTGTGCAGCCTTTATTGAAAACTGATCAGCATGCCAAGTTTCAGTTATTAAATATGAGTTTGGGTTGTTCAGGGATGAAAGAAAGTAATACTTTTTCTTGGCCTGTAAGTGTATCAGAAACATCCATGCTAAATGTAATTAGACTTGAAACAAGGAGGGGGAGAAAAATGAGCCGGCAGAAAAGAAGTTACATTTTCCCTCAGTTGAAGAAAAAACACTCTCAAGTTCCGGATTCAAAAAATAGTTCCAAGCTAGTTAACAATTAAAACCAGTAGAAACGGTAATTCCATGTGAAAGGTCTGTGCTATTTTTAACCATGCCGTAAATAGACTGGTGTAGGATGTGGTTAGCCAGGCCAGAGCCCTGTTAAAATGAGGGCATTTACTGGGCAGCTGGAGTGGTGTTTTTTGCCGAATCAAAGAGCCTCTTTTCTACGCCCTCGTTGGCAGTTCCGCGCTGAGGTGTTTTAGCAAAAGAAATAAGGACAGCGTGAGCCTTTTCTCCCTTGAATAACCAGAGAGCTGCCAGAGCAGCTCTGGAGCCCTGAGAGCAGCCTCTGGACACCTGCCCTCTGCTTCAAGTCTCTGTTTTTTTCTCCCCAAATCTTTGACAGCAGCCCCTGGGAGAGGACAGGCAGCCCAGCAGGACTGTCCCCAGACCCACTAGGGCAGTCAGAAAGGTGACTTTGAATAATTGCCGCTTTGGCATTTCAGCTCAACTTCTCACTTCCTGGTGTTTACTTGCTGTGCCTTTGTTTTCCAGTCTGGAAATGCTGTTTCCAAATCCTTCAGTGCCCACTTGTGCATTTAGCTGTGTTCTGATCACGTGCAAAACGCAGCTCCAAGTACAGTTTTGGGTCTTGGAACTCCATGGTGGGCCACAGTAACTACCAAGCAAGACTGCTGGAAGTCTGCTTTGATCCGATTTCTGCACCATTCTTTGTGATTTCTTGACGTCCCATGAAATGAAGCTGCTGCAGTGGGTAGGTGGAGGGGGTTTGCTGATTCTTTTTGATCAGTTTGATTGTGGCTGGGTGTTTGTATCAGCCCGAGCTCCTCAGGCAGATGTGAATCAATCGTGAGTCCGTGATTTTGACAGTGCAGCTCACACTGGCTTCACCCAGAGGTTACATCTGCTGTAAGACAAGTGCCTGGGGCTGTTTCTGCCTTCTTGTGGTCACCTGTTTTTGGTGTGCAGCCTGTGGGTGGGCAGCAGTGCTCTTAGGGACTGACCTCACCACTGTGGGTGACACCTGTCCCTTGACCTCTGGATGTGGATACTGGACTCCTGGTTTTGGAGTGGTTATTTTGGCTTCTGCACCTGGTTTTCCTTCTTGTGGTGAGCACAAGGAGAGGGTTGTGAGGCTGGTCTTGCCCTGCCATGCATGCTGGAGGCAGCTGAGCTTGTGTCTGTGAGCCAGCGCGTGTCACCGCTAAATGCAAAGTCACCCTGGGTGGCCTCACCTTTGAGGTTGCCCGCGCCCTGGGGATCTGGAGAAGCTGCTTAAGGTTTCCTTCAGAAGGCCAAAACACTACCTAAAGGAGCAGGAAGGCAGTGCTGAGTGGGAAACGGGTTGTTTTCCACCCTTAGCTGTGAAATGCCAGCCAGACTCAGTCTTTAGCATTGGTTTGTTCTGTAGACACCAGTGTCCTGTTGTTTGGCACAGCAACATTCCTGTCTGGTATCTGGTGAGCCATCATTAAAAAAACAAAGAGCAATAGTTTGGTGAAAGTGCAGAGCCGATAGTGCTGAGTAATGTATTTGCATACTGGCATATGCTCTATGTAAGTAAATAAGATTATGTCAAACTCATCTGGAAGAGAGTTAATTTAACATCCTGGCTGAAGTTATGCAACCGGAGGGAGGCGGGGGGGTGGATGTAATAGACTGGCTGATGAAGCCTGGGGGACAAAATGTCCTAGTGGAAATTGTATGTAGCACAAAAGAATGTAACATAAGAACCCGGCAGAAGAGCGCTGATTCCAGGCTGCTCCTCTGCACAACACAACTGTTTTTCTGTTAGTTTTAGGGAGGCACGGGATGATGAGAGAAGGGGAAAGGAAAGAAAAAATTATCTGCAAGACAGATTTGATGTCTCCTTCACGTTGAAGAGTAAGTTTCTTTTGGTCCTGGTTCAGGAAAGCCCCTGCAGGACACACAGGGCGTGAGCATGGCTCGGTGCAGTTGATGGACAGTGGCCAGCCTGGATTGCAGGCTGAACAAAAGCTCAGGTCCTGTTTTCAATAGCTGACAGCCTGAGAGAGATGATCCCCTCCCAAACACGTCATGGCTTGAGAAGTTACAGAACTTCAGGGGTGTTTGGACTTGGACCCAACCTTCCCATGCGAGCTTTGATTTTTTAACAATTCATTTCAGGCACTTGTTTTGAACAACTCCAGATTTTCGGGCAGCTTTGTTCTGGACTCTCCACAGAAGCTTTGTATAGTTCATGTTTCTTTATTGCAGGCTGAAAGCTAACTTTTCTGTAGAGAAATAAATGTGCTTCTTGCAATAAGCAAAGTTTGAAATGCAGACCAAGCCCTTTGAAGGTTTTTGCATTCAGTACTGCAGACAAAACTCTTTTTCTCCCTGCTGATAGTCACACATCTCTAAATTCCATTTGACCCTCAACACCAAGCCCAGGGAGTGAGTTACTAAAGCCTGTTTGGGAAGAATTTCTTCTCCAAGAAGATGTAATCATGAGGCTGTCAGGTATATCAAGATTTGTGGGCTGTTAGATGTGTGATACACGATCACCACAAGGTGATGGGAGCATTTCTGTGCTCTTCGATTCAGTACTGCATCAAGGCACACACACTGAGGGGAGAAATGAATTCAAGCATAATTTGAGTGTGAGGATGGGAAGTTTTAGAACAAAATCAGTGTTTACAGTGAGGAATATGGAAGGCAAATCTACCTCCAACAGCAATGGAACAACGGCACAAGAAACCTGATGCTGAGGTTACTGATGTCACTGACTGCTCCTGCGTGGGTAATTTGAGAATGTCTTTTACATGTAATTGACACAGGGCTTGGAAGCCTCTATGTCTTGACCCAGGAACTCTGCAAAGACTTTGAGATTGCTCCTCAAACTGCAGTGCAAGCAGTGGTTCCCGTGGCTGTGTAACCCTGTCTGGTTGAGGGGAAAAGCCAGAGCTAGCCTAGAAGGGCAGGGATTTGCACCTTGGGATGAGGCAGATTTTGTGGGCTCATTGTCACCAGGGGAGACAGATACTTCCACAGAGTGATGTGCAATAATTATTTGATCCTTTTCACCAATTCCTCAGGGGGATCCAGGCTGCAAGGGTCATCATCTAAGGTCAGGTAGAAAGAAAATTAAGCTGGAGGTTGTGAGATCCTTGCAAAACTGGAGAAGCAAAGGCTCTTCAAGTGTCAGAAAAGTTAGCTGCAGCAAAGAAAAGTAGCCAAAAACACTCATTTTCAGCAGCCAGCTTTAAAGGGATACTTCAAACAAAGGGGCTGTGGGTCCTGTGAGGGGTGGGTCCGAGGATGGCACATCTGTGGTGTTGTGAAGCCTGTGTCTGACAGTCGTCTCTTCCTGGGAGCAAGTTTGACCCTATTGGAGTGATGTGCTGTCAGCACCCCAGGAATACTCTCCTTGCATTAAGTCATCTGGAATGTGAAGCTGGAAGCTTGAGGGAGAGACAGATAAAGAATTGGAGGAAAAACTAGAGAAAATATGATTTGTACAGGATTATTTCACTGAACTGGGAACAGAAGTCTCTTGAGGCTGGGATGGCCACAAGACAGAGAGCTGGAGGGAATATGTACCTCAGCACATGAGCATAGTAAAGAAAATAACATAAAGCAGCATCTCCTTGAGAAAGGTTTCCTGCTTAAAAATCATCCAGTACGGACACGACCAGCATTTGGGATTCAAAGAAAAGTATGTCCTTCAGACTTCGCTGCCCATCCTCTGTCCTTTGCCTTCTTCACAGGGCAGCACAGAAATTATGAGAAGCTCTGAAAGAAGAACCTGCCTGGAGTATTTATGATGATAATAAGAAATATTTTCTGCTGGAGTGTAACACTTGTCCCTGCAATCTCTTTGCGAATTCTTGCCCATTTATGAGAATTTCTTGGAGAGAGGCTGAAGCTGTTTTTTGATAAATGTGACCATTTTGATTCTACCAGAACTAAAAGTCTCTAGCTGGATATTACCTGTGAAAGAAAATAGTCTCCAGCAGAACAGGAGTCCTTTATCAAACCTAGGATACCCCTGCAACCTGTGCCAGTGTCTAACGACCCTCACAGTCAAAATTTTCTTCTGAATATCAGACCTAAATCTGCCCTCTCTCATTTTGTATCCATTGGTCCTTCTCCTGCCACTGCAGGGGCACTTTCCCATTGTGTCCCTTCTGTCACCCAGTACCTGTACAAGCCATTCATGCCTGACTTCGGTAGGCATTTATCTCCCTGAAATCCCTGTGGGGTGAAAGAAACACTTTCGTCTGTACTCACTCCTTTGGGACAGAGGCAGCAGATCCTTAACAGATGCTTAAGCATTAGTTGCTTTAGGGCCTTTGGTACATCTGAGATGCTCATTAACCATGGTCAATAAATTTGTCCAGCTTCTGGAAGAAGCAGAAACAAAGCTTAAATCTCCCCAATCTTTCTTTCATTTCCTGAAACAAACACGAGCCTATCTCAATTTTTTTTGTCCCCTCCTGACACAGCACCATGTATACTTTCCTCAGCTGTTTTCTTTTCCTGAGCCAACACCCTTGCCTTGCTTGTGCCTGACATTTCCTAATTGCTTCTCTTTCTCTTTCACCTCCTATTTTTTTCCAATTTTGTTTCACTTTCTCATCTTATTTTTCCTATTTTCTCCTTTTATTGTGTTTTTTTCCCCCTACACCTTTGTACTGATCCAGCCCACCTGATCCCCAAAGGGAAAGCCATGAAATATTCAGTATGGTAGCATGGACTGGTCTGTGCTGGGCCTCTCTGTCTTTTACAAGCATGATTTTCAAATCTAGCTGTAACCCTTTTCAAACCCAGTTTTCTGTGCCTTGGGCAACGCGTTGGTGTGGCGAAACACAGGTCACTTATGAAGACTCTCTTAGGGAAGACCATTAAGGACATTCTCACTGTCAGGCACGTGTTTAAATCATATTCCTAAATGGATTCTGATGGAGAAGGCTGCTTTCCTCACACAAGGATAAGGATCTTTAAGCTTTACCACTTGCACTGTGTGTGGCAGATTTGTAGAATCAGGCAAAGGTTTAAAGGCTGGAAAAGACTGTTCTGATAATCTTGAGAGATGTCTGGAATGCCAGAGGTCAAAGAACCCCCGCTTCTCCTCTTAACAGCCAGTGGAGACACAGTTAACTTTATTGTGGCTGCTATCTTATCACCACCAAATAAAATGCTCCCAGACTGGTGCACGTCTGCAATTATCCGCCTGGCACATGAATAATATTTTTGCAATGTCATGCCTGTTGTCGTCACAGCGCTTGTTTGTGGACTTAGTTTCGGTTATTAATTGTGCTGTCGCGTTTCCTGCAGCCCCGTGCACCCGCTGGTGTGGGAGGATGACAGATGGCCAAGTGCTCTTCTCCAGACAGTGATCATTCTCCTTCAGTGAGAGGAGGAACTGAGGCACAGAGCAGTGGAATGATCAGGGAAGGAGAGGGGCACTGCAGCTGCACCAGTGCTGTGACATCACAGGCAGCATTGCCTGGGTTCTTGACACCCTTGAAGGGATTTAATTTAAAAAAAAATAAAATATTTCTTTTACCATTACTTAGTTTTTATGTTGCTGTTCTCTTATCTAGTATTTTCTACAAGGTGATGGATCCTGTACTGTTTTTGCTCTAAATTCTCCTTCACTCTTTACACTTTTTTTTTTATCCACACACTGAGATTTCTTGCTTGCTGTGCTTCAGTTTTGATCAATACATCAGATAATCAAGCTTCTGTGCAGCAAAAACTCATTCACTCAGGCTACTTCCTAATTTTCCTACTAAAGCAAAGGAAGGAATCACCTGCAATCTTCATGGAAACTCTTTCAGCTGAGGTTTGCATGGAGCCGAAGTAATTTCGCAAGCACCACCCTCACTCACTCCCATTGCCAGCATCTCTCATTCCTGCTGCCCTCCAAGCACAGCTGAGGACCTTAGACAAACAGGAGAGGAAATCCCTGAGCTGTTCCTGGGTTCTGAACACAGAGAGGGAAGTGCAAAGTAGCTTTGTGCCATATTCTGAATTACTTGTACCCAGAGCAAGTGCTGAAGGAGCAACTTTTCCTCCTGCCAAAATGCAGAAGTGGTGCTTTCCTTTTTTTCCCCTGTCTGTATCAGGACTGATTGTGCGTGATCACCTGAAAGGAAGCCAGAGGACTTGCTCCTTGGTTGTGTGGTTTTTTTTGCCACTTCAGCTGGCAGCCCTGGGCTCCCAAGATGAATTTTTAGTCTTGTGCACAGTGCTGCCCTGAGGTACCTGATCCTGGATTGTGCCCATGCCTGGAGCTGCGTGGCACTGGCATTGCTGCAAATTTAGTCTATTTTATTCCACACTTTCTTGGGAGCGCATCTCCGTTTCTGTTTACAAAATTTCCAAGGCAGCACTGAAGTATTTTTAAAAATTGCTGCATCTCTGTGCTGTAATGAGGGAAAAGACACTCTGTGCATCATCTGCATTTGAGCCAGGCAGTGCCGTGTACATGCCTGATAGTGAAGTGGCAACAGGGAGCCTGAAATCCAAGCAGAAATTCAGCAGATTCAGGATATAAATCTGTGCCCAAATGGACCACAGAAGAGAGATGGCCTGGCGGACAGAGGAGATTTTCTCTGTGGCAGCAGAGATGTGGCAAGGCTGTGAGCTGGCACTCACACTCCTCACCTGCAGGGACACCAGTACCCGGTGTTTTGGGTTGCCAGGTCTTGTCTGGGACATTTAGCATACAGCATACACTTGCTGATGTGATATGATGTGTGAACTTGCCTTTCTGGTGCCAGAGAGGAGGGCTGACTGCTCTGCTTGCTCTTGGCTTTTGCAGACATCCAGCTACAACTGCACACTCGGCAGCAGCCCGTGCGCTCCTTCTGCGGAGCAGTGACACACAGCCCTCCCTGCAGGAGTCACTGAGTCCTGTTGTGATGGTTTATTGTGTCTAGTGGTGAGTAAACGTCAAAATGCTTGCAAGTGCAGTGAATCACTCGAAGTCTTTTGGTGCAAAATGATTCCTGGACCTGGAGGAGCTTTGTGAGCCTTGAGAAGCCTCTGCTGGGGAAAAGGAGGCAAAATGCAAAATACACCGTGAGAGCAGAGGTGGCTTTCAAAAGTTTCTGCTGAATGCAGGGTCCTGCGATGCTGTGTGGTGGTCAAATACCCAGAAATGTGTTCTTCTCGCCCCAAAATGCATGCCAGCTGGGCAAGCGATTGTAAGAATGATTGTGGTGGGCTGAGTCTGAGCCTTACTCAGGCTGGAAGATCACCCTGTTACAGTCCACCCCTATCTTATTTAACTTGTGGCGATGCAGCAACAGTTTAAAATGAACTCAGTGGAGAAGATGGCACCGTGCACTAATCGCAGCAAGTATTTTATACCGGGATGGAATTAGCTCTGACCAATGGCAAATATATGCGTCCCACGCTAAGGTAAAAATGGAAAACCAGAACTCTTTTGAGGAAGAAAATAGAGTGAGGTCTGTTCATTAATTACACTCAAGTCTTGAGTCCTGGGCCAGTTTGGCCCTGCAATGGGTTTGGCTCCAGCTAAACTCCCAGGCTGTACAGCAGTGAGATGTACAGATATATTTAACTCGCAAAGCACATGCATGTGTCATTGCCTGGAAATTGTTCAGCTTAATTAGACTTAATTAGACATATACACCTTGGGATTATTTGTTGTAATGATTAAATCCTCGCTAATGACTCTGATAATTAATGGGTACCCTAAAAATTGCTATTTCCCCACATCTCAAAACAGCGATGTTTTGAAATTAAATTCTTGACTAGGAGGTGAATGTCAAAATACATGTTTAGTTACATGTGGTGAGGTCGGCAAGACACATTTTCAGAAGTAGGGATCTAAAATTAGGTCTTAAAGATGCAGTTAAGAAAGTTAAATAAACAGCAAGGTATTTTAAGGCTGAGCACCCGTGAGCTGCCAGGCAGGAGCACCAAATGCAGATTTGAACACTTCTGTCATCGTTGAAAGACCAAGCTCCACTGATTTCTCAGCGAGGGTTAGGTCTGAACATCCACGTTCACAGAGCCAAGTACCCCCAGGTCTCTGACAAAGTTCTCCTGCATGATGAGCAGAGGAGGCACAGAGACTTGGGCAGACTGTAAGTTGTATGCATTTAGGATGGGGAAACATATGTTTCTGCTTCCAACCTTAAAATCCTCAAGCATTTTGATTTATTCTGCAACCGGCGCGGTTTATGGTGTCCTTGGAGATTCCTGTTTGCATTCACACGGAGAGTTGGCTGTGGCTGGTGATACTATCAGCAAGGGGGACGTTGTTTCACCCCTGCACAGGTCTTTAGGACTGTACCCACTGGTGGCTGGGGATCCTGGCCCAGAATCAGGAGATGATGAACCTTGGGCTCTGCATTTACTCATCCTCTGCTTTCCCACCGAAGCACAAACGCGCCGGCATGGCCATGTATTCCTTCGCTCGCAATCTCCCCCCTGCTTGCCAAGCTCATCGCCTCAGCTCCCCAGAGAAGGGTGGGATCCTGATGCAAGAGAATGCATTCGATGGCTGCTCCCCTCCCTTGAACCAGAGTCTGATGGCATGTCTGCTGAAATGCGTCAGAGGGCTGGGGAGAGAAAGCAAGAGTGACAGAGAGGCAAGTCTGGGTGGAGGGACTTGGTTTAATTAAAACAAGCAAAGCCCTGTTTTCCAAGCCCCAGATTGCAGTCGAGTCTAGTAGTAGCTGGTGAGCAAAAGTGGATTTTCAGGTGGCTTGGTTGTTTTCCAAGGGATCTTCTGCTGTGGGAAAGCTGCGATGCTGGGACTCATTTGGCGGTGGATTGGCAGGGTTCTCAGGCTGCAGGAGACCACTGAGGGGCCTGAGGTGGGACTAGGCAACCAAACTAAGCTGATGGCCCCAAAACATTTTGGCTGCAGAGCATAAATGGCATTTTCCTGACTGGGCTTTTTTCACTCCCTTTGGTCAAAGTGGCAAGCACAAAAGTCTGTTCTGCAGCCATCCCTACCTAGTCACTGGAAGGTCCTTGTCCTGCCACTGGCTGTGGCAGCACATTTGACTCTCCCACATGTCTCCAGTCCCACCCAGCTCATCTCCAAGCTGCACAGCAGAGACTCCAAGCTGCACACAGCCAAAAACTTTCTCTTTGTGCATTTTTTGTGGCGTGCAGCATCATTCTTATCAGGTACCCCAAAGTGCTACCATGGCAAGAACCGCACGAGAGAAGCAGAGATGTCGCAGAGGCCCCGGTATTCTCCAGCAGCTTTTCCCTCTTCCTCCACCCTGTCCCCAGCAGCAACATTCTCCTCTTACATTGGATCACTTACTGCAAGAGAGATCTGGGGGTTCAGATGGCTGCCTTGCCTAACCCCAGAATCCAAAGCTTAGGAAAATGCTGGCATTTTGCCTAGGACTCCTTTTATTTAAAAGTGGGATTTATGTTTGAGATAGTGGTCCCCTTCTCAGGCATGTCTCTTCTGTCCTTGCTGAGATACTTTCTGCGGTCACTCTGGAGTTCTTGGGGATGGACATTGCTGTGCATTTGCCTTGTGATCACATGATCCTTGTTGTGCTGTGTATTGCTCTGGAAGCCAGATCTAACTCCATGGAGAAATCCACACAGTGCTCCAATTCATCCACACTGGGAAAAAAACCTTCATACACCTCTGGAAGAAAATACAAACAAAGCTGGGGAGCTTTCTGATGTTAAGTATCTGGAGATGCCTCAGGAGGAACGAAGACAAAACCATTTCAGAACTCTATTTTTCAGGATGGTGTCTGGAGGCCTCTGAGTCCTGTGGAGTTGTGGCAGTGCCTGATGAGGACCTGCCTTTCTGGATTTGCTTAATGAGAAGCAGCCAGACAGGAACAGAGGATGAGCTGCCACACACTCTGTTGCTGCTGCTGAACACGGTAACCAGGCTGAAATTCTTTCAATTTCAAATGGGTTTTGATGCTCCATGCCTTGGTTTCCCACCTTCCAGAGTGAGACAGCCTCACTCGCCCGTGGGGGGATGCCAGAGGGGCAGATGCTAGCAGCTGCAGTGGCACAAACCCTGACATCAGGGACAGGCTTGTGCTGCTCCTCATGTGTGACCATCCTCTGTGCACATGCCTTGAGCACAGTGACGTTCCCATCCCACCAATCACGGCCAAAAATCCACCCTCCATGTGAAGAACAAACGTGGATTTGTTTCCTTCTGCTTTGGTGCATGCCTGGCATTTGCTGGGAAGATTTTAAGGCAGTGTTTGGATAAGAGAACCTTTCCTTGAGCCAAACCAAATCTACTCTTTCAGCTGATAGGAGGGATTTTAGGGAAGTGAGCTGGTGGTCCAGGTCCAGGGAGCTTTCACAGCTGAACTCTTTATGATAAGGAGGAGCTCAAAGTTGCTTTTTCCTCACAGGTAAAAGTCCGTGAGAAAACAGCTGCAGGACCAGCTGATGCCCCCAGGTGCCATGGCTTCTTATTCTCAGGTGACCTGTGTGAGTGACCATTTGTGGAAAGGCTGGTCTGGACTGTGGGATGTCCCCTGGTCAGGGTGGCTCTGCACTTCCCAGCTGTGCAAAAGCAGTGCTTTTTCTGTGATTGTGCCAAACGTGCTCTTCACGCAGACCTCCCGAGGGGGCAGAGCCTCTTGTTGCCCGCCTTGTTCCCACTCCCTGCTTTCTTTTTGGCAGCTGGAGAGCAAGGGATCTCCTTCATTAGCTCACCAGTGGCCTGGAGGTAAACTCCCTGCTGCACAGAAAACAGCACCAGCTCGTACCTACTGCACACAGAGCCCTCTCACACGTGTGGAGGCACCGCCGTGACAGGTACCACACGCACGTGTGCGAGTTAGTTAACACCAGAAAATCATTGCTAATCTCCTGGCTAGCCCTCGGTGTGCCTGCTGACACTTTCTTTGGGAGTGGTCTTCATTTTCCATCTTCTTTATCCAAAGTTTCAGCTTTTTGTCTGTGTTAGCACAACGTGTTGCTGTTTGTCTTAGAAAGTCTCTGTATGCTGCACCTGATCTAGATGCAGCTTTTACAGAAATTAAAATTAAAAACTTTTTTTTTTCCCTGGTGATTTTTTACAGCCACCAAGCAGCAGCCTTGAAGAGGTGTTTTGAAAGCACCGCTTTGCCAAGATCACGAGAAGGGTGTTTGAAGGGTCTGCTTGCTGTTTTCTCTCTCTCCAGGTGCTGCCTGATCTCAGAAATGGATTGAGGGGGATGGATTGAGATAGATCCTGGCTCTGACCCCCTTCTTCTTTGCCTTTGTCTTCCATCTGTTGCAAATGAACAGATCAGAATATTTGCCAAAGTGATTTTGAGTAAGGAGTAATTCTTTGTCCTCGCTGAAAAATATTTGCTAGGTCAGCTGAGTATTCACCCGAGGAAAACCATCAGGACTGGCCAAAATATAAAGCCAAAATGCAAGAGCTGGCTCAGGGACTCTTAATCCTACAGAATGATGTTGTTCATGGACAGAGCAGGCAGGATCCCATCGCTCACACAGAACTGGGAGGCGCAGTTCTGGCACTGCGATGCCTGCAATGCAAGGCTTGACAGAAACAGGGCTGAACATGATTTGCCCTTTGCACTCATGGCCAGGACTGGCTTAACTAAAAGCTTTTCTGATACCCACACTGTGTGAAATCACTTGTCCTTTCGTTTTTAGTGGCTGGATAGGAATGGATAGTGCGGGACTGTAGTGCTCCTCTGCTGAGTGCTGTAAAAAGAAGCCTGATTCACTTTTTTGAAAGAGGGGTTCTTGTGCAAAACTTTATCCTCTGTCTCAAACTGTGGTTATTTGAGCTTTCTTAGTGAAACATGCTTGTGGGAGATTCATTTAACTTGAGACTTTTAACATAGTGAGTACTTTTTAGACAATAAATTTTTACAAACAATTATTTCATGGAGCAGAGGAGAACAAATACTGAAATTCCCCTCAAGTTTCTTATTCCTCTCCTGGCACTGCATTATGGTGGCAAGTGGTTCCTTTGGGAACCACTTTGGGATTGGGACTGCTGCTGCTTAACACCTTTTTGGGGAAAATGTACCGTGGATCAAGGCTGGTGATGACCCTGAGCTGTGTGGTTGGTCAGCACGCTGCAGGGAAGGAAGAGATCCTCGACAGGCTCCAGAGCTGGGACCCTGCACAGCCCTGCACAAGGCAATCCCTGAACAATTGCTATCCTGACTGATTAATTCAGGCTTGTGTGGCCTTTGGGGTTGTGGTAAAAGCTCTTTTTCCACCTGTGCCCGCAGCACAGACTTGTGAAATTCAACCCAGCAAGTAGGATGAGGGCAGTCATGCTTTGGGTCGTACCTTGGAGTCAAAGCAAAAGCAGCTGATGTGTCCTCGAGTCACCCCATTGCTGCTGGTTTATTGCTGAAGGCTCACAGCTGAAGTCTAAAGCTGAGTGGTTGCCAAGGACAGCATGTCATTTTGAATATATGAAATTATGGGAGAAGAACTGCGTTGCAAGCCTGTTCCTGCAGCTTTTCCTCACACAGAACTCGGGAAATCTCACAGCAGTGAAAACCTTTACCTCTGAGCTCGGTGGGTAGCATTCACAGCCCCGCTGAGTCAGCCTGAAAAACTGGAAACACTGTCAATTTTCTTTGAAGATGAGTTAAAACAGAGCCTTCCAATGCAAAATGATTTGTAAAACTTGTTTTCCTCTTCTGTTGTGAATAAAATAATTTTCTACTGCAGGGCTGTTCTTGAGCATGGCACAGGTCTAGTGTTTCATAGAGAATGGCCTGTCTTTGAGGCAAGAGGGACTATTGTTTCTGAAACTTCCCTCCCCTTAGAAACAAAAGAAATTTCTTTAGCTAGAACGTTTTGACATATGCAATGCTGTATTTCAAGTTCTTGTCCCTGTGATGGTAATTTATAAATCACCTTTCACATTTCCACAACTTCAGGTAGTTTGTAAATTTGCAGAGCAGCTCGTACCATAAATGGAATGTAGGTTATTCTGTATACTAAAGTTCTGTTATCAAAAGAAGGAAGTGTAAGTGGTTTTAAAACATAGTAATCAATAATACATTAATTTCTGGAGTTCTGCAAGAATGTAAGTGATTGATTAATCTCATAATAAAGACTCACTAGTGATTTATTGTCTCACCATAAAACAGGAGCATGACAGAGCTTGGTGCCACTTTATCTTGACACCAGAGGAAAACAAGGAAACAGAAATGTTAAGAGATTTGTGATGTCACGTGTGTCACCTCAGGATGGGACAAAATGTGAGGACTGTACCTTTGTAGGTCAGATTCCAGTTTCAAACATGCTAAAGTCTGGGAAGAAAGATAACTTCATGGAGTTAATGATGGAAGGATTTTTTTCTTTTTATTTTTAAATTTTCTTTTTTTTCTGTTTTTCTTTTTTTTTTTCTTTTTCTTTCTCTCTCTTTTTTTTTTAATTTTCTTTCTTTTTTCTTTTTCTGTTTCTTTTTATTCTTTTCTTTTTCTTTTTTTCTCAATCCATATATTTCCTTCTTTGGGCTAAACCAGTAAGATAAAAGAAGATAAAAGAGATATGAATGTGCTTACCAGAGGGGGATTTGTGTGAGCTGAAGCAAGTTAAGTGAGTTAAAATTGAGCAACTCTTCTAGTGCCTAATTTTTTATGTGAACAATATTGATGGCTTTTGATTCAGCTTGTTCTACGTGCTTTTAATCTCTAAGAAACTGCAGGTTGACACTAATCCACACAGCAGCTTAGAGACCAGTGATTTACCATCAAAATAACATGGCTTTTTATGCTGTTAAAAGTAAGGGGAAAAGATTGATTTTTTTCCTATCCACTCCCAATTTTATTTGCCTCCTCATGGCTGAAATAAGTGTCCAGGTGAAAAACACATTTTTTTTTTCCTTGACATATCATTTTTGATACTCCTGCACCACAGTGCTTGTCCTTTGGAGAGAAAACTTGGCGATGCTGTTCCTGTATTACAAAGGCTCTGACCTCGCCTACCATATAAAACAGAGCAATAAAAGCTGGGAACAAAATGTCTGAATAAATAACAGGCAATATTGTCCCCTGAGAAATGAAGGTCGGGCTGCAGCTGTCTGGGAACGCTACCGTTTGCGGAGCCCTATTCCTGCATCTGAAGGGAAGGACTTCCTGGGGTCTTCCAGAACAGCAGGCAGATGGAAAGGCTGCTGAAAACCCTGCATCCCTCCTGCCAGTGGAAACAGAGAGTTTGCAGAAGGATGGGACTGCTCCACATGCTGCCTGTCCTGTGTGGAGCAGTCCCATCTTCTGCCAGTGGGACTTGGCAGAAGCTGGGTTTAGTGCAGTGTCCCCAGAGATTTCTTCTGTTGTGGCTTCTCTCACTGTCCACCTGCAAGGCGCACAGCTGGCAGACTGGCCTCAGAATGCTCACACTGGTCTCAGAATGAGGACGGACAACAACTGGATAAATTTCATCATTCCTTGGGCACAGTGGAGATTGAGCCCAGGCATGGCTTGGAGCGAGCACCTGCCAGCGCTGTGAGAGCTGAGTGTGAGCAGATGTGGGTGACGCCACTTGCCCTCCCCCAGCACAAGAAGAGCTTCTCTTTTCTTACCCAAGAAGGTCTCATTGACAAAGGTGGAGGTGTGGATGCCTTGCTGCAGTTCACCCTGGTGTTTCTGCACGCCAGACAGAGCGCTGGTGAGGCCTCTGATCCCAGCTGCTCCTGCACTGTGCCGTGCCTGCCTGCAAGAAGTGGGGTCTCCCTATAAATTTCCCTATAAAATGGGGAAAAATACAAGTGAGTCCTGGCATTTTCAGTCTGAAAGGCAAGATGGTGCACTGGTCTTCGGTAACTTTAGATGATGTGCTTGAGAAATGGAAAGGTTGTTACAGTAAGCAGAAACATTCAATGGTGTAGTTCAAAAGGGGCTGTTAAAATCAGTCAATTGGAGCTGCAATAAAATCTAACAAGAAGCCAAAAGTTAAAGAAAGCAAGTTCAGCTTTGCCCCACCTTTCTCTAGGGCGAACTGGTGTGAATTGGAAGAGGGTGGCAGGAGAACAGTTCTCTCCTGTTCTGTACTGGTGCAGGTCACAAGGCAAAACAAAACGCACGCGGACTGCTGCTCGTAAGTCACTTTACAACCATGAGCACATGGCTGCCCAGGAGTAAGAAATGAAATTGGTCATTCCTGAGTAGCTGTGCCATGCCTCTCACCAGAACTGGCTCAGTGCAAGGACAGGCAATGCTCAAACACACTGGGTTGCTTTGGTGTCAGGATACCTGGCAGTAAAAGCTCGGGTCTTGTTGTGTTGCACATTAAGAAGAAGTAACTGTTTGTTACAGCTGTGTAGGCCTAAGGGATGTAAATGAGGTAAGGCTGTGGTGAGGGAAAAGCCATTTTATTAGACTAAATTAGCTGAAAAAAAATGAGTTACACAAGCAGAAGGAAAAGTCAGCTACTACCTGTGACACAGAGAGAGTTCTTCAAGAGTAGAAATAGCAAGGCATTTAGCTCCTGTGGTCCCTTCCAACCTTACACATTCTGCGATTCTGATGCTTCTAAGACAGAGAAATGCAATTATGGAAAATCCACTCACTGCCAAATTAATAAGACCAGCTCCAAGGCAGTGTTCTGATGCAGCAAATTCAGCTCTTTTGGTTTCCCAGTATCAGCTCAAAAGTGCTGAGGCTGCACAGCGCAATGTGTCGATCCAGCACAAACCTTTCTGCAGCTCAGATCTGTCAGAAAAGGCTGCTGAGTTAAAGTTGTAGGTGATTTAAGGTACGGTCTTTCCCATTGCGCCTGGTGTCACAAACATCCACACTGGGGGTGTAATTTCTGTTGAGTGTGCTGGCTCCATAAATAAAGGAGAGATTTGGCACAGCCAAGGCTGGTCCAGGCTGACCCTGTGGCAGTGGTCACCTGCTGCTGGTGACTGTGGAATCATGGAGTGGCCTTCTGGGCAACTTACAGGTACATCCCACCAGCAGGGAGTTGAATTTTAATTAAAGATTTGCTTTGGGGAAATTGGTACCAGACTTTTTTCTTCATTTCCCCTCAGAGGAAAGGGTTTTGGTTGACAAAACCTGACCTGTTTCATGACTTTGCTGTATGTTCCTCAAACCCTTTGTCTGGAGCTACGCTTACTAGAAGATGCAGATACATGAACAAACTTCATTGTGAAACTCCTTTTGTGAAAACAATTTAAAATAATATCCAAGTAAAAAATGGTTTTTGTTAAGGGAAGTGGTTTGTAATTAAGTTAAGAAACATGAAGGTAAGTTATTATAAATTATGCAGTGTGAAGACAGCAGAAATCATTCTAATTCTAAAAAAATTCTAATCTTCACCTGAGGTGTAGCAGCAGTTTTGCTCAAAGCAGTAGTCTGCTTTTAGGCTGACCAGTTTGGAATTCCTTCTCCCACTGAGCAAACATCTCCAAGTGCCCTCTTACCCGCAGTAAGAACATGCTGCAGTCTTGTCCAGCCTGAGAAATGAAACACTGAGGGCTTTCAAGGAGGTGATGCTGCAAGATGGGCTGCTTCTTTCGTGACAGGGACCAAAACAGTATTTGGCTTCAGACAGAAGGCTGGAAGTTGTGCCTGGGTGCAAGCTAGCAGAGCACTCATTGCTGCATGCAGCTGGAAGGTTTCCAGTCATCCCAAGAAACACCTTCAGCTGATGAATCACCCCACACACAACCCGTGCTAGGTGACTCTGCTCCATGGCTGCTTCTCCCAAGAGTTCTGGTGCCAGCCTGGGAGACACAGGCTGACTGCACTGGATACCTCACCCACTTTGCTGCTGTTGTTGTTTATTTTATGTCCCTGTGGAGATTCCAAAGAAAAGGAGTAGCAAAGGCAAAGGAATAACATCTCTGACCCATGTCAGCTTTGTAGGTGCTGGAGAGGCTCAGCCATCAAGAACTGTTACCACAAACCACTCTCTACAGCCTTGGACTTCATGCTGTGACCGACTGACCAGCACTGTGGTCAGGACTAAATCCTCATACCTGTGTATTCTTCTCCAGCCTGAGGATTCTGTTCAGGATGCTGATTTGTGCCTCAACCCTCTTAGACTGCATTTTTTTCTCAACAAGTGAAGGGATAGCAGCAAATTACTGGGAAAAAAACTCACAGAAGACAAATGAACCTGCAGAACTTTCATCCATGTATGCACCCTGGTAAAAGAGGGTGAGCATTTTAAATCGAGAGCAGGATTGTCCTCCTGACATCCCTGAGTGGAGACGTTTTCTTGTGTCTGCTTGCTCTGCTCAGCAACTCAGCTGGTTCCCTGAATACCCTCATTTCAGGTCTGGGCATTTTTCTTGGCCATAATGATGGCAAAAAAAAAGTCATTCCCTGGACACTGTTGGAGTTCCACCGGTGCCTATCACAGGAATAAAACTGATATTACTTTAGGATTGGACACCTGGGAATAGTGTCAGGTCACACCAGAAGGTGCAGGAAATGCAGTGAAAGTTGTATCCCTGTTTCAGTTTCCATGTCCCCGCTCAAAGGTCAGATTTGCCTGCCCTTGTGTAGGGCAAACCCCAGGGCTCTTCCTGGGAACTGATAAAGCTTTGAAAATTCAGTGTCCTGGAGAGAGCCTGGGACAGTGCGTGGGAGTCCATAAAGCTCTTTCCACCCCCAGGATGAAGGAAGGGAGTGAATTAAATCAGATGTCATAACCCCACATTGGCACAACTCAGCCCGATACTTCTGTGCCTCCAGGGAGCACCTCCAGCTTTGCTCCCTGGGGGAATCTGATGTGGGACAGGGATGGGGGGAGGCAGAGGAACCACACCTGAGGGCACTGTGAGATTTCTGAGAGCCCACCACACCTGGGGAGCTGAGGTATTCTTCACACTTGTGTACCCAGGAGAGGGAGAGGGAGAGAGAGAGGGAGAGGGAGAGGGAGAGGGAGAAGGGAGAGGAGAGGAGAGGAGAGGAGAGGAGAGGAGAGGAGAGGAGAGGAGAGGAGAGGAGAGGAGAGGAGAGGAGGAGGAGAGGAGAGGAGAGGAGAGGAGAGGAGAGGAGATAGGAGAGGAGAGGAGAAGGAGAGGAAGAGGAGAAGGAGGAGAGGAGAGGAGAGGAGAGGAGAGGAGAGGAGAGGAGAGGAGAGGAGAGGAGAGGAGAGGAGAGGAAGGTCTGGCAGCAGCACCACTGCTCTGCTGGCACTGATCTATCAGAGGTGCTTTAAAGGTAGAGGCTGAGTAGCTCAGAGAAGTCATCTGCAGATCCAGTACCATCTCTGGGGACTGGAAAAGGAAATTCTCCTCTGCACCAGCGCTCCTGTCCTGGCAGCGTGCTGGGGTGAGCCCAGCTGGCTCTCGGGCACTGTGTACCTTGGCAGTAACTTTCTCCTTCTAATTAGACTGAAAGGGCAAGGCTGTTAATAATACTGACTTAATTTCTCCCTCTCTTGCTATCTGGCACTGGGCATATAATAAAGAAAGTAAATGTTTGCTAAGCAAGGAAGTGGGGCAGGCAAGTTTACACCAGTGATGCTCTCTGGGACACGTGTGGACCGTGGCATTAGAGCTGCTGAGTGGCTGCACGACAGAAAATTGCAGACTGATCTCTGCTTATGCTTTGGGTGGTGTTTAGGCTGGAATCCCACCCTGCTGGTGGTCAGAGGAAATTTCTGTGTATGTGAAAGTGGTCACTGATTTACACAAGAGGCTCTGACTGGATAAAATAGATTTGGGATGCTACGGCAGGACTGGGAAGGAGAAGAGGTGCTCTGATCCTGGACTTGCTGCTGGAGCACTACCTGCTCTGCTGCTACCAAATCATCAAGGAGCAAATGTCAGAGCCATGCACGTAGCAAAAGTTTAATCTCTTCTGTATCTAGAACCACCTTCCCTCAGCTGTAGGGAACATGAAGCAGGAAGCCTTTGAGGATCTGGAAATCCCTGCCTTCATCCCTCAGCAGATCTTGCAGTGACCTGCATGTTTTGCTGTATCAGCACAGCCCTTTAGCTCATGCTTGGCTGTGCTCAGCTTGCTGGCATAACTGTCACCTGAGAATGAGGTGCTGGTGGCTGGTGGCCCACACAGCTCTGAGTCTGCCATGCCTCTGGCTACCCCACTTCTCTCCCAGATTGCCCTCCTGCTGCTGTCCCTGTGCTTGGGGAAGGGAGTCTTCACCCACTCTGCTTGTGGTGACTAACAAAACTAGGTAATGTTACAGGGGATAGAAAGAATTCCCTTTGCTCATGGCAAAAGGATCCCCTGTGAGAAACATGGGTCACAGCTGGTGAAAATTATGTTTGCCATCTCCAAAAAAAAGTGGCTTTTTTTTTTTTTTTTTTTTTTTTTTTACCTGGAATTTTTTTGGAGTACTCTGCCTTTCTCAAACAAAAATAAAATCTCTGTCCCTCTCCCGGATAAAACATATTTCTGCCTTTACTGTCCCTCTGTGGGAAGGTGTGAGAAGTGAGGCGTGAGGGGAA
>CM019236.1:1930710-1947245 GCA_009741485.1 Malurus cyaneus samueli | reverse complement strand
GACCTGAGCTGATTGTTTCCATAAACGGCTCCAGCAGCATCCTCAGCCTCAGCTGTGGACCTGTCCTGTCATGATCAGGTAGGGGCATCTCTGAATTCTTTCTGGAAACCACCACAATCCTTTCTGATGGACACTTGGGTCTAGAAAGGTGCTGATGGGTGTTTGCCTTCCTCCTGCAGTAGCACTCCGAGAGGGAATCCTTCACCAAGGGGCAGAAAAATCCCCTATATTGTGGAATCATTGATGTGGAACATCTTTCCTGGTGAGAGCAGCTCTTGGCTGTGCGTGCAGCTGTGCAAACATACCTCTCCTCCTCTGTCTCATGGGGACACAAGGCTTTGTCCCAAACGCTGTGATGGGCTGGTGGCAAAGCAAGAACCAGACCAGCTCAATCCTTTTTTCTGCCCCAGTCATTCACGGGCACACCTGCAACCTTTAAACTTTTATTTTCCCTTTGAGTTTATGCCTGGGCCCAGCCCTGAATAGGGAAGAGCTAAATACAAGGTAAACAACCCGGAGGTAAAAAACGTGCTGCACAAATAATGGACAAAATGCACTTCCTGACATTTGCATCACCATCACCTTTTAGAGAACATGCAAATGGCCTGGCAGGGGCTGAGCTCTCTGTGTATGAATGGAAAACAAACAGCAGATGAAAGGGGAAGAGAGGCAAACAGGCTGGTGGGGTGATGCTCTAGCCTGAGAAACCTCTCGTGAGTGAGTGGTGCCGTTTGCCAAAGAGCTGAACCTGTGTGAGGAGCACAGTGACTCACCAGCTCTGGCAGATGACAGGTACTGACAGACAAGAAAGGGATTTTCATGTAGTGAGGAGACCATCTATCAGCTCGGCTTATCAGAGCTCTTTCAAACCTGGTGGAAGAGCTAGCTTTTTGCTTTGTCCATGACTCACCTTTGGCAGAGTTTTCCCTCTTCCCTTTCCCTCCTGCCATGTGCTGGAATAACAGCACAGCCAGACTGCCTTCAGGCACTGTCAAACATTAACCCTTGCCCTTCTGCTCTTCCCCTCTCAGGGCCCTGCCCCTGCCATTGTCCCAAGCCTTGGCTGACTGAGAGGGCACTCTCAGTGCAGCAGCAGTGATTGGAGGCAGGGAAATATCAGAAGTGGCCAAGTTGTCCCCTGTTGCTGTTTGTCCCCTGCCATTTTCACCTTGGCTTGGGCTCTCCAGTTTGATCCACCATCAACAGCAGAGCCATGCTGAGGCAGGATCCCGTGCCAGGCTCAAAGTTTAAATCTCACAAGGAACTGTTTTTTCTCTGCAGAAATCCCTGGTGTTCTTTCTGTTAGGCCCCAGGACCTGAAAGCAGCGCTGGTCTTTACTCCCAAACCTCCACTACCCATCCCACTGCCTCTGGAAAACCAGCAACCAAACCTATGGATGAGCAAGGATTTTATTTTTTTTAATCCTCTCATCATTTTGGTGATTTGCCTTCTGACCTGGCCAGAAGAGGAAGAGGAAGCCATGGGCCACTGGTCATTCACCCGTGGGGAGCCATAGATGTTTCACAAGCCCTCTGCATGGCTGTGTTTTTCATCCTTGTTCTTCAATCCCCTTACCCAGGTACTAAATCTGCCTTATAAAATCACTTCCAGGTCTTTGGAGCTTCTTCCAGTCTCAGATCTAAGCTTGTAGTTAAAGCTCAATACCAAGGATTCAGAGCATTTGGGAGAGAGGAGAGGTAGAAGCAATCTCCTGCTGGGGTGAGAGAAAAAGAGGAAATTTCTTGGAGCATGTAAAGGAGTATTTGGCAGATTTTTGGGTAATAAATCAACAAAGCATCTCTGAAGCAAAGTGAATTAGTTCATCCTGTTAGAAGGCTTTTTATTAAACCCTCTTTGAACAATTTGGTGGGCTTTTGCCGTCAGAGAACACAGACTGCTTTCTTAGGCAGTGACTGGTTCCATACATCTTTCTTCAGCCGGGCTCCTCTGATGGATCCTTTTCAATATTTCCCCAATTCACAATCCTCTTTGCATGTGAGCATCATCCCACAGAGGTTAAACACATGGATAAGCCTCCCATCCTGATACTTACCTTGGCATTAAACTCTTATTGCTGCTGAACTAAGAGGCTTAAAAACTTCTCAGTGCCTTGGCTGGGAATTCGCAGCTGCCTGTGGAAGGGCAAAAAATGGACCTCAACTTTCCAGGTTTTCACCTTCTTACACCGTTTATCTGGTCAACACACGCAACAAAAGAAAGAAATCTGGAGTCTTCCGCTCTGCTGGCAGGATGCAGCACAGGTGAACCACGAGGTCCTGACCTGAGCTGTCTGGATCTTTCCACAGGCAAGGATACAGATCCTCTCCCATTCCTGAGCACTGGGCACCATCCAAGCTCTGCAAAAGGCCCTCAGACTACAAACTAAGCAGGCAGTGGGGAAAAAAAAGGCAGGTTTTGACAGTTCACTCGAGGAATTGCTCCTGCGCGTGAGCTGAGGTGGATGAAGTCTTTGTACATCAAGTTTTTAAGGTTAGTCCTGGGCTTTTGGCTCACAGGGCCAAATTTGTCAGCTTTGCCTCTCTATATTTAGGTTGCTGCTTTTGGCAAAGTCACTGGGCAGCCAAGCAGTGCTTAATTTGTGTTTTCCAGGATTTAATTCTGCTTTGCCACATGGTAGCTCTGACAGAGTGCTGAGGGGTCCAAAGGAGTTAAGGAGAAGTCACTGCCAGTCCCAGTGATGGTTCTGTGATTCTCTGATCTTTTAATTGAAAGGAAAGAACTACTGGGTGGGAATCAACCCTGCAGCATGTCTTTTATGTGTCACCCAAAAGAATTAAACAGGCTCCATCGGTGCAGTTTTGCCTTTGAAGGTAACAAAATACAGTCTGGCTTTTCAGCTCATAACAAAGCAGTTTGTTTTTTTTTTTTTTGTCTTCTTATTGACTGCTGGCTGAAAGGCAGGTTGCTGTGAGGCAAAGGCAGCTGGGAAAGTTCCAAGGAAGCCAGGAGATTCCTGGAGCTGAAGGAGGACAGCTCCATGATGCTGTGATGGGAGGAGATGATTTCTCAGACCTGACACTCACTGTGAAGAACTGGGAGGAGATGGAAGGCTGAGGGCAGCCTCAGCTGCAGGGACTGTGAGGCTGTGGCGTTTCAGAGGAGCGAGAAAGGCTGTCCAGTTCTTCTGGATTTCAGAGGACCAGATTTACCCTGAACAGGGAACCTGCTTGTCACACTTGCATGGAAAACTGCCCTTGGGGGATCCGAAGGATCCAGGAGAAGCCAGCTGAAATTCCATGCCAGCCTCTTTAGGGCACAGGAATGCTCTGCTGCAAGGTGTGGGCAGATGGCCAGTGCTGGCAGTGGATCAGCACAGAGAGCACTGGGAGGGAAGGACTCAGAGGGGGAAGCAGGCACAGGCTGCTTAGAAGATGGAATAGGAATGTGATCAGGAGAGCCAAAGCTCATCAGGAGCTGAAACCATCCGAGAACACAAGGGACTGCAGTATCTCTGTGTAAGAACTTTGGCAGTCAAAGGAAGCTTGAGGAGACCGTGGGCTTGCTGCTCAGTGGGACAGGGACCAGTGACACGGGACATGCTGGAGGTTTGGGTGTTCAGTGCCATGTCCAGTGGCTCAAGAGCCAACAGGACACATTCCTTGGCAGCCTGACCTTATGGGACCCTCTCTAGGCAAAGCTGAACAGGGTGAAGAGGCCTTCCACCCACAAATCTGTGAAAAGATACACAGAACCAGTGTCTGGCTCTGGATCTGACTTTTTTATCCATTTAGGGGTGTTACTTCTAGATTCTCAGCTGCAGGGTCAGGTGTCTACTTCAAATTTTTACCCAGGTCTGAAAAACACTGCTTGAAACTGCATGAACAAATATCCAGTCCTGTCTGTCTGCACTGAGCGTATAAAGCTAAAAGGCCAAGCTCTACTGTGCTGATTTGGTTGTAGTCATGAGAGATGGACTGTGCTGGTGTTCCATGTTAGAAACTCATTGGAAACACATCAGAAATAGGTCAAATTGCCTCTTAGGAACTCTTAATTTCTGATAAGCCACGAGTGAGGCATGGTCATTCTACATATCGATGGAGTAAGGGATCCCTTTGCTCTAAAGTGCCTGTTAAGCAGCCATCCAATGTCACCCTTGCTAGGCCGGCTAATTTTTGCAATTAAAAACTTATTGTAGTCCCTAAATTAGGGTCAGTTAAGAATGGGGTAAGACTGAAGTGTGGAAAAAAGAGCTTTGAAACCAAATTTTAGCACTGGTTTCACAACTGGGATGAAGCCAGCACTCAAACTCACCTTTCCCAGACTCCAGCCTCGGTCATAGCTTTTCAATCCACCTCTTTTTTCTGATCTGTTTTCCTTCTCCTGGCTGTCAAAGTTCATGACACCAGGCCATGTGTTTGGATGCATTCGAGGAGTTTAGTGTGAGTTTTAAATTCAGAGATACAAATGTCCTCTCTAGGATAGCACAAGATATCCTGCTTTATCAGTGTCATTTAGATCGAGCCAAGCACCTCAGAGGGAACACATCTTGAGTTTATAGCTCTGATTTTCTTCTCTTACTAAAATGAAAGGGAATTAATGCATTACACTGCATTGTTTATGCTCAGAAATATTTTCAGCATGCCCAGGGTGTGCTATGTTTCATTCCCTCTTGTTTCTGTGTAGCACTGTTAATTCTGTCCAAGTTGCCATCAAATACATTTTTATTTTCTCAGGAGTACCCAAATGTTTCTAAGGTGGAGTGAGAAACAGAAAGTTTTACAGCTGATATGTGTTTTCCCCTTGGAATGACATCACTCTCTAACTCCACCAGATATTTTGCTCTTTAATACCATTTTGACAGAGAGAGAACGCTGTTGTCCTCTGCATTAAGGTGAAGAGTTTTAAAGTGGCTGAAATCAAAGGGAATTAATAGTATGATGTAAGAAATTAATCTCTGAACACACAAACTGTGACTTGTGATCTAACACATCAAGTTATGGTTTTTTTTTTCCCACAGTAATTCCAGGATGTATTAATTGAATCCCAGAAATTAGAATTCTCACTCTCTTTTAAACACATGGTTTGTGCTTAAGAGTCCGTTTCAAAAGGTTTCTTTGTAACTGGACTTAATCCTAAACATATTCATTTATGAAAAATGAAATGGGTGCAATTTATGAAAAAAATAAAAAAAAACCCAAAAACTCCCAGCCCAAACTAAATTATATTATTTTCTTTTTCAACAGCTGATATATGGCTGTAGAGATAGACTTATAAAAACATGCAGTTTTTACAAATCAGTAACATAAAAAACTCTGATACAGAACAGCAACAAGTGGTGCTAAGTCATGTCATGATGTAATTTTGTCACTAGTTTTCTCAACCAATGAACAAAACACCACTGGATGTGAAACAGCAGAAATCAGTCCCCTTTAGTCAAGTAACTCCAGGAGTCTGCATTGAAATGCAAATAAATAAAGCATTTTGCTGTGGACAATTGAAGTGAATCCTGCTATAGGCAGAATATTTTGGCTACACGCCAGATGCTGTCCATATTTGAAGACATAATGAGAGAGTTTAGGGTCGTTTCTGTGAATTAGGAGGAGGGGATCAGAAGCAGACCCTCCTATTTGATCTATTCAATTTTTCCTCCTTGAAAGGTCTTTCAGTAGGATCATCCCTCTAAGTCAACTTTGTCACAAGTGGTTAGAAAATAATATTTTGGTACCTCTGCAGAATATTTGGGAGTGATTAATTATCGTCTCCTTTTTGGGAAAATCTCCTTCTGTAAAAAATTGCACATTTTACAAAAGCAAAAAAGTTTTTTGCTTTTACATGAAGTATTGAAACGATCTGAGAGCAGCATGCTGCACAAAAATGTTTTATTGAATTCCACACCTAATTTCCATCTAAAAAGGAAAATAAACATTTGCTATTTCCAGTCAGCCCCTGAATTTGTTATATTCCTTTTTTTTTTTTTTTTTTTTTTCTGAGTGGAATCAGGATGTGGTTAGAGATTAGTGGGAAATAGAGACAGAAGGATGTCACATATGTATATATATAAGGAAATGCAACAATGAGTGAGAAAAGAGAGATGGTTGGAAATTTTGAATCAGTGATAATCCACTCCTTGGCTACCAGACAGGAGCAGGTTAACAGAAATCCAGCAACAGCTTGTGTTGTGGTCTTTGCAGGTCCAAGAAAACACGAAGGGAAGAGGGAGTCTGCACCTCAGAGGAAAACAAAATCATCTGCATAGCTTTTTGCTGAGTGAGTGAATCAACAAGTCAGCCAGCATCTGCCCTGCTCATTGTCTTGGCAAGAATCCTCGTGGCATCAAAGTCATATAAACTTTATTTGGAGAGGCTTTGAATCACTAACTGGGGGAAAGAAAAAAAAAAAAAACCCCAAAACAAAGCTTAAACAATAAGTGTAGAAGAAGTGGGGAAATTAATATAACTCAGAATTAAGATTTTAAATCAGGCTATCTATATAATGGAACGAGCAACAGAGATCCCTCATGAGATTATTGCTTAAGCAGTTCCCCAAGATGCTTACAAACACATCTAGACAAATCCTTCTTTCACATTATCTGGGATGGTGTTGGATGCATTCCTTGAGGCACTTGTCATAGTCAGTGGGCTTTACAAAAAGTTGTGTGGCTTCAAACCACACGTCTGATTGTTTAATTTTAAATGCCCTTCCTTGCCTTTCATTTTAACATTTTAATTTGGGCCTCTCTTGGTCCTGAAGCACGTTAGATCTCTACAGATCCCTCCTTCCAGAGACACAGGAGTGATTCCTGATGTTTGCAACAATGAATAAATGCTGCAGAGAGGGTGACAGCAATAGTACATGACTTGCTTCATTGCCCAACCCATGCTCGTGAAGAGTGAATGGCTCTGAAGGAAAAATGAGGTGAATTTATGGTCAAAGGAATTTGGAGACGGGGTAGAAACAGGCAAATAAATGTCTGGCAGCACAAGATCCAGGCCACTGCCCCACATTCTAGTCAAAATCCTGAACACTTTATTTGCTTTTCAGAGTGGTTCTGTTTCCTGTGGAATAAAGAACATACTGACCTGCCCTTATGTAATTTCACCAGTTTTTGCTTCCTTTTGTGGATTTGGTAACCCTAGATTAAGAAAGTGAATAATGAGTTAATGAGCCTGGCTTTTCAGTGGCATGACCGAGAGCTGGAGGCTCTCCCTCAGGTAATTCTGGGCATGGTAGCACCTCTCCTGCATTTTCTTTGCCTTTAGCCTTCCTTTAGTCACTTTTAAAGGTGGTTCTGGGATGGCAGAATTGATGGCCAGCACTCTAAGGACACTGCAAAAATTGGGAGGTGATTGCCACAGGCTTGCTCTTTCTGGATTTTCTGAAAAATAGCAACTGCCTCCTTACTGCATTTAAATGCTGTAAAGCACTGTAGGTAATTCACCTCATTTTCACACATCCTACAGAAGCAGATCTAGAAACACTCACACGAGAATTTCCAAAAAACATCAGGAAGGTCATCTCCAAGGAAAATTAGGTGAGTCTTCCCCAACACTACCCCAGCCATGGTGACCTGAGCCTGTTGCTGCAAACCTATCAACACAAAAGGCAACATGAGATCAGGTACCTCTTGTGACCCAACTGCTCTGTGGGATTCTTGCTGCAGTTGCATGGCAGAAGTAAAAGGTGCTTTTATCATCACGGAAAAACAAAATAAAAAGAAAAATTAATTTAAAAAAATCTGAAAATAATGTTTATTTTCCCCATAGAATTACTTTATTTTCCAAAAGTTTCTTGGTTTTCTGATAAAAAAATGGCACATCTGTCCTAGGCTGGTGACAAGAGGGGATTGAGCAGGAGCCACTGTGGTGCTGGATTTCCTGTGGCAAGAGCATACAGAGGCTACACCAAAGCCTTGGAGAGGTGACTAGAGAAATCTCATCGTTTAGCTAATACGATACATCCCTGTCCTGCCTACTGTATGTCCAGTTGCTTTTCCTAAGGCCGGTCACAACCTGCGCCATACCAGCGGCTAAGCATCAGCTGTTATTCTCTTGGCTTTTTCAGTTTCTTATCACTGCCCTCGGTCTCTAAACTCCGCGATGTGTTTTCAAACCCTGCCTGGTAAGTCTGGTGTCCATAGGTTCATTCACAACGCCTTTGAGAGTGGAATTCGCTGAGATGTCAGCCTCATCAAAACAACCAACGTGACTGTAACATAGTGCAAGGTGTCCCTGCAGCCTGAACACTCATCACAAAGCTGTCTTGTACAAGGGCTTGGTGTGGAGAAAAAGTTTATTTTGAAATGAAGATGGGAGTGGGACTAGGTTTTGCTGTTTACAGGGAGCTTGAGAGAAGAGGCTCTACTGGTGTGTTCAGGCAAGATGTTAATTAATTTCTGGTAAAAATGTGGCTCCACTGAGTTGGCGGAAAAGATGAGTGGCAGGTTTTGAGAAGTCAAGTACAAAACCAGTACTACTGATCTTAGAACCTGAAAGTCCGAAGAATGCCAGCTCCAAAACTCAGTCAAAATAAACAAAATTTATCTGTGGATAAGAAAAGGTGGAGATTTGCACAAAGCATTCTTCAGGCTGGTTTCCTAACAAGGCTGAGTTGGAGATAGGGTGGCTTTTGGCAAGGAAGGTTTGAGTTTGTCAAAAATACTGTAGCATTTTTTTTTGTTTCCGCCAGACAGAAGCCTAAGAACTGTGCTGTCTACAGAATATGTACTACTGCTTTGCCAAAGCCCAAACAGGTTTTTTGACAATCCTTATGCTTCCAGTATACCCTGACCTGCCTTATATGCAAAGAGAGTGCCTTAAGGCTGGTGTCTAGACAGAGCCTCGTATTTCAGCAAAGGGAATTAAAAGTAGGCTCTGAAATCCCTAAATTCGCAGACAAAACTGGTTTTTGGCTACCTGTCTCTTGTATGTATTGGAAAAAAATTGTTACCTTTTTTGTTGATTGCTGGGATGTGCAAAGCTAAGGAGGGCGTTTCAGGTGTTGCTTGTCAGGATGTAACTGTATCATGGCTGTTTCAAATGCCACTGCTGAACTGCTGTTGTAAAGATTAAAAAGAGGGGCTGCTGTTCGTAGGCAGTCCTATTCCATGTCTCAGGCGTCACTGTGGTAAAGGATTATTTTGCCCTTATAAACCATACAAAGGCAGCTCAGTGAGCTTGACCTTAAATCTAAGATGAAATTATGATCTGTTCTGCACCCTGCAGTATGGATTGAGAGTCAGGATGGTGATGCTTCAGTCATGGTGAATTGTCAGTAAATAAACAAGGCACTAGTTAGTAGATCTGTTTGTAGGTAGTAGTTTCTTATTTGGTATATTAACCTTGCTCCAGATTTCAGAGGTGTGCTGCCATTGGAATGAATACCATTGTGGAGTAAGTTACTTGGGTAATGTCAGTTATGAACTAAAATACAGTTCATGTGGTGTAGGTCATGTTGCAAGTCTCAGTTCCTCAAATGCCTAGTGTATTAATAAACACAGCTATTCCTGGTTTATTATTTACTCATTTTAAAAGTAACATCAAAAACTTGGTCTGTAACACAAAGGTTTTTTATTCTTTGATTTTAGTTCAAAGTCACTTTATCAGGATGAGACTTAGTTGATGCTCAGTACAAAATATCTACGGGAGTGTGGGGCAGATGCACTTCCCAGTCGAGCTCAAACACTCCGAAAGCTCTCAAGCTTTTAAGAAATTTAGGACTGAAACCTCAAGTTCACATTTGCCTTATACATATTATTCTTGACAATAAATTGTACAAAGTAGGTATACATGAAATGCCGTTTTGCTGGTTCACTGAGAGTAGTGTCTTAGGTCTCAGAAATATTCAGCTTTTGTTTTCAGATCATATGCATTTCCTTCTAACTGCTTGCATCATTGAAAATAGTTCCCTGTAGTGCCCCTCTATCCTTCGTCTGCAGCACTCTGCTGTTGGTGAACAGCAGCTTTAGAGTTATGACTAATAGGCTGGGACTCAAATGGATGACCTCTATCAATTATTCATGATAGATCTGAGTAGCCAGTGTACAACACTGACAACATTCATACCTTTCTATTGTAATATGAACTGTAAACGATACAGTGATTGATAGACTACAGATGACCCTTGGTCATTTTTATTAATTCCTGTTGCCGAGTTGTGTAAGCTGTTTTTCATTGCTTAAGATATGGAGCCCACTGGTTTTTAAAAAACTCCAGACTTGTCAGAGCTAGAATAGAGATTCTGATTTTGGTATTTCTTCTGATTTAATGATTTCTTTAGACTAGTTTCTTCTTTTGAGGTTACGGGTGGGTTGTATCTATCAAGGGATTGTCGGTGGGATCACAACACGTGTCTTGGGATACATATTTAGAATAGGATTTTTAGATAAATGAAGTTAAGACTGTGGTTGCGGGGATTCTGTGTTGGGACTAGAGACGGATGAGGTTGAGGGAGGGTGAAGTAAAGAAAAGCTTAGTGGGAAAGAGGGGGGAGCTCTCAACAAAAGCAAAGACAAAAGTGTTACTAGCCCTTTGCTTATGGACTGCTTCTGTTTGCCTGGTGGATTAATGCAAAAAGAAGGTAGGAACAATACAAGGGTTGAGGTGTTTTGCTTCCTAACTGCTGTAGAAAGGAGTTCCATTGTATAATCCTACATTACACATACTGTGCTATGAAGAGCCTCAGTTGCAAATGTAGCGTTACAGAATAAGCTGAAGTTTTAAGAGCATTTAAATCAGTTTACTCAGGGTGCTACTGGAGAACTGTTTTCTCAAGTCCAAAATGAGAAAAGACTGTTGAATTTTTAATGTATTTTGTTTATGGAGTACATTACATGTAAGCACAGTAATTTGTGTTTTTACAGATTTGTTTGAGAAGAGCTGTAGGTAAAGATCTGTAAACTTAGTTCTGCATTTAGACATGCTGCTTACCAGGAGTTCATAGAAGGGGCCTGTTTAGAAGATAAGAATAAAATTGTGTCAGACTTGGGAGAAATCAACACTGGCCCCTGTGCTGGAACACTGAAGAGGATGAAGAGGAGTCCTAGTTTGTGACAACATCCAAAAAGTAGCCCAGAATTGGAAGATAAGCAAGAAATACCTGTTTCACAAGAGATCTAGATGTACTCCGTTGCAGGTTGTGCCAGCAGAGGTGTCTGCGTTAGGAGTGTTAGGCTCAGAGCAGTGTTATCCCCTGACCCCTGTCAGGTAGAAGGGACCCCTGGTGGAAGTGCCACAATGCCAACCGGTGGCACTTTCAGACTGGGTTTGTGTACAGGAGGAAATTGGAGGAAGGGCTTTTGGGACAACACAAACAAGACAAGCCTTGCCAGCACTATCTCCATCCATGGCGTGACAGCCGAGTAGGGATGTCCGGTTATGTGAGCTTTTGCTGTGCAAGAGATGTTAACCTTTCCGCTCTACTCTTCGGTTGTGAGGATCCGATGCGCAGTTAGACACCCGCCCTTTAAAGACCGTGAAGCAACCACTTCTCTCCCTGTGAAGAGGATGACAGGTGATGGGGCTCGGTCGACTTGGCAGCAACTATGCCAATCCCTCTCATTAGTAGGGTGGAGCGAAATTGCTCTATTACATCTGGGCGTATTGCAAGCCAGAGAGAACTAAAAAGCGTTTAGAGAAACCCTGAACCTGGGTGCAAAACAGGGAGGTCGCTTTAGGGTCACAAGGCATTGAGCGAGGAAGAATCTCTCTGCCCATTTACTCATTCCATCGAGGAAGAGAACTGAACTGAGTAGGCATGTTAATGGCTTCAATAATGATGGGACCACTTGGCATTGGCAGTGAGAGCCTGTACCCTGGTAGTGTGTAGGAGTACTCACGTGATAACAGAACACTGCTGGCCAACACCTAAGAATACCTGTAATGTTGTCCGTACTGGTTCTTCTTGTTCATTAGTTACCTACCCATCAGCCATCTATAAGATCGCTACAGGTCACCTTATCACCCCAGGGAACACCATCAATTCCTCACCAACCTCTGGCTCCATTGTATTTGCTAGTGGCTGTACCTATTAAGTGTAACTGCCAGTTAGGAATTTCTTGATACCGTTATCTTTCACCTATGCAAATCAAGTCCCACCTGATATACAGGAAGCAATTACCTAATAGCTTCAACCATATTTTTGTTGATGCAGGTGTGATTCCAACCTCTGCAACAGCAATATGTACCGACTACAAACACAGATGCAGCCTTCTACCCATCTGTAATTGGATAAATTTTTTAACCTAGACATCATTGTACTAGTCCCTATCGGAGAGTGCGTGACGAGAGACCCAGACGAGCGCAAGTGATCAGAAATCAAGGCACCAAAAGTGGCCTACTTGAAGGCATGCTTAATCTGGTTAAGACAAGTATCTTATAAATCATGTGCACTGCGTCTCAGTACACAACAATTTACATTATTACAATTTCCCTATGCCTTAGCCACAGGCGAAAACGCTTAAATATCAGCCTTCATCTCATCCCTTCATATGAAGGGGTGGATAAAAGGATATGAAAAGATTATGTACCGGATGCCTTTAAAGCGAATTATTGAACTCAGCAAGAGGTTGCCAGGTTCTCGCTCTTCATTGCAAGGACGCGTGAGACGAAGACCAAATTGATATTGCTCAGAGGTCTAGGAATGACAGGGATTTTTTAGGTGGGTTTTGTATATCTATATTTATTTCATAGGATATTCACTTAGGACATTTTCTGACTGAATAAAATCAAGTTGTTTTTATTTTATTTTAATTTGGATACCCTGGTGTATAGATGACTTCCAAGGGAACAAGTGACCGTTGTAGAAATTTCACCTAAGAAAAACGCTGGGATAACAGTGGAGAAGGAGACAGTGCCCTATGACTACTATTTCCCTTTCCGTGCGACCCAAGCTAGATCACAGGCGTACTGTAGTTCCCTGTTCATTTACATCAGTGACTAAAGGACCTATTTAAATGAATGAAGTTAATGAATTAATAAATGCAGAACCAGGGAGAAACCTGCATTACAAAAGGTACTTTGTTCTTAGATGTTGAGGGTAAGAGTTGGGTTTGATATTTCACAACATAGTGCTGACTGCTGTTTGCTGTATTTCCTAATACACCCCTGGTAACATGAGATCACACCACAGATTCCTCCTATTAAATGGTTATTCAGATGTGTTGCGCTGCCGGCAGGTTTTGCTTGCATATGAATTATTAGGTGTTTGAATTAGCAAAACGTGGATTAGCAGAGTTTATGCTTTGCGAGGGGTACAGCAGACACGTCAAGGTTTTACAATTAGCCATTTGGTCGTAGATACAAAGAATCGATTTCCCAGAGTATGGTGAGAACTTTCTTAATACTGCACTGCTAAGTGCCGTCTGTAGCAAGAACTAAACATCAAGGGTGTTTAAGAAAATATGCCCATACGGGTTTTCTATTTTTTTTTGTGCGGTGAGGGGTTTGACCCACACAAGACGCCCTTCTGCTTTTAGGGGGAATTTGAATGCTTGTGTGTGCAGCAAATATTTATTTATATTTTTTGTTTCTGTTTATTAAGCTAGGAGGATTCTAAACTTTTAATTCTAGGAAGATCAGCAGCTTTTCCCTTCTCTTTTCATTTTGGCTGATGTATAATAATAGCGTTATAATTTTTATGTTGAGTATTCGTTTCCGGCTATCAATTAATCTCGGTGTGAGAATCATGGATGGACTTTGGTAGGCGTTCGGACCAATCTAAAGCGAGAGGGTGGCCCAAGCTTGAGCAGATGGGTGCTTCTTACTATTTCTTAAAAACTGAAATGACAGGGAGATTAGGGTTTAAAAATCACAGCTTCTGTCGCATGCATTAATTAAAGGGTTTTAGTGTAATAATTCTATCTTATTGTTCTAGAGCATACGCTCAGCTACTTTCAATTTTTAAAAGTACTCAGCCTTTCTCTGGGAGCCACGGCTGTTTGTTCAGTTAAATTCCTTCTGATTAAAGCTCCCTGAATAGTCATTGCCTTCATATACCAAGACCAGCCCTGTTTTCTCTATGCTACACTGATAATGGGGTCACTGGGAGATTTCTGAATTACAAGTTCTAACTGAAGTTATAGCGCTTCAGGGATGCTTCGCTGCTCAGCACAGTTTACAGTTCTGATGGGGGGCGTCGGTCAACTCAGAGTACCTACAGGTTGGAGTTGGAAAAGCACAACAGTATAAGAGTAGTGGCATACATTAAGCAGATCTTCTAAATTACCGGGGGGAGCTTCGGGTGTTTGCTCACAGGGGAAAACAACTGAAACAAATTGTTGAGTAAAGTTATCAATCACAGGTCTACCAAATTTTTTTAGGATTAATGGATAGATAGTTGAATAGCTACTTGGGTTCTGCAATTGATGAGGTTGCGGAACTGTACGAAGCATTTCTTCCTATTTTTTTTTTGGGTTTTTTTTGATTTTTTTTTTTTTTTTTTTTTTTTTTTTTTTTTTTTTTTTTTTTTTTTTTTTTTTTCCTCCTGTCTAAATATTAGAAAACCTTACTCACGATTTGGCAGATCTGAAAATGACATGTGTATCAAGGGTACTGATGTAGCTGTGATGTAGGTGGTTCTCCTCTGGGGTCCCAAACTAATGGGTTGTGACAAGATTGCTTAAAGAAAAGGGCGCCCCTAAAGTAACTTCCCATGGCAAGTTTTATTTAAAAATTCAGTCCTAGTGAATAATGTGGATTTTTGTTACTTCCGGTATTTTTGCTAATCCTTCAGGCAGGAAAAGCTTGTACATTTCCCCTGGAAGAGGGCAGAAATGTCATTCGTTGGATATGAACACTTCTTCTAGTTGGTAAATTAATCTAATTTAAGAAAGGTTCCGACTGCTTCTGCTATTCCCCTTCCCAAAACCGTTTGTTGTACTCCCGCAGGCTCTGCAGTATAAAAAGCGTGTTGGCAGGCACTCCTTGGCAGTGCTTGATAGAAAACGTAGGCTGAGAATGGGTGAAAAACCTGTAACTGTCTGCCAGGCTGGTAATCTGGTGCTGGAGTTCAGCAAGGGAAAAGGAAAGGGCTGCCAGTCCAACAGCTTTCCTGTTTTCCCTTAAAACTGATGATCAAATGTGGTGGAGGTGACATCCATTTGCAGCAGTTTGCTGGAGAGCCTGCCTTGATACCAGTTCAGTGAGTGAGTAGACAGACTTGATTTACACTGTTTCTAGCCAGCATCACCTGACAGACATGGGCTTTGCATCTGGGATATGCACATACTGTCATTAGTTCTGAGATTAATTTAGTGATGATCAGTAAAATGATGATCTTTTCTCCTTCTTTCTGATCGTTTCTTGCTTGGTTGGTTGTTAGTTTTGTTGTTTTTAATTTTTTGGCCAAGCTGGGAAATGGCACTCCCAGCAGTTGGGAGCAGAACCCCATTGAAGAAAAGAAAGGCCTTCTTGTTTTGCTTGGTAGGCCAGGTCGTATTTAACACGCTGTTTGCAGCTGCCTTGTTAAGGAGGGCGATGCTAGATTCACACCCTGATACGATTTGAGCATGAAGCCTGTGAATCTACTATATCTATACGATCTATTATTACTGACCCATTAACACCACACTGACATTTAAAATTCAGCTGAACTTTCTCTTTTTATTATGGTTTTCATTTAGCAAACCTCGGCCAAGGACAGCATCTTCTGGAATATGTTTATACTCCTGCGGCCTAACGCTCCTCATGTGCTATAGGGAGGTGACAGGCCTTCTTAAAAAGCGAGAGGAAATACTACCCATGTAATGCTCAATAGTGGCGCAAGACTTCTGTAGATCCTCTTGACCAGGATGCAGGAGACAGGAGCTTTCTATAATTGGTCTCCATCCTTTCTGCCTCCCCTGGCACAAGGAGCAGAACCAGAGCCTGTGCCCCAGGTGCATCATTCCTTCTGCCCAAAATCAGCCTTCTTTCCCAGTCAGCACTTAGCTCCTAGCAGCCAGGGAAGCGTGCTGCCACAGTTCGGGATTTCGCTGGTCCATCGGGGTAACGCTTCGCCAATACTTGTCATCAGTCCAAGCGTACCTCCCGAACTGCCCTCCTGCAGGTGACTGGCAAGGCTTTGTTTTCCCTGCCTCTAGCTGGCTCTGTCACGCAAGCTGTGTGACAGAGGGTGGCACAGGTACACCCCAGAGCGTGGCCAGCGCTGTCCCCAAGGACAATAAGCTGTCACCTTGGCAAAGTCCCCAGAGCACAGCGCACGCACTGCCCCCAGAAATTTGGCCCCATGGCTTTGCCGCCCCATACAGCCATGGGGAATGAGAGGTTTCTATTGAATGTCAGCTCTTATTTATTGGAACTCACAGCAGAACAATGGGCCACACACGGGGAGTGTCTGACAGACCCAAAAATATGCATGCAGCTCCGTAAACACCTCAGCCCGGCTTGTATGAAATCAAGGGACACTCTCTGCTCCTCTGTGCTTCACGAGCTGCCCCTGCACTTCTGGACAGCCACTTTTGCTTCTCTGGTTAGACACGTGCATGCCCTCCTCCCTGAGAGCCACAAAAGCAGAAATAAAGCCTGTGCAGAGCAGCCAAAATCCTGTAGAAGGGTTCTCGTCGAGCAGATATTTTCTC
>CM019236.1:1873298-1916874 GCA_009741485.1 Malurus cyaneus samueli | reverse complement strand
TAAGGCAGCTGGGAAAGTTCCAAGGAAGCCAGGAGATTCCTGGAGCTGAAGGAGGACAGCTCCATGATGCTGTGATGGGAGGAGATGATTTCTCAGACCTGACACTCACTGTGAAGAACTGGGAGGAGATGGAAGGCTGAGGGCAGCCTCAGCTGCAGGGACTGTGAGGCTGTGGCGTTTCAGAGGAGCGAGAAAGGCTGTCCAGTTCTTCTGGATTTCAGAGGACCAGATTTACCCTGAACAGGGAACCTGCTTGTCACACTTGCATGGAAAACTGCCCTTGGGGGATCCGAAGGATCCAGGAGAAGCCAGCTGAAATTCCATGCCAGCCTCTTTAGGGCACAGGAATGCTCTGCTGCAAGGTGTGGGCAGATGGCCAGTGCTGGCAGTGGATCAGCACAGAGAGCACTGGGAGGGAAGGACTCAGAGGGGGAAGCAGGCACAGGCTGCTTAGAAGATGGAATAGGAATGTGATCAGGAGAGCCAAAGCTCATCAGGAGCTGAAACCATCCGAGAACACAAGGGACTGCAGTATCTCTGTGTAAGAACTTTGGCAGTCAAAGGAAGCTTGAGGAGACCGTGGGCTTGCTGCTCAGTGGGACAGGGACCAGTGACACGGGACATGCTGGAGGTTTGGGTGTTCAGTGCCATGTCCAGTGGCTCAAGAGCCAACAGGACACATTCCTTGGCAGCCTGACCTTATGGGACCCTCTCTAGGCAAAGCTGAACAGGGTGAAGAGGCCTTCCACCCACAAATCTGTGAAAAGATACACAGAACCAGTGTCTGGCTCTGGATCTGACTTTTTTATCCATTTAGGGGTGTTACTTCTAGATTCTCAGCTGCAGGGTCAGGTGTCTACTTCAAATTTTTACCCAGGTCTGAAAAACACTGCTTGAAACTGCATGAACAAATATCCAGTCCTGTCTGTCTGCACTGAGCGTATAAAGCTAAAAGGCCAAGCTCTACTGTGCTGATTTGGTTGTAGTCATGAGAGATGGACTGTGCTGGTGTTCCATGTTAGAAACTCATTGGAAACACATCAGAAATAGGTCAAATTGCCTCTTAGGAACTCTTAATTTCTGATAAGCCACGAGTGAGGCATGGTCATTCTACATATCGATGGAGTAAGGGATCCCTTTGCTCTAAAGTGCCTGTTAAGCAGCCATCCAATGTCACCCTTGCTAGGCCGGCTAATTTTTGCAATTAAAAACTTATTGTAGTCCCTAAATTAGGGTCAGTTAAGAATGGGGTAAGACTGAAGTGTGGAAAAAAGAGCTTTGAAACCAAATTTTAGCACTGGTTTCACAACTGGGATGAAGCCAGCACTCAAACTCACCTTTCCCAGACTCCAGCCTCGGTCATAGCTTTTCAATCCACCTCTTTTTTCTGATCTGTTTTCCTTCTCCTGGCTGTCAAAGTTCATGACACCAGGCCATGTGTTTGGATGCATTCGAGGAGTTTAGTGTGAGTTTTAAATTCAGAGATACAAATGTCCTCTCTAGGATAGCACAAGATATCCTGCTTTATCAGTGTCATTCTAGATCGAGCCAAGCACTCAGAGGGAACCATCTTGAGTTTGTAGCTGCTGATTTTCTTCTCTTACTTAAAATGAAAGGGAATTTAATGATTGAACTGCATTGTTGTATGCTTCACAGAAATATTTTCAGCATGCCCAGGGTGTGCTATGTTTCATTCCCTCTTGTTTCTGTGTAGCACTGTTAATTCTGTCCAAGTTGCCATCAAATACATTTTTATTTTCTCAGGAGTACCCAAATGTTTCTAAGGTGGAGTGAGAAACAGAAAGTTTTACAGCTGATATGTGTTTTCCCCTTGGAATGACATCACTCTCTAACTCCACCAGATATTTTGCTCTTTAATACCATTTTGACAGAGAGAGAACGCTGTTGTCCTCTGCATTAAGGTGAAGAGTTTTAAAGTGGCTGAAATCAAAGGGAATTAATAGTATGATGTAAGAAATTAATCTCTGAACACACAAACTGTGACTTGTGATCTAACACATCAAGTTATGGTTTTTTTTTTCCCACAGTAATTCCAGGATGTATTAATTGAATCCCAGAAATTAGAATTCTCACTCTCTTTTAAACACATGGTTTGTGCTTAAGAGTCCGTTTCAAAAGGTTTCTTTGTAACTGGACTTAATCCTAAACATATTCATTTATGAAAAATGAAATTGGGTTGCAATTTATGAAAAATAAAAAAAAAACCAAAAAAACTGCCCCGCAAACAATATAAATAAAATTGA
The DNA here is from genome assembly GCA_009741485.1 of Malurus cyaneus samueli. Taxonomy (NCBI): domain Eukaryota; kingdom Metazoa; phylum Chordata; class Aves; order Passeriformes; family Maluridae; genus Malurus; species Malurus cyaneus. The sequence continues at coordinate 1,914,610 of CM019236.1, read as the reverse complement.
AAAAAAAACAAAAAAATCAAACCGCAAACTAAATTATATTATTTTCTTTTTCAACAGCTGATATATGGCTGTAGAGATAGACTTATAAAAAATGAGTTTTACAAAATCAGTAACATAAAAAACTCTGATACAGAACAGCAACAAGTGGTGCTAAGTCATGTCATGATGTAATTTTGTCACTAGTTTTCTCAACCAATGAACAAAACACCACTGGATGTGAAACAGCAGAAATCAGTCCCCTTTAGTCAAGTAACTCCAGGAGTCTGCATTGAAATGCAAATAAATAAAGCATTTTGCTGTGGACAATTGAAGTGAATCCTGCTATAGGCAGAATATTTTGGCTACACGCCAGATGCTGTCCATATTTGAAGACATAATGAGAGAGTTTAGGGTCGTTTCTGTGAATTAGGAGGAGGGGATCAGAAGCAGACCCTCCTATTGATCTAAATTCAATTTTTCCTCCTTGAAAGGTCTTTCAAGTACCTGTCACAAGTGGTTAGAAAATAATATTTTGGTACCTCTGCAGAATATTTGGGAGTGATTAATTATCGTCTCCTTTTTGGGAAAATCTCCTTCTGTAAAAATTGCACATTTTACAAAAGCAAAAAAGTTTTTTGCTTTTACATGAAGTATTGAAACGATCTGAGAGCAGCATGCTGCACAAAAATGTTTATTGAATTCCACACCTAATTTTCCATCTAAAAAAAAGGAAAATAACCATTGCTTTCCAGTTCAGCCCCTGAATTTGTTATATTGTCCTTTTTTTTTTTTTTTTTCTGAGGTGGAAGTCAGGAGTGTGGTTAGAATGATTTTAGTGGGAAAAATAGAGACAGAAGGATGTCACATATGTATATATATAAGGAATATGCAACAAATGGAGTGGAAAAAGAGAATGTTGAAAATTTTGAAATCGTTAATCCCACTCCTTGGCTACCAGGACAGGAGCAGGTTAACAGAAATCCAGCAACAGCTTGTGTTGTGGTCTTTGCAGGTCCAAGAAAACACGAAGGGAAGAGGGAGTCTGCACCTCAGAGGAAAACAAAATCATCTGCATAGCTTTTTGCTGAGTGAGTGAATCAACAAGTCAGCCAGCATCTGCCCTGCTCATTGTCTTGGCAAGAATCCTCGTGGCAACAAAGTCATATAAATTATTTGGAGAGCTTTTGAATCACTAATGGGGGAAAGAAAAAAAAAATAAAACCCAAAAACAAAGCTTAAACAATAAGTGTAGAAGAAGTGGGGAAATTAATATAACTCAGAATTAAGATTTTAAATCAGGCTATCTATATAATGGAACGAGCAACAGAGATCCCTCATGAGATTATTGCTTAAGCAGTTCCCCAAGATGCTTACAAACACATCTAGACAAATCCTTCTTTCACATTATCTGGGATGGTGTTGGATGCATTCCTTGAGGCACTTGTCATAGTCAGTGGGCTTTACAAAAAGTTGTGTGGCTTCAAACCACACGTCTGATTGTTTAATTTTAAATGCCCTTCCTTGCCTTTCATTTTAACATTTTAATTTGGGCCTCTCTTGGTCCTGAAGCACGTTAGATCTCTACAGATCCCTCCTTCCAGAGACACAGGAGTGATTCCTGATGTTTGCAACAATGAATAAATGCTGCAGAGAGGGTGACAGCAATAGTACATGACTTGCTTCATTGCCCAACCCATGCTCGTGAAGAGTGAATGGCTCTGAAGGAAAAATGAGGTGAATTTATGGTCAAAGGAATTTGGAGACGGGGTAGAAACAGGCAAATAAATGTCTGGCAGCACAAGATCCAGGCCACTGCCCCACATTCTAGTCAAAATCCTGAACACTTTATTTGCTTTTCAGAGTGGTTCTGTTTCCTGTGGAATAAAGAACATACTGACCTGCCCTTATGTAATTTCACCAGTTTTTGCTTCCTTTTGTGGATTTGGTAACCCTAGATTAAGAAAGTGAATAATGAGTTAATGAGCCTGGCTTTTCAGTGGCATGACCGAGAGCTGGAGGCTCTCCCTCAGGTAATTCTGGGCATGGTAGCACCTCTCCTGCATTTTCTTTGCCTTTAGCCTTCCTTTAGTCACTTTTAAAGGTGGTTCTGGGATGGCAGAATTGATGGCCAGCACTCTAAGGACACTGCAAAAATTGGGAGGTGATTGCCACAGGCTTGCTCTTTCTGGATTTTCTGAAAAATAGCAACTGCCTCCTTACTGCATTTAAATGCTGTAAAGCACTGTAGGTAATTCACCTCATTTTCACACATCCTACAGAAGCAGATCTAGAAACACTCACACGAGAATTTCCAAAAAACATCAGGAAGGTCATCTCCAAGGAAAATTAGGTGAGTCTTCCCCAACACTACCCCAGCCATGGTGACCTGAGCCTGTTGCTGCAAACCTATCAACACAAAAGGCAACATGAGATCAGGTACCTCTTGTGACCCAACTGCTCTGTGGGATTCTTGCTGCAGTTGCATGGCAGAAGTAAAAGTGCTTTTACATCCGGAAAAACAAAATAAATAAAGAAAAATTAATTTAAAAAAATCTGAAAATAATGTTTATTTTCCCATACGAATTACTTTTTATTTTCCAAAGTTTCTTGGTTTTCTGATAAAAAAATGGCACATCTCTGTCCGTTGGCTTGGTGACTACAGAGGGATTGAGCAGGCAGCCAGCTGTGTGCTGGAGAAAATATCTGCTCGACAGAGAACCCTTCACAGGATTTTGGCTGCTCTGCACAGGCTTATTTCTGCTTTTGTGCTTCCAGGGAGAGGGCATGCACGTGTTTAACCATGAGAAGCGAAAGTGGCTGCCAAAGTAGGGCAGCTCGTGAAGCAACAGAGGAGCAGAGAGTGTCCCTTGATTTCAATACAAGCCGGGCTGAGGTGTTTACGTGAGCTGCATGCAATTTTTGGGTCTGTCAGACTACTCCCCGTGTGTGGCCATTGTCTGGGCTCTGTGAGTTCGCAATAAATAAGAGCTGACATTCAATAGAAACCTCTTCATTCCCATGGCTGTATGGAGCGGCAAAGCCATGGGGCCAAATTTCTGGGGGCAGTGCGTGCGCTGTGCTCTGGGGACTTTGCCAAGGTGACAGCTTATTGTCCTTGGGGACAGCGCTGGGCTACGCTCTGTGGTGTACCTGTGCCACCCTTCTGTCACACAGCTGCGTGACAGAGCCAGCTAGAGCAGGGAAACAAAGCCTTGCAGCCTCGAGGAGGGAGGTCTGGAACAATTTGGGCTTGAGAGGAAAATCCAGAGCTGTGCGACCCTTCCTGTGCTAGGAGCTAAGTGCTGACTGGGGAAAGAAGGTGGTTTGGCAGAGGAATGATGCAGCTGGGGCACAGCTCTGGTTCTGCTCCTTGTGCAAGGGGAGGCAGGAAAGGATGGAGATTATAGGTCTCTGGTGAAAAACATGGGTTATTTCAACCCTTTTAAGAAACCAAGTGCAGAAGTATAACATATTCAGAAGAGCCTGTCTTGGGAGGTTTGCTAATGAAAAACAAATAAAAGAGAAAGGTCAGCTGCATTTAATGTCATGTGTTATAGTTGTATTAATAATGTGGAAACCTAAGTGAAACACCCTTCCAAAGCTTTTGGCTCGTAGTCCACTCTGTGGAGTACTTTTTTGCCTTATAATTGTGGAAGATCAGCTCTTCCCCTTCCACAGGGCACATTCTCTCACCCTACACAACAAAATAATAACCTCTACAAATCCAAAGGCTGGTCACACTGCTCCTGCATTATATCACTTTAGGAACTGATAATGAGAATGTCACAGACTCTCTGGAGAGGTGAACCAGTAAAAAAAAAACAAACCAAAAAAACAGAAAAAACAAACAATACATGTTTTGTCCCACCCTTGGACTTTATCTGCTTTTCAACACTGTAAGTTGACACCAAATGTAAGAACAACGAATGAACATCTCCCTCTGAGCCTCTGCTCTTCACTGCTCTGTGGGATCCTTGCTGCAGTTGCATGGCAAAAAAGAGAGCTCTTTTATGCACACACACAAGTAAAAAAAAAAAAAAAAGAAAAAGAAAAATAAAAAAAAAAAAAAAGCTGAAAGAAATGTTTACTTTGCCATAGAATACTTGATTTTTGTAAACCTTGGTTTTCTTATAAAAAATCCGTGTTGGAAAGAAAAAAGAAACAGCTGTCCATACATCTTCTGCCGCAGGGCAATTTCCTGAAGATCTTTCAGAAAAAAAATCTCACTATTGTTATTAGTAGTAGTATTAGCCATTAATGATTTAGCATTATAGATTATTAGTATTGTATTTTTGTCCCTTTGCATGCTTGGAGAAAAACAGGGGATCTTGGGTGGAGGTTCTAGTTCTCATGAGTATAGTCTTCGGCTTACTTAAAGTTTTCCTCTGCAGCACATGTTGTATTTTGCTTCCCTCCTTCCTTACATCCATGTGCTGTGGTGCCGTGCACTTCCAAGCAGCAGCTGTGCCCTGGCCCAGGAGAGACCAGGGACCTCTCAGGGATCCAAAAAAGACTTTTTAGTCAGCCCTTTTCTCTCTGGTACTGCCTGTCCATAGCAAACCACTCAGCCTAGCTACATCTAATCTCGGCCCTGCAGAGTTTTGGGGTACATCGAGTTTATTTTGAGGGAAAGGGGGAAAAGGGGGCATCTTTCTGCTGAGTCCCTCGACCTCTGGAGGGGATCTTGCTGAGATCCTCCTCTCAAGATGTGTGCAAGCCCTGAGGAATACCAGCTGCAGTGCACCACAGCCTGGGCTAGAGGGGAACATTTTTTAAGGAGGGATAAAAAACTGAGTTAGGGGATCATTTATAGGCAGGGACAAAAAAAAAAAAAAACAAAAAACCAGAGCTGACTGCATTCCATATTGACATGGGCTGTCAAGCTGGCTGTTTAATGAAACAGGCTGGGATAATGGGACTGTACTACCCTGAGATTGGAGAGAATCCTGTTTTGCATGCTGTAAAGCCTTTTCGTTGCTCTTCATTCAAGAGTCCATGCATGCTGTTTCCAAAGGCTTGGCATTATCTGTCAGAATAAAAAGGGGGGCAAAGTTGCAGTAAAATTAGCAGAATTAGTAAATTGACAAATTTGTGTTGATTTTGGTTCATTTTGTTTGTTATTTTTTATTTAGTGTTGCCTTTCTCTCTTCTTGTGGCTAGAAATGTGCCTGGAAATATCCTCCTGAAGCTGGGAGCAGTGCAGAGATAGGTCAGGAAGAACTCCCTCACCAGGAGACTCTTTCCCCATTCAGCTCCTCTTTGACAGGCCAAGTGGACATTCTGTGGGAAACCAGAAACACAGGGAGGCAAAGTGGCTTTCCAGAGGTCGGTGCCAAGGTCGGTGACACAGTCAGCTCTGAGTTAAAGGTCTGATTGACAGTTCTGTTTGCTTTTAATTTTGTTCTTATTTTCAGCCCATGCAGCTCTGTCCATGCAAGCTGGAAGCACCCCAAGCCAGGCTCTTTTTCTCCCTTACCATTTTTTGTGCTGTGAAAACCCAGCGTCTCAAGGTCTGTTTTGCTTCCTTTCTCTTGCTCTGTAAAGCCTGCGATTTCTTAAAACTCTGCCTGCTCCATGAGTGATTTCTCACTCCTCGCAACTGGAGCGAGGGGGGATAATTGAAACCAAATGTTTCGTTTGTGCTAATAATGAGTGTCACTTTATTTTATGTTGTGCTGTTTCATGCAAGAGCACTTCAAAGTGCAGAGAAGAATAGAGGAGCAGAACATCATAAAAGAGCACTGGAGGCCACATAGTGAGAGACGATCACAAAAGGAGAACGACTCTCCATCCAAACCTTGACCTCTCCAGAGGGAAAGATTTGAGGAGAGGAAAACATGGTGTTGCAGGGCTTTACCTTTCATCAGGAGGGGCTGTTCAGGTGTTCTGAGGACCGCTGAAGCCCAGCACAATTTGGGATGAGATAAAGAGTGAATGCCTGGGCTGAGTCTCCACAGGGTGATGATTTCTCCCTGCCTGCTCTGTGTAAGACCTTTCTGGGCACAGCCTTGTTGGTGTGGGCCAGGGAAACCAACCAGCATGGTGCTGATGAGGTTTGACCTCCCCTCCTTTCACTGTGGCTGGAAATCACCCCCTGTCTCCCTCCTTGGGATGGAGGCATCTTTATCACCCATCACCACATCCCTGGGATGCACACATGAGAAATCCCCTCTCTTCCTAAAGGAGGATTTTTCCTCTTTTCTGGGAAGCTGGAGGACCTGAGCATGGGATCAACCTGTCAGTGACCCAGCAGACCCTGCCCCAGGGCTCCCAGGATCAGGCCATGCCTCCTGGACAAGGGATGTTGTGTTATCCTGTCCTCCCAGCACCCCTGGCAGCTTGTTCACAGCTCTTGCAGCTGGATTAAAAGCACGGTGTGGTCGTGCATTTCCATTCAGGAATATGAGCTGCCCCTATAAAAGCCCAGCTGGGTGGCCATGCCAAGTGCTGACCCACTGGCCCTGGTGGACAGGGTGACACGAAGCTGTGACACAGACTGCCTGATGGGACCGTGTTTGCAGTTTGGGCCAAACTTAGCTCCACATCATATCTTCATTCAACACAGTTTTAATTTTAAATTTTTATTCTCTGTGAGAATCGTAGTTTGTTTTTTTTTTTTTTTGTACATGGACATCTGTGCTCATTTAATGGGACGTTATCCAAATTTTTCTCCTGTTTGCAGAGGAGGAACATCCCTCACACCACATTTATAGCACCAAACCCCATGCAGAGTCAGTAGCATAAGTTTTCTCCATTTCCTTCTGCTCATGATTCATCAGGACATCAGAGAGTGTCACATCTGTGTCTGTCCTCCCCAGCAAGTGAAGAACAGGGGAAGATCCTGGACAAGATCCTATGGACAAAACCCACACCTGAGCTTCAGGTGCCTGGTGTGAGATAAGCAGGACTCAGTTATTTGTCTCACTGAAAGCAACTGATAGTGCAGCACTAAGCTAAAACCCACAGTTCTGTAGGGTCTTCATTTGATGTGAAGGATAAAATAAAGACTGTGAATGAAGAATCAGCAGGGGTGACCAGTGCAGCCTCACTCAGGGCTCCTACAACCTCTTCCTTTGTGGCAATGTCGAGGTTCTCCATCCATGACACGTTAATGCAAGCTATTTTTCTTTTTTCGGCACTCTTCCCAGCAGAGGAAGCGAAGATGTCCATGCTATTTGACAACCTCATTCTTTGCAACATTCACATTTCACCCAGGTTTATTGCATCTGAGGGACTGTCAGCCTTCTTGCTGGTGCTCTTACAGCTGGAGGCACTCCTGAAGTTTATGGGACAGATCTTGGCTCCACAAATTCCAACAGCAAAAGCTGCCAGGTTTTCACTGTGTGGTGCAGCGTGATCCCATTCTCTTCACGGTTCTGACTATCACAGGGCTATCAGTCACCCAGCTTATCAGAGAAAATCCTCATCAATTGGAGCATTGCTGAAAATCAAAGCCCATCACAATATAATATAACAGCACTTTTATTTTTACAGCTCCCCCAGAGCCAAGGCACTGCGTAACATCATGAAACACTTTAACTGAAAAACAGAAGATGCGAAAAGAATAAGAATTAAAAATTAAACCTCCTGGACAGCTTTTGCATTTGGTCCAGCTTTTACAGCAACAGCTTACACTGACTGAAATCCTCCTGAAGAAGCAGTGGAAATGAAGAAGTGTGCAGAACACCCACCAGAGCTGAGTGCTTTGTGGGTTGTATCTGCACACAGTGAAGATCAGGCTGTCTTTGTGACAGTGAGGTGCTGTTCCTGTGGGCACATTCAAGGCTGCAGAGCTGAAATCTGGTGGAGACTGCCTTTAAAAGAGGACTTACATTTTAAACCATGAGCAGGAATCATTTCCCACCAGTCGGGCTATGAAGTCGAAGCTGACGCTGATTTTGGTGGAAGATCTGTGTACTCTGGCTGTCAGTTTGCCACCTGTCCCCTCCTCTCCTGACTGCCTGATGAGCCACATTTTACAACATGAGCAAAGCAAATAAAATCTGAGGTGCTCAAGGGGCTCCTTCGGGTCCCCACTCCCAGGTCTAATGCCAAGGGGGGCAGCCCATCCCTGCTGTGCTCAGTCTGAACTCTTCCCTTGGCATTTCCCCAAGCTGAAGGGCTCTGCTTCCCAATCCAACCCCACAAAGAGCCAGTAAGCACCTGCAGGGAGTGGGAGATGCATCCCCTGCTGTCCAAATCCTCCCCTTGATGGATGCCAAGGGAAGCGTGACCAAGGGGAAGACACCAGCAGAGGGAAATAGCTCTGCCCTGGCAGCTGCACTAGGCAGTGCTGCACTTCTGGACACTTAGCATTTATTTATCTGGTGTGTTTGAAGTGTTACCCTTCTTTCCCAAAACTTCCCATAAGTAGTCCCATCAGGAAAAGCTGGGTGTTATGGTTTTTTTTTAGTTTGGTTTTGGGGTTTTTGGTTTTGTTTTGGTTTTATTTTCCTTTTTGTGTTGTTTTTGCTTTGGAGTTTTTTAGGGTTGTTTTTGGGGGGCGCGAGTTGTTTGTTTTTGTTTTTTTTTTGGTTTCTTGCGAGTTTGCTTTGTTATTTTTGTTTTGGCTCAGTTGGTTTAGTTTGGGGTTTTTGTTTTTTTTTGGTTATTGTTGTTTTGGCTTGATTGGTTTAATTTTTTTGTTTGTTTGTTTTTGTTATTGTTGTTTTGGCTTGGTTGGTTTAGTTTTTGTTTGGTTGTTTTTTTTTTTTTTTTTTTTTTGGTAATAAAGATGATATCTCAATAAATCGGCATAGGTCTAGGGGTTGATGCCTGCACCTTTCTGCCTCTGTCTGTTTTTGTTTCAAACTGTTGAGTGGGCAAATACCACAAGCCTGCAGGCTCTGGTCCCCTGTGTCTATGGAAAGTTCGCCATCAGTTCAAAGGGGTCTGGCTGATGGAGCAGGGAAGCACAGATGGGGAAAATAAGGGAAGGTTTTTTTCAGACAGCCCCTTGTTGTGCTCGTGTCCTCATTACCCTGTGGTGGGCAGTGATTTCAGTTTGTTGCACTTTTCATCGTCCTCAATTCAGACCAGCAGTGAAGGTGCATAATTTGTACCACCCCTACATAACCTTCTGTAGCCAAAATATTTCTTTAGGAGTATTATTTCTTGGCTGAGAGAAATCATCCTTTTTGTCTTGTTTTGTTTTGAACAAGTGTTTCCCAAAAGTATTTCCCAACTGAATCATAAAAAAAAAAAAAAACCAAAAAAATCTGTTTCAGTGAGAAGAATAATCAATCCCTGCTGTTAAACTCTTATATTCTGAAAGCACAGCTAATGAAATGAATATCATCTAATTAAAGAAATCTTCATAACTCAAGGATCAAACCTTCAGATGGAAGTCATCAAATTGTTTCAGCATGAAGCTCGCAGCTTGGGCCGTGTCTCACTGATGAACCTGCATTCCCAAGAAGGACACTTGGGTCAGAAGATGAGTTTTTAACAAGAAACCCAAGCCTGATGCTTGAGAAAACCACTAGGCTGTGGAAACTCTTTGTCCTGACCAGGACTGAGAGAGGGCTGAAGTCCTGCCAAGCTTTTCACCCATCTCCCCCTCCTACCAGTTGCAACATTCCTTTCTTTGGAGCACCGTGATTGACAACAGGCTCAGCCACAGCTTGGATCTGCCCTGAAAGCGCAGGGCTGGCAGGCACTGCTGCTCGGACAGCCCCTGTCCTGTCACACACAGCACATGGGGGCACGGCCAGCAGTGCTCCTCGGCTCCCTCGCCACCCTGACCCTGACTGAAGCACCCTCCGAGCCGAACTCATGCCTGCACCGATGGAAATAGCATGAAATGGGGAACCCTCCATGGTCTTTTGTAGTTAGGATAGAGAGTTTTCTCTCTGGTGCTTGACTCCGTGCAAACGTGTAGATTTTTGGAGTTATTGTTACTGGATTAATTGGACAATTGTTAGTGACAATTATTGGATTAATTGTTAATGGACAATATTAAAGGGTTTGTCCAGTGTGACCCGCCAAATGTGAGGGAAAGGAGTTTTCATCCTGCATCTGAGAGAAGGGACACTGCTGAGTCCTTGAAGAGAAGCCTGGTGATGCTCTGAGACAACACATTTTCCTGCAAGATACCCTGTAGGAAGACATCAATCCAAATAAAGCCAATGCTTGGCAGGACTGTGCCAGGTTCTTTAAAATTAGTAAAAATTCCTTTTGAATTAGTGTAACTACTTAAAAATTAGCTGAATATTTTAAAATTTCATTTTTCAAAAAAAAAATGGGAAAATACTTTGATTTTAAAAATCACTGGAAAATAAGAGAAACAATAAATTCTTTACCTCTATGTAGCACATCCCTGTCTTAAAATAAATAAATAATCTTACTGACTTGAAGAAAAAATTGGCTGAGACACATTCAGCCATCAGACTGCAGTGAAGTTTTGTTTGAACTGGAAGTCCTGGAAGCATTCAGTTTACACAATCCGAACAGTAATACTTCTGGAGCTCAGAATATGTAGATAACTTGTTTTTGAAGGGTTGTTTAGATTTTAAATATCAGTCCTCAGTAGCTCAAGTGGAAATACACATCTTGATGTTCAAGTGGTCAGTCAAGTGCCCAGGTAGTTCTTGCCAGAATGAGTTTGATTTTATATTTCTTGTTCAAAATCTGGATGACACTTTTTAGGCTTACTTTAGCACATGTATAGCCCATGGCTAGTGTGCAGTTGAGAAACATTTCTTGAAATAAAAGATGAGTGATTGGATCTAAGCATTCTGAGCATTCTTAACAAAACCAGAAGTATCTCTTTTAGGAAAAGAGCCAAAGCTGCATTGGCCTTTCCTATTTTGCCAGCCTACAAAAGAGGAAAGGAAAAAACTGCATGCCTGTTGCCAAAGCATTTAAGAAGCTTGCATTTATCTTTCATCAAATAATAATTTTCTCTGAATGTAAGTGCAGTCAATCAGAATAAGAAGGCGTGTACACAAAAGGAGGAAAACATTACCAGTGTGTGGAATGTGGATTAAAAAAAGAATTTGAACAGTCCTGAATTGATATTTTTGTTTCCTTAGGTAAAAACGCAAGAAAAACTATAAATACCACCACTCCACCTTGGCTGGCTGCTGGACCCCTACCAGCTTCTCTCTCTCTCCTCTACCTCAGCAGGACAGGAGGAGGAAAGGTGAGAAGTCCTCAAAGTCAAAACACCTGCTTTCACAAGAGTCAAGTTGAGAGCACCCTGATTATAAAATGAGTTAGCAGCAAACATTTTTTGGAGCAGGAAGTGCTAGAGGAAAGAAAGGAAGGATGAGCCAAGCTCCTACCAGTCAGATTCTGATTTCCCTGAAGGACACATAGAAATTCCCTGGTGGGACTAGGGTTGGTGAGTCTCTGATGTGTTGGTTAAGAAGTAAGATGGGTTTAGTAACTCCTGAAGTCTTACTAAATTCCAGCACAGGAATTCCCAGCACAGGAAGGATGTGGAGCTGCTTGAGAGAGTACAGGGGAGGCAGCAGGATGGTCAGAGGGATGGAGAAGCTCTGCGGAGGATGGGAGAGTGGGAATGTTCACTGGAGAGAAGAAGCTTTGGGATGACCTCGCTGTGCCTTGCAGGGCCTGAAGGGACCCTGTAAGAAAGATAAGAGACGGGGGACAAGGGCTGGAGGAACAGGACACAGTGAATGGCTTCAAACTGCCAGAGAGCAGATTTAAATCAGATATTAGAAAAAAATCTTCATGGTCAGGGGGGGAGGCCCTGGCACAGGGTGCCCGAGAAGCTGTGGCTGCCCCTGGATCCTGGAAGTGTCAAGGCCAGTGGATGGAGCTTTGAGCCACCTGGGATGTGGAAGGTGTCCCATCCATGGCAGGGGGGCCAAAAGGAGAAAAGGTCCCTTCCAACCCAAATCATTCCATGATTCTCTGATTCCCTGATTGCCTGAAATTAGGCTACTGAAGATACAAGGAGAACTTGGCCATGGCATTGTTCCGAAATTCCTCTGCTCTGCAATGTTTCCTGACCCTTTTCTCAGCTTTCCCTGAGTCACAAGACCGTCTGTCAGATCTGAAGGACAGTTGTGGCCTGGTTTCTTCCTAGCCATGAATGGTCCCTCCTGTGCCATCCCATCAACCTTGTTCATGGGCACCTCGATGCCTTTGAACAAGTTCTAGCCCTGGGGCAGTGCACACATGGTCTTTTACATTTATTAGGGCATTTTGGATAGGGGAAAATCCTTCAATGCCATGGATTACAGATTTGTGTCATCTATATGTTACTAGATGTTCACCTGTAAAATAGAGCTGTGCTATTTTTTCATCTTCAGTGCTTTCCCTTTGACAGCTGGAGGGCTGAACAACTCATTCAACAACCAGTGAAATCACTTCCCATGCTTTCCAGCCTACTTTTTACTTCAAATTTTGGCTTTGCTGGGGAATTAGAAAGCTTAAGCCTAATTTCTGAGCTTTATAGTGGAACAGCTGTCTCTGAAGTCATGGAAAGTTGTGCTCAGCACATCTCAATCTAGTGTTTAAGGAGGCCAATTGCTGCCAAACATATGCCCTGTAGGAAAGGGTTCCAAAATTCCGGTTCTTCTCTGTGAATATGCTGGAAACCAGTGGGTGCTACAGGGGTACAGCTATGCTGTGGTGAAAATTTTCCCGTGGGGGCTGGAGTTTGGGCATAGCCCACAGGCTGGAGTTATTTCAGGTGCTCACAGCTGAGGATCACAGAGAATGGGAGGGGGAAGGTTCACCAGCTGAGTGTATTGGTCTTGTGAAGGTTCTTCGTGTCCTGGAGAAGAGGTGGGCTCTCTCTCTCTATGCTGTTAAACTGGTCCATTAAATGGGTGACATTTTCCTGGAAGAAAAAAAAAAGTGTCACTGTAAAAGCTGCTGATGGCCGGTGACAAATCAACCCAGATCACCTCCCTGCCACCCTGGCCAGGGACTAAAACCACTTCTAATAAATCCTACTCAAACCAGACTCGGGGGATCCTTTCTCTGGTGTTCACCATGAATATGTTAAAGGATTTTCTCCTTGTTCTCTCTTCCCTACCCTGCTGATAACTGATACTTATTGAGAAGAGCTGCTTCTATCTGTGTTACACGGGGCATTTTGGATCTGTTTGCTGCTTAGGTGGGGCTGCATGGACAAAAATGTGCCTTGGATGTCATAATGAAAAACACAGACTTCCCAAAAGAGATGGATAATCCATCGTTGTCTGTGTGAGAGTCCGAGTCAAGATTGGAGTGCATTATTTGTATGACAATCATGTAAAGAAGATGTGGAGCTGTTGGTAAGCCTGTTGTGTCTGGGTGACACTAAAGAGTAAATCTCAGAGTTATTTAAAATTATTCAATATTAAGGTTGGATCTTAAATATCTTTGGATGTTTGGACAGAGATAAATGTTGAAAGAATTGTCTAAACCCCATAGAGAGAAGGATTAAGGAGACAGGTGAGGTGACACATTTGATTGAGGACACAGGATGACACATTTGAGGTATTTGGGATCTAAAACCAGAGGGGTAGTTTTAAACAATTTTCAAAACAAGGGAAGTCCCACGGAACTGAAAAGGACCTTATTGTTTCCAGTTTGTTCAATCTGCTGTGTACAAACACGAATTTGAACATAAGAGAGTATTTCTACTTTGGTTTGGCACCCAAGGGATTTCTGAGTCTAAATGAGCTGGTCACTGTTGCAGTGGAGAGGGGCTGTGTGTTAATTTTGTGATTTCTTCTACTTTTCAGCTCCATGGCTAAGTGAGAACTTGCCTTTCTCACCCCTCTGCTGATACTGGGAGGTAATAGCAGCAATCAGTCAAGAATAAGATGATTGGGAACTGAAATTCTGAGTAGGACAGGCATGGACAAAGACATGGTATCGATGCAGCCCTGTGCCCTGCAACAAGCTGTCTTGTGCAGAAGCCTTTGCTGCTGACTTTCTTGGGAAGTGCCAGTCCTCTTCCTCGAGTCTTTCAAAGAACAAAACAGCAAAGGAAATAAAAATAAATAAAGGAAAGAGGAATAGACGGCAAAAACATGCAGACATTTGTAACATGATAATAGTTTGGCTGGGTTTGTACTGAAGAAAGAGAAGAAATCAAGGTTGATTAAAAGATATAATTTATCACTGCTGATGCTTCCAGTATTGGGAGTGGCTGGAAACATGAGTAAGTGTTTTCAAAGCTGCTTTGCCTCATATTCTTGATGTAGCCTACAAAGATTACACACATTTGAGTTTTCCTTTCTCTGCAGCTGCAGGTGCCTCTGCCATGGGACCATCCTGCAGGGATCCTGGATGTGTGGGGCTGCTCAGCCCTGCCACACTCTCAGAGGTAAACATGGGCCCCTTCCCCTTCATCCTCTCCCAAAAATCATTGCTTCTCAGGAGGGTGACTGGTTGAATTGTTGCTGTTCTTCCCAGAAAAGGCCAAAAGCACAGAGAGAATGGGATGAGAAGCACAATTCAGCACAGAAGTTGCTTTCTGAGCCAAATTAACTTCAGGGAGTTCAGGCGCAGCGCATTTCTTCCGAAGAGGGACCTCTGCAGAAAATCCTTGACTAAATCCTCGCCTTAGGAAATCTCCTACTGCAGCATCCTGTCTGCTGCTCCTGCCCAGGATGAGAAATTCCCTGCTCACCCAGGACTAGGAGGGCTTGAGAGCCACCCCCAACCACCCCAGTGTCCCCCCAGGCTGCAGCCAGGGTCAGCGTCAGTGCAGCATCGTGGCACCCTGGTCAGTGATCATAACTGCTTCTAATAGGTCCTACTCAAATCCCAGTCAGGGGAATGATCTCACCAGCCTGGGATGTCCAGCTGGGTCTGCTGGGCCTCTGGTGGACAGCAGAACATGGGCTGGGGAGCAGAATGGCTGCAGGACCCCACAGCTCCACTGGGCCAACTCCGCAAAGCGCGGTCACACCTCTGCTGCCCCAAACACACAAATCCTGCTCCTCCTATCCCTGCTGGTCCACAGGCACCTGGGAGCTGTTGACAGCTTTAACATCTCTGACAGCAGATGGCTGGTGGGCACAGATTTGGGCAGAACCTGCTGGGGACAGCTCGTCTGAGGGTGGGTGAACAAGAACCTGGTGTTGATGATCCATCCTCATCCACAGGTGGTGATGCAGGTGATTTTGGTTATTGTTTGCCTTGTACCATCGTGAGGAGTGACAGCTAGCCTGTGGAGGCAAGGGTGAGGTCAGCGTGGCCTCTGCAGTCCTCCATAAGTCTTGTGCCTCAGTTTCCCTTATGCAATGTGACAGCACCGGCACCATCTCTTCTTTGGAAAAGGGGAAAAAGAAAAATTTAAAAAAAACCAAATCCCATTTTGTATGCTATGAGGAGCTGTAGGTGGAAAGCTGCTTAACAACACGTGGCAGCGGAGAAGTTTCACAACAAAATCAGGGAAAGGGAGGGGAGCTGGGCAGTTTTTGTGGATCAGCAGTTTGGATCTGTTTTGGTATTGACAATCTGGAACCACTCTCTATTATTATTATTATTACTGGCGTTACCTGCTGGTTGCTGATTTGGAGCAGGTGTTCCACATCCTCTCCTTTTGGCAGGCAGCACCTGTGCTTAGCTCCAGGCACCATGGAGGCCCCGTGGATGGTGGGGGTGGTTTAGGGCCGCTGGGATCCACCCTGCTCCCCTGCAGGTGCACAGGCTGTGGTGTTATCCCTGACCAGTTTTTTTTCCCCTGTGGATTCAGAGAAGGGCGCTGCAGGGGTAGTGGTACTGCTGTGGGAAAATCTGCTTCCTAAATTAGCTCTGGAAGGGACATTTAGCCTCATGACTCTTGCCTAAAACCTGGCCTGGTTTCTTTCTAGCCATGAATGGTCCCTCCTGTGCCATCCCATCAACCTTCCAGCGCCTTCCTGAGACCAGCTTGGCACAGCTCAGTGCCCACGTTGGGGAGCCCTGAAGCATGCGAGAAGACTCTCTGTCTTCTAATCCACAACAAATTAAACAGGGATTAATGGGACACGGGGAAAAGACTCAGCACCATCTCAGGAACCCCCACCACACCCCAAACACATGAGAGCACCTCTGAGGATGTTCCACAAAGCAGTGACACTCGCTCTACATGCAACTCCATTTTGTCAGGGAGCTGAGGGGAATATCCTATGGCTTCCTGCTGTCTTTGACAATGGTGGCACAGTCAGCAGGCATTCAGACCTGCTCAGTAGAGGCCCAAAATCCCACAAGCCTGATGAGCTGGCCAAAGATGTCTCCCGAACCCAGAAGGCATTTACAAGGAGTGCTTTGTCTTGACACAGTGAGATTTTGCGCAGCACCGAAGGCAGTGTCATTTTTGTGACCGTGAGGTGTGTGCCCAAACAGCTGCATGTGTGTGTCTCTGTGTGTGTGAAATTGCAGAGAATTGAAGAAAAACAGAAGAGTAAAATAACTGGCAAGGCTGAAGCAGATATAGATAAGTGACAGGTAGAGCAGAACTGTCCTGGGGGATTCAGTCTCAACAAGCAAAGTGCTTACAGTGTTCCCAAATATCCCAAAGTATTCCCAAAACTCACAAAGGTTTGCAAAAGCGGCTGCCAGCATTTGCCATTGGGCCCAGCCCTGTCCCACTCCCCTAGAGAGACCCTGCAGCATTTCCAAGGCTTTGTTTACACTCTCCAAAATTTTGAGCACTCTCAATTTTGTGGCCTGTCCCACACACCCTAAAAACTTGTCTTTAGCAGCTATCTCCAGGCTTGAAACTCCTGTGAAAACAAAAACAACTGGTTTTGGCTGCCCTGCCAAGCAGTCTCTCCTCATAAAAAGGAGACTGATTTCTCTCTCTGGGTATGGTAAAAGGTTACAACAATATTTAGTTTGAACTTTCCTGAGATCAGGCGTTTATTCTCGCTCACTCTCCCAGCGTGTGCGTGTGTGCATGGAAAGTACCTCGGGGTGAGTCAGCATTACTCAAAGTGAATCACTGGTTGCTGCTTCTCTGGGACATTCATTCAGTGTTGCATGCGAGATTTCTCCCCCTTTCCAAATTGGGATGGGATTATTTGTGCTGCTTCCAGGCTGCTGCAGGCACCAAGGGACAGGTTTAGAAATCAAACATGGGTCTATCTCATACCCAGTGATATCCTGGTGATGGACCATTGCTCCAGCAGTGAATGAGAAATTAGAAACAGGCCTCCTATTAGTAGAAGAAGAAGACTCTTTAAAACTCAGATTTACTGGAGGATGAAGAAATGGAAGCCTGTTTTGGAGAGATCTACATGTCCAAAAAGACTGCATATTTTGAAACATTTTGTGTGATCTGAGTGGGGAGTTCCCATGATACCAAGCCCTGGGAAAGCTGTTCTAGGTAGCAGGTTTCCCTTTAAGAAAATATTTTCTTAATATTTGGACAATTTCCCTGGTCCTCTCCTCCCTTTTTTCTTTTCTTTTCTTTTCTTTTCTTTTCTTTTCTTTTCTTTTCTTTTCTTTTCTTTTTTTTTCTTTTCTTTTCTTTTTTTCCTTTCCTTTCCTTTTCTTTTCTTTTCTTTTCTTTCTTTTCTTTCTTTTTCTTTTCTTTTCTTTTTCTTTCTTTTAATTTTATTTGTTTTTTTTTTCCTTTTCCTTTCTTATCCCTTTCCTCTCTCTCCTTTCCTTTCCTTTCTTTTTGTGTCTTTCCCTCCAAAATAAAAGAGGCTTGCCTCCATCTGCTCCAGCCTAAAGCATCACAGAAATGTTTTGTTGCTCGTGAAGCTGCAGCATCTCTGGAGAGATGCAAAAGTGGCAGGGCTCTGACCTCTCCCTCTGCCTTTTGATCCGGCACTCCAAATTCCAGGGCTCTGAACTGAATTTGGGGGGCACCTAAGAGGCAGAGAGGAAAGAGGAAGGGCTTTGGAGGAGAAGGTTTTATCTCTTACCTGCTGTTCAGTTGAGATTCAATTCATGGATAAATTTCTGATCCTCTAGGTAAGTTGTTCTTCTGAGATATTATTCCAAAACATGTATTTTCTCTAAGATCCACCTCACGTGTTTCACCCCACGGACTCAGGGGGTGTTAGTCCTTCTTTTTAAAAACTGCCCATAACAATGGGGCGAGATTATTTCATTTCCATTTCCAGAAACCACAGCCTTTCATTCCCACAACGAGCTCTTGGTGAGGATCTGTTTCTTCTCTCCATCAGCCTCCTCTCTCTCTAAATAGTGGTGACACAGCTCTGTCCCACATTTGCCACCATTGCTGCCACAGCCTCTCTCCCTTAGCTGTGCTACTGTCCCAAAACCAGGCTGTCTCTGCTCATAGGTGACACCTCAGTTGTCCCCAGAGGGAGTGGTGCTTTAACCATGTGGGAGGAAGGAGACTGTGCCTCACCCATCCTCGGCATCGCAGCATTTGACCCATGTGGAGTTGTCACCTTGGTGCTGCTGCTCTGTCCCTGTGACAGAGCCCAGCTCCTCTGGAGATAGAAAGCATTTCCTGCATGTGCCCAAGGAGATAACTGGTGCTGCCATTGTCCTCCCGTGGCCTCAGAGCACACCTGTGATGGCAGAGCTGACCTGTGAATCTGCCTTGTGCCTGGTACTGCTTCCTTTAAAACTGAAGTGGAGAAGAAACCACAAGTTTGGTTTGTCAGACAGGAGTGACCCCATTTCATGCAGAACAGGTGAAAAGCAGGTGGTTTTGTGTGCTTTCAGTTTCCCCAAGCAGTTCCATACGCAGCATGAATGCAGGAAAGCCTATTTTTTGTTCAATGTATGCCCAAGGGAATGGATGTGTGTGCCTGCTGGTCTGGCACGCCAGGACAGAGCCTTGGGCTGCTTCCTCGGGCCCCACTGCACTGCCCTCTACTCCGAGATGGACGGGATGCTTGGCAGTTCTGGTAGTGGGCAGTGCCTCCCTCTGACCACCTGCTTAAATCAAATTTATTGAGTCAACCCTGTGGTTTCAGCTCCTTCAAGGGTTGGATGCAGCTGAGGACAGAGATGGGGAGTTGGAGGGAGCATGGCCATGCTGCATGATGAAGGGGATTGCCCTCACAAGCTGGGCTGTTCCTTTTTTGCCTTTTTTTTGACATTTCTTGTCTTACTGCCCCCAACAAGAGGCTCTCTTGAGGGCTGGAGTAGATCCATGCTCCCAGGAGAGGAACGAGCACCCAGGGATTGCACGGAGCTCACTGCAGCCAGCAATGAGAGGGAGAGGAAAAACCCAGCTGGGGATCGGCTTAGGAAAAAGAGAAAAAAAGATGAAAAGGAGAAGAGAGAGGCATGTAAATAGTTAAAGCAGAGAGATGAGGAGAACGCTGGCATTTACAAACAGTTTGGCATCTCCTCCACCACTGGATGTGGTAACTGACACAGAGTTTCCAGAGGCCTCACGTGTCCCAAGGAGAGTGGTGAATATACCCAAATGCTTGCTGCTTTAGTCACTTCACTTCCGGAGAGAAGACAACATCCTTTACAAACTTTATTTTTTTTTTGTTCTTTTTTTTTTGTGTTGATTTTTTTTTTAAATTTCTTTTTAAAGAAACCAATCCCATGCAGGCCGCGAAGGGGCTACACCTACTGGAACTGTGTGGAAAAAGGCAAAGGGCCAGGTTGGAGCTTATAACCTTTAACCTTTGGGAATTCATCATGCAGATGAGCTGTTGGAAGATTTATATTCCTGGGATTGCATATGGGGTGATATCAGGCACTATTAACCCTCATCTTTTGCCTAAGGGGAGAAAAAAAAGCCAGCTTCGTGCTTCTGAAAGCCGCAGCAAGTGCTGCATCACTATCATCATCACAGGATCATCCTGGACACGCTGTTTTCATGTAATAAAACTGCACGAAGTTGTTTCCACCACACACACAGACTGCAAAATTCCTTGGATGCAGAGGAAGCCAAAAACTGAGCAGCCCAGGAGCTCTGTCAGCTGAGAGCAAGGAAAGGGAGAAATCCAGGTGATCCTTTAAAGGTGGAGACAGCGTGGGAGGAGGCACTGAGAAAGCCTGTGCTCGGTGCACCTGGGATGGGTTTAAATTAAATAAAAACATAAGCCTATAACCCAACCTCATCTGGAATCAGGTTTGTGATGGCTGAGAAGCAAAGAGTCAAACCAAACACAGAATCACAATTTTGTGGCACCAGGCTACCAATTTTGTGGTCTTTGAGAGGTGTCCAGGTTCAAACCTTCTGAGGAAGTGGATGTAGAATTTAAAGGAGAATAAGATCTCCAATGGAGGATGCAACTATTTTCACCTGTGTAATCCTCTTAAAAAGTCAACTTACTGCATTCTTACCAACCTTTTTAATGATATGCCATTAGATAAAATGAGAATTATTTCAATTTTTAACCAATACTAGTTGCTATTTTTTTAAAAATCATAGCTTATGGATTTCCTTCAGATTTCCTTTCCTTCTCATAGCCAGAAAACAAGACAGATGCTTGACCACTGACGTTTTTGCTATAAAATGTTATCAAAAGTGGCTGTCAGCTCCGAAATCATAACATTCTTGAGGTCATCTTCACAAGGTTATGAGGTGATGCATAACTCTTATGTTTTCCAGTGCTTCCACAATCAATTTTTGAATGCAGTGAAACCAGTGGAATTCACACTGCCTCTCCCTAGGAGATACTCCACAGACTGATATGTTTTTATTGTGCTTTTTTTTCAGTTGCTGTGAAGTTGTACCAGTGGCATTGCAATTGTGTCTCAAAGTTCTGATTGGGAATCTGAAAGCTGCTGACAACTATGTGTTGGTTTGCTTGGCTTGTTTCTGCCTCTGGTTTTCCAACATCTCTCCAGAACATTAATTCTGCAGTATTTGCAGTTATTTGCAAGAACCATCTGACAAAAGGGTGGGTTTTTTTTTTTTTTTTTGTTTCCAATGGACAAAACTTTATTTAAAGCATTTTAAGTTTTCTCAAGATCATTGCTACTTTCCTTTCCTCACTTCCAATCTTCTATCTGAAGAAAAACAAAAGAAAAGGAAAAAGGGTTACTTTTGCATTCTTCATGTTTCTGACTAAAAAAAAAATCAACAAATATTATTAAAATCCTTCTAGTACTGGGTGTACAGATTACAGATCTTGGAAGGGGTGGTTGTTGCTTCATCTTTTTAGTGGAAAATTTCTTGTACACGCATGTTTTCAGCAGGTCTATTCAGAAAGGTGTAGGAAAGACAAAAAGGTTCAAACACAGCTATAAAATGCATATGGCACTAAGGTATGGGAAAGCCACCGATTTATACAGCCAGGTCATCTGTTTGGTGACAGATTTCTTTATTATTATATTTATTTTCTTTTTCCTAGCAGTTCTGAGCATTTGGTTTGCTTTTTCTGCTGCTGCCAAGCACTGAGCTCACATTTTCATAAAACCATCAGTCCCTACACCCAGGCAGTGATTTTTCACAGTATTTTTTACTGCCTGAGGAGCTCTGCATTCCCCAGAAAACCTTCACCTCCTTGCTCACCTCCCATTTCCAGGTCTGTAGGAAACTGACCATTATCCCAGAGCTTCTCTTCCTTCTTATGCAATATCCACACCTGCCAGGACTATCCCAGCTGTGCAAGGGGTGCTCAGAGCCCTCAGGTGAAGGGATTTGTTGGGCGCTGTAAGAAATCTGATATAATGCAAAAGACCCTTGTGCAAATGTTTGTTCACCTCTCCGAAGTCCTGTACCACAGCAGGGGATGTCAGGAAGATGTCTCTTTGCTCATCCACAGTGCCTCAGTTCTGGCAGGAGCTTGCGGCTGAGCCTCCACTGTGGGTGGTTTCGCATGCACAAAGTCCAGCCTGGGAGGAATGTGAAGGTGATCCAATCTGCATTGTCGTGGTCTGGGCAGCAGGCCAGCCGTTCCTGCTCAGTGTTTCGCTTCACCAAGGCTGGTCCAGCCCAGCAGTGCTGGGGTGACGCTGGTGGCACGTGGCAGTGCTTGCCTCTGGTCCACCCCCTTGTCCGTCAGCATCCTCAAATATGATGCTTCCACAGAAGGTCATCTCTTCTTAGAGCACCTGGGGATAATCCAGCATGAAGAAGCCAAAGCTGAAGGGATGAAACAAGACTTATGTACATTTTGAGTTGTATTCTTCCTAGGCAGGAAAGAGTCAGCAGGAACGTTTGCTCAAAGTGGCGATTAGGAATTGAAAATTGTTTTCCTTGCAGATTTCACAAATGCCCTCTGGATAAGAGCTTTAGGAAATTAGTGGTCTTCATTTTCAGGGAGAAAACTTAATTTGATATGTTTCTCTGTGGCTCACACTGCCACCTTTTTCTGGACTGGAAAATAAAGGAAAATTAAATCAAGGAAGGGAATTAAAAGGTCAGGGACTTATTTTAGATTTTCCTCAAACTAGCATGTTCACATGAAAATTTTTGTTTTAAAAGTTTGGAGGAGAGAAGAAGATGCAAACCCCCTTTGCTAAAAAAGAAAAAAAAAATGAAAATCAGTGGATTTTTTGCTTTGGGAAATTTGCTTTTGGGATAATAACTACCTTTATATTAGACCACTTTTTAATGTTTCCATTAAAAAAGATAATGGGAAGTGAAAGAAATCTGGAGTATATTAGCATTGTGAAGACAGCTGAAGTAAAAAGGTATTTATGGCCAAACAAGTATATGCAGAATTTGGCTACCAGCATTTACCTTTAGACTGTTTTGTCCAAACAGGAATGCTTTTGTACCTCTCTCACCATCCTCATTTTCCTGCTCCCACCCTGCAGTGCCAAACCGTGGGAAAGAAGTGGGGGAATGGAAGGAAAGGGAAGCATTGAATTTGAGTCATAATCCACTATATTCATAAAGCAAATCAGAATTCTACTCTTTCAGCATCACTTCATTACAGTGGCTGTTTCCTCCTCAACCCAGACCTTTTTGTTGAAGCACAGAAATGCACTTGGTTGAAATAAGGAATTATAATGTGTAACATCCTTGCTACTGGGAAAAAGAAAAAAAAGTTGTGTTTCTTTCTTTTTTTTTTAATTGTTTCTTTGTTTATTTTTGATAGGGAAGCACAGTAAAGGAAAGACAAATCATGAATAGCAGGCATTTATGCTTTGTCTCCAAGCCTCCTCTTATTTGACTGAGCTTGTTCCAGTCCCTTTCAGCATCACTGTCACATTTATCAGTTTATTCAGCTGTATCTAAAGCCCTCTGAAAGAGCAAGGACAGTGAGGAAGGCAGTGCGGTTGAAGTGAAAAATTTAGAATTCCAAAAAGCTGAAATTGTTTCCAGGAAAAGAATGTAAAGGGGAATTTAACTGTGGCACAAAAGGCAGAAAGGCAGGCAGAAAAGAAGAAAAATCATCAAAAGGTCTTGAGTGATTGATTACGTCCTCTTTCTGCAGGATGAGGAGCAGAAAGCTCAGCAAAGTCAGAAGATGTGACAGCCAGGGTGTCAGGGGGAAGAGCTGAGCTGGGGGGAAATTGTGGTGTGGAGGGTGAATGAGCCCTGTGCATCTGTGGACTGCTGGAAAATAGGGTTATGCCCTCAAGAAAACTGATCTTTTGGGGAAAAAGAAAAAAGTGAAAGGGACAGATCATCATCTCTCTGAGGCTGAAGTTGTGGAGGAATTTACAGCACAGGTTGATGAAATTAACTGTAAAGTGTCAACAAAGCAGTGGTCATCTACCAAGAAATACCAAGGGTGGAAAAGCTGAAATATGGCCAGTGTGCTTTACCTCTCACTTCAAACACCTTTGGTACGGAGGACTGCAGGTTGGTTGGGATTTTTTTGTTGGTTTCTGTTAGTGCTTGTATTTTTTGGTTGGTTCTTTTTTGTGTGTTTTTGTTTGTTAAGTTGGTTTTAGGTGTTTTTTATTTGTTGGGGTGGTTTGCTGGTTTTTCGGTTGGATTTTAGGGGATTTTTTTTGTGGGGTTTTGCTTTTTTGTTTTTGGGGTTTCTCTTCTTGTTGTTATGTGGATTTTTAATTTTTTTTAAATTCATATTAATTTTAGGACTGAAGGAAAGTACAGGCCTGTTAACCTGACAATACCAAAACACGAAGGCTGCATGAAAGCACAGAACCAGGGGGCACCTAGATAAATAAAACCTAATTAAGAGGTGATGGTATGACTTCTGTAAAGAAAAACCCCTCTTGCAAGACTCTCCTGTGCTGGCTCAACTGTGGAGCACTTTGCTGGCTACCAAATACAAGCCCAGGGCTGAATTCTTGCCTCATAGCCTTTGATGTGGGTGCATTGCTACAGCGCTGCAGGAAAAGCCCCTCTCAGTTTCATGTTTGTGCCAGTCCCGTGGGCTCAGATTGCCCCCGCTAAGGCTTGCAGGAACCCCTTGGTTCCACCAACTATTTCTTGATCCCTGCATTTGGTGGAGCACTCTAAACATGTGCACAAAAGAAATAAACATCAAGCCAAGGTGAGCGGACAAGACAAAGTGAAAGCAGAAAAACAATGCTGACGTAGTAAAGTCATCGCTCAAGGGGGAGGAAAATGTAAATAAATTTAAAGAAATCAAGGACTTGTGACACTTACCAGTGCATGTAAGAGCTGTGTTGATCCTACATGTGCTCAGCATCAGGGGTGAAACAGTCCTAGTGCTGGGAGGCATGTTAAAGCATCTTTAAAATCTGGCAATAATGCAGACAATATTACAACCACAGCTGGTGAAGAGCTCCCAGAAAAGGAAGAATCCTAGCTGAGGTCAGATCCTATAAAAAATCATCTCCGTTGGTTAGGCCACTGCAAAAAGACTTTAATTTTAAACAATTATGTGTGATAATACAGGATTAAAAAAAAAACAAAACAAAAAAACAAAACAAACCAGCAGAGATTTTTATATTGGGGACAGTTAATAAGATAACATTTGAATTTTTAAATTATTTTAAAAATTCTTGAAACAAGGTAATTTATTAAGTAAGTGGAATGCTTTGATTTGGTATTTTTAAAGGTCCTTTCCAAACTAATGATTCTATGATGCAAAAATTCACAGAAAAGGAAAACTCTGACGTGAATTCATTCCCTGAGTTTTGTGGATTGTTTTGCCACATTCTGATTTTAATATCAAGAATTACTGGTTTTCTCACAGAACTGAACAATTAATTCACGTCACTGGTCAAAACTGTGTTTTTCAGGGGTTGCTCTAGACTCAGAAGCAAAAATCAACAAGACATCTGGGAAGTAATGACACCTTTGCACCTCTTTCACACCATCTGCCTTGGAGGACTCTATAATTGTTGGGACTGACAGGTGCAACTGCACTCTGAGGAGTGGTGGTGGTGTCTGCCTTGTGTTTGTTGGTCATTCAGAAGTGTCCAGCCAACACATGACCATGTTTTTGTGCTGGATAAGGAAAATAAATGTTATGTTCACAAGGTTTTTCTCATCCTGCAAATATTTTGCAGGAAAGCCTTTTTGTAGGATGTAACATGTGAATAATTAATCCTTTTCAAGAAATAGAAAGTTTCAGTAATCTCTGATATAATTTTACCTTATGGAATATTCCCCTTGTCCTCCCTCCCATGATGTTTGAGTCTTTACAATGAAATGCAATCATTTTTATTTTCTCCTTCCATTATGAAAAACCAAAGTCCAAATGTCTCAGTGACTTGGCAGTTACTTTGTTGTACCACATGAGCAAAATTAAGTGTAACAAAGGATGATGAAAAAAGGTTTTGTTGAAAGATGATGGTTGGGGAAGTCCATATGCAAGATCAGGGAGCACTGACGTCTGGAAAGAGAGTGCAAATGAGTAGTTAATTGCAGGCAGAAGTTTTACAAAGATTGAAAGTGCCACACTGCCCTCTGATAAATCTGGAAGAAGTTATCAAGTCTCAGGGCCCTGCTTTTACAAGAAATGTGTGCTGTGAAATCCATACGGATCAGCACCACCACTATGTGCAGCCGGTATGGAGCGGAGCTCATGCTCACAAGAGTGGCATAAACTTATTCCAGAGAAAATATCGGTGTAGTTCAGATTCTGTTGCCCTGTTATAAGTTTTTATTTATTGTGTCTTCTGTACAACTGATGGTATGGAAGAACCAGTACTCAGTGGAAGCTGGGCTCCTCTCATGGTGGGAAGAATGCTGTGTTTCAACATCTGCAGCTTCCCTATATTCATAACCTTTATAATTTTCTGTGAGCTACCATTTGCTTTTCAATTAAGTTGGCTCTTTGTGATCAAAGCCCTGGACATTTTTGAATTATTTATTCTCAAAGTTATCTGACTTAAAAAAAAAAATCTGTAATATATTAGGGCCTGTGAAAATGTGCCTCAGAGATGTGACAGTGCCCTCTGCAAAGACACCACATAGAGGGAAGATGAAGTCCCAAGGGGCTGGCAGGTGGGATCCAAAGGTGCTTGTGTGGATATAGAAACACTTGGATGCTCTGCTCCTGAAGAACTGAGTGCCAAAAATCTGCATGAAACGGCTCATTCACAAGATTTTGTTTCTACAGCATCAGAAGGGCAAGTAAAGCTGCTGAATGTGTGCTTGCCCTAGTTGGTTTTTAAGGCAGAATACTTTCAAAGCAGCAAAGCAGTTTCTCATAAATGTGGGGCTGTAAATCCTTCCCTTGAAAAGAGTTCCCATATCGACATTTCAGTCCCAAGAGTTTTCTGTGATGTAAAGCTTTTTCTCTTCTGTGAGGTTCCCCACATGTCCCATCTGCCATCCCACTTGCTCACAGAGGACACTTGTGACACTATGAGAAGGAACTTCTCCCTGGGAACCATCCCTGCTAACAGCAAATGCTGTTCTGTGTTTGAATCTGCCTGTACTCGTAAGATGTGTTTGCCAAAGAGATTTTATATGTGTGGAGGGAGCACTGGAGTTGTAACTTCCTGGCACTCAGCTTTTGCAGGCAGTTCTAAGGAAAAAACATCCGTGCACTTAGACATCGTGAAAGTGATGTGGAAAAACTTGGCAATCAATTAAAGTGCACAAAGAACAATGATTGTTAAAAGCAGCAACTCCATATGATCAGAAATGCACAGGGAATAGAGAAACGACTCGTGGCCTGATCAGTTCTTTCTTTTCTTTTCTTCTTTTTTTTTTTTTTTTTCTTTTTGGGTTTTTGTTTTTTTTTTTGTTGTTTTTTTTTTTCTATGAGAGGCAAAACTGGAGCAGGCTCTTACTGCACCTGCAAAAAAAATCAAGATCCATAGGATCTGCAAATTATTTTTCCATTGCAACTTTTGGAGAAAAACCCTTGTTTCTGTCAAGGTAGGAAAAGATATGAATGTGCAAGCAAATCTCTGCCTGTATTTACGTACTTTAAACACTGGAGCCAACTCTGATTAGAGTCTGAATGAAACAGAATACTTGTCACGGCCTTTTTTTTTTTTTTTTTTTTCTGCTGAATTGAAAGTAGTAGGTAAGTGATTTGTTTCAAGAAATTAGATCATTAGTATAAGAGCTATGGTGGCTGTGGGATTCTGAGGGGACAATCAAATTGTTTAGGACTACAGAAAGACCAATCAAGATGGTCTTTGCACCACAGAACTTGCAAAGATGGGCTAATATCTGGCGGGAAAGGATGAAGCTTTTACTCTCTAACTCAACATTTCTTTCAGAAATGGCAATCTTTCTGCCAGGTGGAGAAAATAGGAGTAAACTCTGCTTAAGTATCTCTCCAAGGACTGGTGAAAGATGGTCAGGGAAAAGAGTCATCAAAAAGTCATTGTTCTTCAGGCAAAAATGAGTGACAGAAGCACCTCCAAGTGCCACTTGTGGCATTCCCATGGATAGGAGCTGCTTTTCTGTGTTATGTCCTAATCGCTGGTCTGATCTTCCTTGTGCTGCTTTCAGCTTTGTGCCATTTGTCTTCAAATATTTGCACAAGTAGCATATTTTACAGTGCCATTCTTTGAGATATTTGTCTCCCTGCATGGGTTAAATAACTGACTTTTTGTTACAGGCAAGCTGGGAATACGTGTTTAATAGATATTCTTTATACAAGGAATTACCTGCAGCGGTGTTAGAGGAACCTTTCACTCTTCCTGAGGGTATCAGATATATTTTACAATACAGATACAGTCACTCTTAATTTCACTACTTCAAATTTTGCTGTCTGCACATTATTGGACTATTTTCCTTTCAGTGATGTGTTTCCATTAAATTTTTGCAGCTATCTCAGCTTAAGAAACTCCATTTGGAATGGGGTCTTCCAAATGAGCTGGCCATAGGAAGTTCTGTGGGATAATAACGTTGATAGATGTGCCTGTCTCATTTAGAAAGGGGAGAAATGAGGAGTAAGTTTCCACTTCCAGAGGCTGCGACATCTTCTTGCAGCATGATGTCTTTTCCTTACTTTTTACAGTCAACCTTTCAAGAATCCTTTCTTCCAAGACTGAATAGCAAAAAGAAGGACAGAAACAGACATATTTTCATGAGAAAAAGTAGTTTTAAATAATCTCTTCTACTCTTGTTCCAGAGATCAACCTGTTAACATCAGAGAATGATGAGATAAAAACAAATTTGGACTGAAATGGACACATGCAGTGTAAAAGGAGATCTATATTTTGTAGTCATCCTATAGACAAAAAGAGAATTATAAAATGGGTTTTTTGCCTTTACCTCTGCATTTGCTAGAGACAGATGTGATCATTTTTGCCTCACTTGCTTGGAAATCCAACACTTGTTACCTTGCAGACCTATCTGATTGGGGTACCCAGTGTGCTGTGGAGATAATAAATGCATTGGGGAAAACCCCTTATTCTGTCCAGGCTGCGACCTCTGGGCAGTTTGCATGGCAAACCATGTGAGAAATGTGTTAAAGTATCTAAAGGCAAACACCCAGCCTTTGCATTTAAAAGACAGACCAAAATGATGCCATTAAAGGTCTTTTCAGGGAGAGGTGTTTGTGGCTGCTGTGCTCTTCCTGAAAACAATACCTGTGAGTAGCATAACCCAAGAGACAGGAATCCCAGAGCAAAGACTCATCCTTACCCAAAGCATTGCTGATATTGTTAAAGCTTCCCAGTCCCCTCGAGGTGTAAACAAGTAAAACAATGCTGGGATGAAAAATATGGGTCAATGTGTTTGAGGGGGCAAAGTGCACCTGTGTCTCTGCAGACCCACTTTTTAAAAAAATAGGTATTCATCCAAGGAATTACTACTGACATGACTTTAAGCAAAATGTCCCTTCTCGTTTTTCCCAGCCCCACTGATACCATCATGGAGGTACAATATTAGATCCCTCCTGAGGGGCACATATAAGAATTCTCTTATTTATTAGAACACATTTTCCTTTGTGTTAGAAGGTTTTCACAGTGTTAGAGAGGGTTTCATGCTGAAGCAAATCCATACCATTACAATTCAAGCCCATCTACAGCTGGTTTATTTACTTCCCTGCAGGAAGCTGTTCCTGCCAATGTACCTGACCTGTGAGTGCTCAGATGCTAGCAAAAGGGAATTTTGGGTGGAAATGAGGGAATCCCTCCCAAGGGACAGCATTCAGAGAGATGAAGAAGCTTTAAAAAATATCTCCAGAGCAAAGGAAGAGCTTTTCCTTGCAGAAAGGGCAAAGTAAGGACAACAGAAGAGCTTCAATCTGTGCAAGTGAACCAAGGAGCAGAATTCCAAGGGCTGACACTGTCCTGTCCTACCATACAGGTCCCCAGATGCATCTCCCTCCCATCATGTATTTTTGCACAGAACTGAACAATGTAAGTCAGCTTAAATAAAGGAAACTGAAAGAGTGTCATTGGAATTATTTTCCTGCACGTGTGAAGCAAGTACAAGGCAGTTGCTTGATTTTGGTTTTTGACTCAGCGATGAAGAAAAAATGTGCTATAAAAATTGTGTTGTAGCTCTTATATTTAGCCCCAATTGTGGTTTACTATATATAGAAACATTATGAAACCACAGCACATCTTCCAAGTAATGTAAATTTTGAATTACAGGCTCCCGCTCCGTGTGCTTTGAAGATTTTCTATTCTGTGTACCAGATCTTCCACTTCCTGTTGAAAACAGCAAAAAAAGAGATGTCTGTGAAGTTAGAAAGTTAGATCAATCCTTCTATATTTTAATTAGAAATCACCATTTTGGGGTTTCAGTTGCTTCATTTGTGGGATTATTTATGGCAACGGTAAGCCTGTAATACAGGCCCTGCCTACTATCATTGTGGTCATAGCTATAATTTCCATGCTCTGTGAAAGGGTTTTGGCAGAAGGGGCTTCAGAAAAAAAAACCAAAAAACCCAAAAAACAAAATGGACAAAAAAAAAAAAAAAAAAAAAAAAAAAAGAAAGACAGAAAGCCCAAACTAAGGAGGATCAAGGGCTTTACCCCAACTTGTTAAAAGGTAGACCTCTCAGAAGGCTGGAAGTGATATAGGGAGCTAAGTGTAATCACACTGATGATAACCTTGCTTGTGGAAAGCTGCCACTGAGACCCAAAATGTTCTCTAGCTGCATGAAGCAGAGATCCTGTTTTTGAAGTGTGTTGAAAGAAAAGCTCCCTCGAAGTAAAGGTGAATCTAAAAATATTACAAGTAGCTTTGCATAGCCCAGAAACACAAGCAGAGAAGAATATTTCATTAATATAGACCCGTGCCTCCTTCGGATGGCAGCAACAGTGTCCAGAGCATGGACCTAAGGGATTACTTTTTTCTTTTCCTTGAAGTTTAAAATGCATGGAGGGTTTGTGAAAAGATCCCCTGAGTGGTTTGTATGTTTCTGCATTCTACAAATATATTATATATATATTTTTTTATTTTTTTGGTAAAATTCCTGCCTATGCTCTGCTCTTGGTGGTATTCACTTTCTCTCCCTTTCTGCTTCAAGTTTGGAACTCTAAGGCTTTCTTTTGGGTTTTATCAAATTACACACTGAAGAAAGACATTTCAGAAACAGATGGATTTAATGTGCATGAAAATACATGCCTTTTAAAGAAACTAAATTAGTAGTTCCACTTCTTCCCCCTTTTATTGAGGACAGAGCTCTAAGAGCTCTCCGGTCTAAAGCTCAACTTTACAAACATCAGAAAAATAGATTTATTTGCATGGAAATTGAACAGAATATCACAGAAACTTTAGGCAACAACAAATCTGACAGTTTCTAGTAGACATGAACGGAACTGGGACAGTATTAGTAAAAAAATATATATAAATGGATTCATGATTCCATAACCAGTGGATATTTCAAAACTCTCATTCACCATACATATTGAGTACATCTGCAAATTCACAGCTCCCCGTGTCTCTAAACATTTTCCCTGTAATGAAGTTAATTGGGCTTTTTTTAAGCTGCTAATTGGTGTCAATTCCCTTGCAAGGTGTGCTGTCTCTCCTTATGGACCAAAAACTAAAAGACCAATTTCTTTTTTTGTTAGTTTTTTTGGTTGGTTGATTGGTTGGTTGGTTGGTTTGGTTGGCTGGGTTTTGTTTTGCTTTGCTTGTTTTGTTTTGTTTTTTTTCTTAGGAAGCACTGTTTCCCAAAACTGCATCACATATAAAATGTGAGGCAGAAGAGCTGCTCCTTTGCCCAGCCAAGGTGCAACAAACATTGCTTTGGTCTTGGTGGAAATGGACTTCCTCTGTGTTGGCTGGATTTGAAGCCAATTGCTTTGGGAGGATAAAATGCAGGGAGCTGTGAACATTACCCCTGAGACAGAGCCAAGTCTCCCGTGGATGTGATTCCTTCACTGCAGAGTCCAATCTGGAGTCCAAATATTGAATGAGTGACTTGTCTTCAGGGTTCTTTGTGGTGTTTCTTGACCAGATGAAAATGGCAAAATGCCACCAAAACTTCACCCCACCTGGGACTATTCAGACACTTGATTATGCCTAAAATTCAGCAAGCCACTTAAGTATATTCCTGGCTATTAATGTAGAACCAAGTCTACCCTATTCCCCCCCCCCCAAATCCACCCTTTTGAGCATTTTAGGGAAACAGGAAAAGACTACTGAGCAGGCTTGGAGCTGCACATGGGCTCTGTGGCTCTGCTGAGCCACTGCCTAGCCAGTTGGGTTTGTTGAAGTGTTCAACACCTCCCCAGCTCACTCATTCCTGAAAGCTTTGATTTGGGAAGGAATTTTATCCAAGGAAGCGCTGAGGTGCGTGCTCATGAGTTTTCCCTGGCCAGCAACGTGGGGAGATGGTGCCAGGATTGTGCTTTATCAAAATAAGCTGCTTCCTCAGTGGGAGTAGTTGAATCAGACCATCAAAGAAGAAAATAACAGTTGACATAAACATTTATTCTTCTTTATAGAAAGTGAGTGTTTTCCTCTCAGAAGTGCCCAGGGTTCTGTTAGCAATTGATGAGCACCAAGCATGTGACAAGTTGGTTCTAACCATCAGGAAAAATCGTGCACTCAGCTCTGTTGTCTGATTTCCCTGATGCAGCAAAACAGTTTCTGTCACAAGAGCTGCTTTTCCCTTGCCAGGCCCTCCTCCAGTAAATTGCCTCATTCCAAAAATGTATAGACAGAGTCTCCCGGCTGAAAATAAATGCTCATTTGTAGTATCTTTTAGAGTTTTAATAAAGTTTTTCTGAATATCAGCTTATCTTCAGACTGAAAAGGCTTTTATTTTAAGTTTTCCTGAATTGGACCATCCATCTCTAGTGTGTATTCCAATGATCTCAAGGACTATTTGAATTTAGGGCCTTTTTAAATACTTCCTCCCTCAGCTTGCAATTAGATGATTCAGTATTTCAAATTAATGCAGCTGATCCAGCCGCACTTTGCTGCACAAATGTGCTGAAGTAGCATTAATTCTCCTTCTTTGATTTTGCACGGTGTTTTAAATGGTATATAGCTGAGAATTAACTGCTTTGGGTTTTGTCTGCAGCTATGGCAACTCTGTACTTCTGCCCTTCCACCTCCACCTGCAGCTTACCCTGAAATAAGTCAGAATCAGCATGTTGATATGTGCAGGAAATTTTGTAATTCCTGAAGTCTCTAATCCCAAAACACCTGAGAAAAGAAATTGCCACGATGAATCACGATACAGTTTCGTCGTCCTTATTAGCCACACATTTCGTTTAACAACTCTCCACCAGATAACCTGGTTATCTTATTACTTTACTGGGTCTCAGGCCCTTGGTAACTAATATACATGTAATGTAAACATGCTCATGAGCTCTAAAAAAACCAGCTAGCTGCTTTTGAATGGCAGGCTGGGCGTGGAGTGGGGCACAATAGGGAACGTTCCTGGTAGATAGCACCGTGCGGACACAGTAGGTTTATCTCTCCCCATTCACATGGGGCTTCATGCCATCCGATTTGTGGGGTATTCTTTTAAAAACAGTAGTGATGGAGCAAGGTAATCTAAACATTTGAGCCTTAAAAATCTCTTAGAGGGAGGTATTATCTTCGGGGAAGGAGGTGAGGGACCCATGCTGAGGTTTGTGGAGCTCCTCTGGGACAGGTCGAGGTCCTGGAGCACGGTGTGCTTTCAGCAGGGACAGGGCTGAGAGCCACGGGAGCGCTGCACAAATTTGCCGGGAGGAAGGCAAACAGAGAAGTCAAGAGATGTACACAGGTGATAACAAGGTAAATATTGGAGACGTTGGCCTGCATTATGCTGATAGAATGGGGTATCAGCAAGGAACAAATAGTCAGACATTCACGGCTGGTTGGGCTGAGAGCAGTGCCAGCCTGGGCTGATAACGCTGCAGCTCCCTGTTGGTACAGCTCACACGGAAAGGAGAGCATTTCAGAGCAGATAGGAAGAATAAGAGGTCAAGATCTCTCCATTTTTTTTCCCTTTCTGGGTTAGTGTTTGCTTTTGTGGAGGAAAGAGCCGTGGCAGTGGGGTGTTGTGTGAATTCAGAGGCAAAGACTTCTCTGTTTGCCCCTTTCCATGGATTTAGGAAATGTTCTTCACAGAACACTACAACTTACAGAGCCAGACACATCTTTAACTCATTCAGTGAAAAGTCTGACTTTCCTCACACCATACCTATAGATGCTAATTGAGGTATCCACCAATTCCAGTAGGATATGTACTGGTCTCTGCAGTGGAAGACACATAATTTTTGATAATTTAGTTATAAATGTGCTCTGAAAGTGAAACTGTCTCAGTTTCCGTTCTCCCAAAATCTCTTGTCAGGGCCGGTGACCATGGAAGATGCGCAGCCTTCCCTTTTGAACATGGCATGATGCTAAATCATAAGAGAAAAATACCATTTCCCTGTTCGGTTTTTTTTCCCCCCAGGAATATTAAGACACTTGAAGGCCACATCAAAGGAAATATCACTAATTTATAGAGCATAAGAATATTGTTTTAAAACTGTTGGTATCCCTTAAAGACTGTAAATTCGAGTTACAGAGGCTGAAACATCAATTTATCAACTTCTCCCTCAGACCCCACACCAAAAACTTACACCAGCAAGAAGTCCACCCTCTGCTGATGTGAGTGAGGGGTTTGCCGATGGCTTTGTTCTGCATTTCCAGAATCTCTGATGATCTCAGACTCTCTCACCTGGGGTTTTCTTGGGTGCTCATACCTATTTCAGTGGGAAGAAAGCAGAAATGTTTTAATAAATCTGCTTCACAAAGTCAACAAAGATTAAAGTGGCCCTTACAGCTCAATCTGATTTCAGTAGTATGTGTGAAAAGTTGGTGTCAAAGTACTTTTCTTCCACATGCATTTTCTAATCCATGATTTGTTATCTAATGTTGAAAAAATTGTCGTCTTTAATATTGTGTTCCATAATACCATGAGAATAGTTCTTAAAAATTTTGTTTTAGAGGCAGTATTTAATGTCCAATTCCAAATAATTCTCTTTACTTTTGGATTTTTGCACTAAGGAGTGTATTGAATGAGGACAACACAGTGCCGCTGATAAAATGTTTTTTAAACAGATTGTGAATAGCCTAGACCACATATGTATTCAAGTTTCTTTTACAGTATGATTTATTTCCTTGCAATATTTCCAGTTCTATGTGCAGTATGATCAACTTTTTGTTTTCCTAACAAGATCAAGAGAGAAAAGCCAATGGTAACTAATCTCCTCCCTATTTGTGTTCCCATATTAGCGTGGATGAAACAAACTATGTTTCTTGAAAACTTTGTAAGGCATAACAGATATTCAAGTATGTGTATTTTTGTGCCTGTTTTAACTACTTAAATGAAAAGTGGATGTTGTCCCTGCAGTTCCTGTGCAATGGATATTTATAATTTGCCTTGTTTTAGTGACCACAATTTTTTTCCCCTTCTGTGTTTCATGATCTCATGACAAAATTTTAAAATGTAAATTATTTTTTGTTTTGGGATATTTTAAATACTTCTGGGGATGCAGAAGTATTTAAAGACCCCTAACCTTGTGCCCCAGTGGACTATTGGATCTATCTTTCCATGTCTCACAGAAATCTGGTCTACATGGAGGTGCAGAGTTAATCATGGAAAAGGAACGGGAGAAAGAGATCACTTTGGGTCTGCAGTGAGAGGTACAGAAGGGTTTTGGAGGCAAAAATGTGATTTGTCCTGCAATTCATCCCATGCTCATAAAACCTTCACATCTCTGCTGCCCATACCCCTTAGTCCAGATTGACATCTACAAGTAACTTCTTGGTTTTTTATATATAAATACAAGAATCAGAAGTTATTCCTTGCTCTCAGAGCAGTTCATGTAGACTCAAGCCCCAGCACTGATAAGAACAGAGACCCAGGAGAGACCCAGTTCTTCCCTTCAGAGCTGCTCCTTAGCTAGAAAGTGGTTGTGGCTCAAGACCAGTATAAACGGCTAAAGTAAACTTGAAAATTTGAAAAAAAAAAAAAAAAAAAAATAATTCGATTTATTGTTTTCTTTTTAATCAATTCTTCTGACTTTGCCCACCAAAGCAACACATTTTAAAAGCAAATGCCTCACGGAAAAGTTCTAAGAAGAACAGCTCCATCCTGACTCTCCTGTTTTGAGGATAACTACACAGGCTGAGCTTGAATTGAGGTATCTGGACGAGGCACAGCACAGACCTTTCCCACAAACTGCCCTGATCTCCTTTCACAGCCTCAGAAAAGAAGCGACTTCACCTCCTCGTGCTTCATCTTGTTTTTTTGGAGAAACCACCAATAAATACAGCAAAACCTGCACCTCAGAGAGGCTGTGAGGAGCAGGTTAGAAGAGGGCCAGGAGCTGCTGGGCTGAAGCTGTGTGTGCTCAGGAGATATTGGGCAAGTCTCGGGAGGCTGCCAGGCGTGATGTTACCGGGAGAGAACAACCTGTTTCTGCTACGGCTTTGATAGCATCGACTGATTGTTAAAGCAGCAATTTTCTACCAGCAACTGTTCATCTGATGTCTGAAACCCTCAGGTGAGACTGAGCAGCTTTGGGACAGTCCTGTACAAGAATCTTTACCCATTTTTGGCCAAACCCTACCGAAGTTACTCTTTGACCACCCCCCAAATTCACACTCCTGTGACAGATTGCAATGAATTCTGGAAAGGAGGAAAAGTCAGTATTTTACAATCTTGAAATGGCAATCAGAAAGAAGATAAAAGTAGGCACATTGTGCAGAAAATGTGTATTTCTCTTTTAAAAGTGATACATGAATAATTCTTTTTCTAGTGAAATCACTGAATTTTTCTGTAGCTTTAGGCAGGGAGGAAGAAATGAGTAATTTTTACTTTATCTCCAAACTTCTCCATCCTTTCAGCCTTCCTTATTAAAATCACTGGGAAATGAAAGATTGATTCAATCAGTTGAAAAACAGGGAGTTTGAAAAATGTATGGATTTGTTTAAAGCACAAAATATGCAATTTCAAAGCTGAAGAATTTAGTTTCGTCAATTTAACATGCTCAAAAGCCACTATGACAAGGGGTTTTGTTGGTGTTGTTGATTTAATGTTCCTTTTCTTTTTCCAATTTCAAATTAAGAAAAGGTGACAGGTGAGATCAACTTAAGTTTTGTTATACTATTCTTGCTTTTGTCAAATATTTTCTCCTTATGGGAAGACAATCACCCTGGAAAAGTTTTAAGATACAGGATTATTTCATTCCCAACTGCTGCGAAAATAAAAATTTCTGTTAGAGGGATCCTGCTGCTTAATTACTTTTAGCTCTAGCATTAACTAGTATCAAGGAAGATTCTCTGTTTGAGGGATGCCATAACCTTTCCTCTTTTCAATGCAGCTTGGTGGTTACAGTCTCACTGCTAATTTTGTCGACTTTCGCCTAAATAAAGTGAGGAAAAATCTGAAAATTTGAGGTTGAAAAAATTTTTGCAAGTCATGTTAATTTAAAAACACTGTCTTGTTGTTTTCAGAGGCTTTTTATTCCAGAATTTCTATGTCAGACCTAGCTGTAGCTTGCACATTGTTTTATCTGCTCTTGTGGCTTCCAAGCATTGACATCTGCACTGAGAATTTGGTTTTCAGTGCATATTTGTCATCCTGGCTTCCTTTGCTTGCCCATTACAATCTGTCATGAAACTTTCTTAGCTGAGCAACTTTTCTGCCATATATACAGAAAGTGTAGTGTGTCCATGTCACAAAATTTCAAAAGTAATGATGTTCTAAGTGTTGCTGAAATGCCATTTATGCAATCTATGCAAAAACCCCAATTATTGTGAGTACAATTTTATCTCACTGTTGGATATGCAAAATTTCTCTTGGGTGCCATGAACCCAATATTTGCATCTCTGTGGTTACCTGCAAGTCTTGAGTAAAAAATAAGCCAATATTTTATGGGAAAAAATACCAACTTCAGCTCCTAAAATCCGCCACAATATTCTTTTTGTCGGAGGAGATACTCAGCTGATGAAGATTGTCTTGTTGACATTTTCAAGGCACAAACTGCCTCAACTTTCTTCTGTTGAAATCCTCCTGCAAAATTTTTTTCAGTGTTGTGCTGTGACCTCTGCTCTGGGATGCAAACTGCAGTCTGAGAGAAGGGAGGGTGGGACACAATGTGGAAATTTTCAAACACACCTGGAAGTCAGTGGAAATTGGGTTGCAGAGTAGCTGGAAAACTTTTAAACAATCCCACCCCAATTGGACTTGCAGTCTCTGGAGGACATTTGCTTTTCTGTTACTAGGAGCAAATGTTTTATGTACATAGGCTTGTCCAAAAGTGTAATTTCAGCAATTGTAGCAATTTCTTCTATGTCTCATTTTCCTTATGGGTCTAATTTCTTTCACCTCAGTGGCCTGCTGAAACCTTTTCAGTTGGGAATGCCCCAATGCACTGACACATTTGTGATGATTTAGGTTTCCTCCAGCAAAGGGTATGCAGAAATTTCATTTTTTATTCCATTACCTTTCTTATTTTTTCAAATATTCACAGAGTTTTAAGACCAGGAGGGGCCATCACAACTGCACAATGACAGGCTGCAAAATCCCTTCCAGTTTGGCACTGCCAGCTGGAATTGAACAAGTCTGAGCAAATCAAACTGTGAATATCATTTTGACAGACAGCCCACTCTGATTTGAAGGCACTGATGAATGGAGAATTATTTGCAATGGCAGGTTACAGGTAATGGCTTTCTCAGCCACAGTACCTTACTCTGTTTTTTGTTTGTTTGGTTTGGGGTTTTTTGTTTTGTTGGGTGGGTTTTTTTTTTTTTTTTTTTTTGCTTTTGGGGGGTTTTGGAGGGTTTTTTTGGGTTTTTGAGTTTGGTTTTTGTTGTTGTTGGGTTTTATGTTGGTTGGTTTTTGGTTTGTTTTTTTTGGTTTTTTTTGTTTGGTTGTTCTTGGGGTTTTTTTTGTTTGTTGTTTGGTTTGGTTTTGGTTTTTTTTGTGTTGTTTTTTTTTTTTTGTTTGGAGTCTTTTTTCTGTTGGTTTTTTTTTTAGGTTTTTTTTTTGTATTTGTGATATCATTTCCACCAACAGTTCTACAGCTACTCTTATGCTAGGAAACATCTGAATGCATTTTTACAAATGTCCATATGGCTGTTTAGGGCTCTGGGGAACTTGCTGCATTTGTAATTGTATCATATTTTTCATGCATGCAGACAAAAAAATGTATCTGTGCCTTAACCCCTGTATGAAAATAATGAGGGGTTTTTTTTTCAGTAAGGCTGCGGCACAACTATACTCTAAACTTATATTTGAAGTTCCAAGAGCATTGTTAGAAATCCTGTGATCCCAGAAGACACAGTCTCCTTGCTCTTTTGTACAAGCTCAGTCTTCTGGATTGAGGTGGAACGAACTGCTTTGGCAGGATGACTTTGTACCAGCAAGCTCCAGGCCAGGTGAGATGTTATCTCTCTTTCTGTGATTTTTATTCCTAATGGCCTGCTGTGCCTCCTTTCACAGCCAGCTCAGGGACAGTGAGACCTCTACTCCGTGTTCTGGGCTTGTCTATCCCAAACGTGGAGTTCCTGTACTCGCTGTGGGTGAGGTCACCGCAGGCAGGGTGGTGTGGGGTCATTGCCTGGACACAAATGCTCCATCTCTGTGACAGAACGTCTGGTGGTCAGGGCTCTGGGATGGACAGCAGGTCACAGCAATGATGTCTGAACCTTCCACAGCTGCTTCCTCCCTGAATACAACCGTGGGGTCCTTTTTTGGAAGGTGCATGATCCCTGCTCGTGACACCCACCCTGTATCGTGATAAATCAGAAGGTGTTGATTTATTCTCCTGGGATATTTGCCAAGGGAAACTCAGGGCAAGAACAGCAGCACGGCTGCCAAGCTGCTCTGTGGCATTCCTCTGTCCCTGCAGAGTGGAATTCAATGAAGAAGGTCCATTCTCTGTGTGGAATTAAGCAAGGATCTGCTTCTGGGTCAGAAATTCTGTCTTGAAGGCTCCGCAAGGCTTTTGTTGCTTGAGAAGAAGATGGGAAAAGCCCAGAGAACAATAACTAGAATTTAGCAGAGGAAGGAAAGGAAGGGGTATTTCACAGGGTAGCTGAAGGGGTATTTCACAGGGTAGCTGAGGTACAAAAAGCCAATGTTGACTGTGGAGAGAAGACAGGGGTGCTGGAAAAACCCAGAGGGGTAAAGAAACGGAAAGAAGAAACACCAACAGCCTCATCCTTGTGTCCTCCAGCAAATAAATAGTTTGAACTGTGAGGAAAGCAGAATCTTTCCAGACAACACAGCAAGCCAGGATCGAGGAGTGATATTATGAGTGTTTAGAGGTCTGAGAGATAAATTTGAGGTACAAATAAAGGAATGAGGGAGCAAGGAGGACTCAAAAAAGATTGTACAAGTGGGGCTGGCTGGGTTGGAAAGGCAAAACCTTCATTTTGTAAGGCATGTGGCCACTTGCTTTGTCACCTTTGCTGTTCCTGAACAAAGCTGGCATGTCAGCCTTGAGACAATGCCTTTGCTCTGAGGGAGGAAATTAAGGAAGAAATCTCCCCAGTTCAGTGTTTTTCTTCAGGAGGAACTTCTGAGCATCCTCACAAAGGAAGCATGAATTAAAAGGATTTCCCTGTACTGACATATGGTTCGTCTGAAGATGTGTTTTCAATTCATGGTGTAAATTAAATTCTTCTTTAAACCCTTTCTACTGGAATAACTCGGAAAACACACATGAAAATCATCTGGTTTTGATTCCCTGTGGACTGCAAATCTGTAAGTGCATAATGTTTTAAGTTTCTCTTTATTGGTTAATCTGTTGGGCCAACACAGTCTAGTTTAATTTGTACCAAAAACACTGAAATGTACTATTCTGGCATGGGTTTGATATGAATTTTCCTTGAAACACGGTGGGTTTTGACCAGGATGCCAAAGAAATTGAATTAATTCAAAATGCGGAAGATTTAGTGGTGAAAGGAAAAAAGTAACAGAAAATATTTGCAAAGATTGGCTTTTCCCTCCTCTCTTCCTTGCCTGCCAAAGAACAGGGAATTCCAACAAAACCTTTCCAAAGGCGACTGTCAGGACAAAGCAGCCCAAAAAAATACCAAGCACTGCCACCTCCTCACTTTCTGCACTCAACAGAGCTCCATTAAAGGAAGTTCTAACCACACCATTTCCTCTTTTAAAAGAAAACTAAGCATGTTAGACTTCCTGGTATTTAATCTAAACCCATTGCCTCTCAGCTTCCTGAGAACTCCACTGTCTCCTAACAATTCCACTCTCCTAAGCAGAGTTTGTGCCAAAGTCTTCTGGATTCAGTGACAGTTGAGGAAAGTAATTAAATTTATTTTAAAACAATATGGACCTGCCCATCACAAGAGTATAACACCAGAGTCACAGTCAAGCAAGATAATAAATTTTCAGTCGAAGACCTCCTTTTTTTTTTTTTTTTTTTTTTTTTTTTTGGTGAAGCAGAGTTTACAATAAAGTATCATGAGAGTTACTTGCTGTGCTGGTAATGTATCATACCTGGTTTATTATTAGTGTAATTCCCGCAGGTATTGACGCATGCTCCTGACAAGATGTCTTCTAATCCACTCAATTTTCAGGCTTGACGATGTCACTGCTGATCACTCAACAGGCTTGTCCCACCCTGACCTGGGTCAGCACGAGACAATGTGTGAGTTGTGCCAAGGCACATAGGAGATGAAAAATAAGCGTTGATATTAGGGTCAGCATGTAAAAATCATTCTATGGATAGTATAGTATCTCTCTGCTGTAGTG
>CM019236.1:1851412-1868256 GCA_009741485.1 Malurus cyaneus samueli | reverse complement strand
ACTTTCTCTGACATTCTGCAGGCCTGTTGAAAATGTTATGGATGTTTCTCCACTGAGTCAGAAGGGCCATGTTCCACCCAAGTGAGGCTAAGAGACTTTCAGGTTGACATCAGAATTTTTGAATTCCTTCAGTTTTTTGTCATCCTGTAACAGTTAAATGGAAGACGGGAAAGAAAAAAAAAAGAAAATATTACAAGAATTTTTGTAATATATGAAGAATCATCCAGAATGGAGAGGTGGAAACACACTAAAAATAACAGAGATGAAGTATCTGTGGGTCACTAAAAAATCTAAATCTTTTTAGGAGGTGAAGGGTGAGGATGAACACATCTCCTATGATGATAGGCTGAGAGAATTGCCCTTTTTACAAGGGCATGAACTGACAGGGCAAGGGGGAATGGCTCTGTAATAAAAGAGAGTAAGTTTAGATTTTGGGGAAAAATTCTTTACTGTGAAGATGGTGAGGCTGGTACAGGATGCCCAGAGAAGCTGTGGCTGCCCGATCCCTGGAAGTCCCCAAGGCCAGGACAGAGCTCTGAGTGACCAGGAATAGTGGAAGATGTCATTGCCTTGCAGCAGTGGGGCTGGAACAAGATGATCTTTAAGATCCTTTGCAACCCAGACCGCTCTGTGAACCTATGAGTTGAAAAAAATGCTAAGATATTGAGTTGCTAGGCCTGCATTATTGACTCTCACTCCTATTAGGAACATGGCCTGAGCCATATCACAAACAGGAAAATGAGTGTTTTTAATATGGAATCAGGCAGCCTAATTTTTTTCTTCCAGGAGATCCTGATTCACTTGCCCGAAAGTTTTTAATGGGACAGCTCGGCATTTTTTCAGCCATTAATCTGGTGCTGTAAGTACAATTAGACTGACTCAGACAGGGAATTTGGTTATCACTTATTCCTCAGGACTCACATGAAGGAGAAGATATTTCTAGTTTCCTTTAGCACAGAATGATCAAGGGCGAACAGCTTTCAGCATTTCTTGCACAGCCTTGAAAAAGGAGACATATCAAAATGTTTCTGATGAGCAATACAAAGTTTTTATTTACTCATCCTAATTCCCTGCTCTTTACTTCCGTTGAATGCCTACCACTGCCTTCTTTATCTCAGCTGGAAAAAAAAGGTGTAGTCAAAGTTCAGGCATTCTGTCTCACTGTCTTAATTAATTGTTGGATTAAACCACCTGTGGGTGAGGTTTCAAGTAACACACTGAGGTTCAGTGCCATCATATTTGAGTGTTGCATCGAGTAATTGCAGATAGACATGTCCCTCCAAGTTATTGGTTTTGCCTCACAGAGCAGCATCCATACTCATTACACAGTCAAAGTAATGAAACAGTCAACAAAATAATTGCAAAAAACAGCATTTTCCCTTTAATGGAGATCAGTGCCTATAAGGGAGTCCTCATTTGCAATAGGGCACTGATCTTCTAAGAGGGGATCAATAAAAGTAAGATATTAGGTGTTGGGGGTTTTTTTCAATACTCTTGTGGAAGAGATTTAAGCTCCAGAGGTGCCTTGAAGGTAAAGGTTTGAAATGAGGGAACTTCTCAGCAGGATCCAGATCCCAAGTATCTGTGAATCAGAAGGACAGGATGCCTTTCAGCACTTCTGTGCTTCTTTACACTCTCTTCTCATCAGCATCCAAAACCTTCCAGAATGAAAGCTCTGGTCCCAGAGACATGTGCTAAACTTGAAACACTTCTCAAGTGTCATCTTGTTTAGGAATTCCTTTTTTATTTTTTTTTTCCCTAAAGCGAAGCTACCTTTTTAAAGGGGTGTTCTGATGGAGATACATTTCTCTACTGTCAAATAAAACAAGCTTGAGAAAAATCAGATGTCAAACAGATATAACTGAGAACTTGACATGTTTGTAGCAAGCCCTAATATTTTTATTCTGAGATTCAGAGAGGACCTTTTGAGCACCAGCCTACCAGTGCTGCTCTCAGTCCTGCTGCTTAGAGGTGGTGCAAAGAATTCCATGCTGAAAAAGAGATGCAAAGGCAAGAAAAATCCTCATTGTAAAGTCCTTGTGTGAAACACCAAAATATGATTAAAAAAGACAAAACCCTGCAAATTAACAGGGATGGGACACAGCACTTCACCCAACCCTCCACAAGATAAAAAAAAAATGTCAGAAAAAGGTAAGGTCAGGAAAAGTTGCTTGGAAAAAAAAAAGGAAAATATTAAAGACAGCTTTTCCAACAACGAGAGTGTTTTTTTCCTTCATTCATTTTTCATTTTCTTTCTGGTTGCTTGGATCTTGGGAAGCTTCCATGCTTTGGGCAGTTAATTTATTTCAGCAATGTAATGAACAGGGGAGCAGACGGAAGAGCTATCAACAAGGAGCTGGACAATCTACAGGGCCCCTCCCCATCTCTGGATCAGGAAGAGATGGATCCACGGCTTTCTTTTTCCCAATAAAAAGAGTTCTTTTCACATCTACAAGCCTTTTATCAGCAAAGTGCTGAAGGCTTCATGAATATAAAAGGCTTTGCAAATGGGGCGGAAATTAGGGAGGGATAATGTTGGGATAAAGGGGATGTAGTTCCTCCAGAACATTTTTCTTTATTTAACATTCCACTTCCCCTCAAAACCCTGGCTTCCCCATGACCTAAACAGTCAAAACTCTTTATTCCAACATATCTAAGAAGTCCCAGCCCATTAAAGGCTTCTCAAGGTGAAATGGACACTTGTCCCATGGGACCAAATGTCCTCATGGGCATCTTGTATCATTCTGTGTTGTGCTCACCACTGCTAAGCCTGGCCTGAGACAGGACTGAGTTTTAGAGGGAAACACAAGTAACCCCATCCCTGAGCTTAAGTGGATCAATAACAGCAAGTGCTCTGTTATCTTCCTCAAACCTTGCACCCAACTCTGGATTTGAGCTGGCTGTTGCTGCAGTACTAACACTTGTG
Source organism: Malurus cyaneus samueli (assembly GCA_009741485.1). Taxonomy (NCBI): domain Eukaryota; kingdom Metazoa; phylum Chordata; class Aves; order Passeriformes; family Maluridae; genus Malurus; species Malurus cyaneus. Next base: position 1,865,330 of record CM019236.1, on the reverse strand, counting down.
TCTCCCTGTGTCAGATTTCCTTGAAAAATGTGAAGATAAATGAGCTATGGTCTTGTAATACACGGCCCAAGGAGGAGTTCCACATGGCTTGGGTGAGGGAAAAGAGCTCCTGGATTAGCTTGCAAGGCAGAGTGCTGGCCTCCTGCAGCACTCTGAATAAATCATCCTGTCGAATTGCTGCCACCCATCAGTTTGCTGAGATTAAAGAAGAGAGATATTGGCAGTGTGTTTATGTCAGTGGTCCTGGTGTCCAACCACACACAACAATGCATGCTCTGCTTGATGCCAAGCCTCTGGATGTGGGATAAAAACATTTTTTTTACCATTTACCTCTTTTCTGATGGACTCATCCATTGTGATATAGCAAATCTTAACATTTTTTCAGTCCCCTTTATTTTCCTGCTAGGCTGGCTATTGGTAATTTCTAATCCGGACTCTCTGAAAACAATGGCCTTTGCTGCCTTTGATGGGTTTTTGGGCAGTCTGACCAAAATTACCAGAATGTTACTCATAAGTATAGACTCTCAAGACTGTGTATCTAAGGCTAAAATCAAGCCCAGTGTTTGTAGGTTCTCTAGGGAAAATTTTAGACCTTTATGCTCAGAACAAATAAGTTTTTATGGGTAATTAGAGATGGGAGAATCTAGTGTAGTCTTGTGTTTCACTAACTCATTTGAGCCTCTTAAAAACAAAATGTCCTGTAAAAACAAATCCTTTTTTTTTTTGTCAGGAAAATACTATTAAGATGAATGCAATAAAAATGTCCTATTTTCTGTTTTCTCTCATTTAAAGGAAACCTGTAATATGGCTTGTTATGGTTGCAAGTAATAACTTATTTTCAATATATTAATTCTTGCTTCACTTGCTTTATCTAAAGAAATTTATTGCCCTTTTTTATGGACCCTTTTAACAGCCTTGAACTTCCCAGCAAAGCCATTTTCTTTTGAGAATGAAGAATAACTGCAGTGGGGTTTATTTTTCTTTTTTTTCTTTTTTTTTTCTTTTTTTTTTTTTTTTCATGGAGAACAGCCCCGTGCTGTTCCAGCTCTTAGTCTGATGATTGGGATGGTTTTTATTTATTCTGGTCTTTTCTTTCCTGAAACCTTGCTGGACTGTTGTTGTCAACTCACTGCTACAAACTCTCCAGCCAAAGGTGCATCCACGAGGCAGTGGATGAAGGCAGCCACACTCAGGAGGGCTTCCACATGAATTTCAGCTCCCCAGGGTGAGTGTAGTCACAGTAGAAAATAGAGCCACATTCGTGTCTGGTTGTGTCCACTTCGTGGAAAGCTAAATTTCAAGATATACTCATTTTGAGACTCTTTATATATCTCTTCAGTGAAATGTAAAAACAACTACTAGGTAGTATCCTAATCTCTGCAAATTAATTACAAACTGGCTGATATCTGATTTATGGGGGAATTGGGATGTTCCTAAGGTAAACACCAGCGGAGGAAATGGTTTTCCAGAGAACTGGGAGGACAGAATGAAATGTCTTCTCCTACCACATCAACCTTAAAAATGCAGCTGGTTTCATGTGCTCCCTCTCTTTCCCTGAGACAAAATATTTTATCTTCTCCTGATAAAAGTTATGCAATATAACCAGGGTGAAGTGAGCTGGAAACGTTTCCCAGAGGAGCCAAAGAGAATTCCCAAAGAAGAGGGGCTGCCCTAAATTGAGATGCCTTCCCCAGGAACCTTCTGACATTGTCACAAAACCCTGGGGCAGCATCTGCTCATTCAAAAGGTGCCACCAACCTCCTGCGCCCTTCCCAGCCTGGCAAGCAGGGCTCCTGGAGTGGGACTGGGAAACTCTGTCCCTCAAATCTTGTTTCCACCGGCAGATTTTCTCTCTTTGTCCCATATTTTTAGTGGATCATTTTCAGCTCCCTACTCCTGTAGAGCAGTGTCTGAGGCATGGGTTCTTTCTTTTAGCACAGAATGATCAAGGGTGGGTAAACAATCTCAGCATTTCTTGCACATTTCAGCCCTGAAAAATGATGTTTTTCATGAGCAACACAAAGCTTTTATTTTAAAATTTGTTTTAATAAATTTTTCTGCTTCCTCAAACTCCAGGAGGACTTCCTCCCTTTAACTAGTTAGTGAAACTACAGACAAAAAAGTAATTTAAAGTGAGCCCTCAGCCCATTCTGGATGCAATGTTTATGCTCTCTTTGCCTCTCTGATCCAAATCTTTTACTCTGAAAATAAATCAGAGGTGGATTTATTGGTGTTGATAAGATTATCCTTACACCCAGAGCAGAATTCCTGGCCAGAATTCCTTGTGCTGGACATTTCCAAGGTAGAACTCTGATTTTGAGCTAAAAAAAGTTCAATTTGGCAGATATACAGCTAGGGCAACTCATTGCTCCAGGAGGAGGCATGCCCTGCGAGGCATTCCCCCGGCAGTCTTGCTTGGGTACACATTGATGCTGCCCTGTCCAGGTGGGCATTTTTGCCATCAGATGTCACACAGAAAGGTCTGAAAGCTCTTTAATGGCTCCTGTTGTTTATTGGGTTCTTTCCAAGGGACAGGGTACTGAGCAGAAGATAGAAGGGACCTGACTCTGCCGTTCCAAGACAAAAGCAGCAGTGACAAAATAAGACAGGGTGTAAAATCTGATTTCCTCAGTTTTCAGCTGGCTAGGAGGGGAATAACAAAGGTTAGCAAGAACTGAAATGCTTAGAAAATGGGCAAATAGTCTGATTTAAGTCAGAGGCTGTGAGTGGCTTTCAATCCTTATTACATCTGAGAAATTCTGTCATGACTCAGATCTGAAATTTGTCAATAATCTGTATGTCCCTCACTTCCTATCAACAAAACAATAGTTTGGGCTTTTAAAATTGTTTTTAATTACCATGAAATCTACTTTTTTTTTTTATTTATTTCTAATTAGTTGTCCAGTTATACAACTGAAATTTTGAGGCATCCATAAAAGTAATTGTTCCTAGGGATAGCTTTATCAGCTCTCCATTGTTTTTTTTTTGTTTTTTTTTTTTTGTTTTTTTTTTTTTTTGTGGTAAAGCAATGTCCGAAAGGATGTTATAATCTCACCTCTGGGAGACACTGCTCTGTGAAAACAAATACTTCAGAACCAGCAGGGAAACATTTCTTAAACATGCTGTGTAGCTGATGAGAATGTGCCTCTGCTCTGGGAAGTGGCAGAAAAATCTGTGAGAAGCAGGGGAGAGAGAAGAGGGAAAAGCTCCAGAAGACAATGGCCACTAACAGGATGTCTAAATAGTTTTTCTAAAGTTTGCCACACACTCTCTGAAAAACCATAAGACTTGGCTTTGTGGTGAGGCTGGCTTGCAATCTACTCAGAAAATAAAACTGGTTGTGTCACTCTTTGTGAGTGGAGAAGGGACCGTCAGTAGCTTGTTTTCAGGCAATTCCTTTGGGTCCTGGATGCTCCATAGCAGCAATTTTCCACCTTAGCCCTCCTCCACACTTTTAAGGTCGTTTTTCTAGGTCACTGTCCAGCACAGTCTGCATCAGGTCCAGTGTGGCCCGCATTTGCAAAGGGAAAGGTCTGTAGGAGCAGCAAAAACCTTTCTCCAGACTCCTGCTGTGGTCCTGCCTTCCTGAAAGGTTGATGCCATGTGCATCCTGTGACCAAAACCCAGCACAGTGTCGGAGTGTGCACTCATAGGATGGCAGTGAATACAGCATGAAAATTACATTCAGGCTGGGTGAGCTTGAATTCTGCCTTTTTCTTAGTTTCCACCTCCCAGATCCTTGGGTTTAGCATGTCCTGGCCAGTTATCTACAGAAGTTAGCAGCAAAATTGTCTTCAAGAGGAGTGAAGTGCAAGATCATTGCCTCCTGCAGGGATAATTTCCAGTTTCCAGAGAAACTTCCAGTGATGGGCTCAAGCACTATCAAATTGAGTTCATGATGAAAGAATGAACAGCATCATGGTGCCCCATGAAAACGGAGCAAGGAATTCACCTGGACTAAACCATTTTGGGGTCTTCCTGAGTGATGAGCCCTGATTGGGAATGGCAGGGACAGGGCTGTGACCCCCTGTAGTGAGAAGTAAGACAGACAGTGACTTTTCATGTTCATGAAGGTAGGATCCTTCAGTGCTGAATAAATAAGGGCAGGAAAATTGATGTCTGTGGCATTTGCAAAAATAATTTCAGATGTTTGTGATTGTACCATTCATTTCCAACAGGAGTGGAAGAAGTGAAAGTCATCTCTTACATGCATGGTGTTCAGATTCCCTGTGGGTATAAAAGCGGGTGAGGAGGAAGCTTTCCAAACTAGGAAGTGTTTAATCCTCTATATTGTGTCTTTATAAAATATATATTATGTATACACACACACACACACACATATAATATACACAATATATGCAAAAATGCATATATATTTATATAATATACATTATTATATATTACCTGAATTATGCAGAGATTCAGGTGTCTGTAAGAACAGCACTAGAAAGTGATTAAAGGAAAGTTCATCAAACTTGGAGCCAAATATTCAGCCATGGGATCAAGGTCCTGGCTGATAAATGCTCATTTACCCTTAGGAAAAATCAAGTCCTGTGCTTTATGTGAAAGGCAACAATTAGTTGCTTCTCTTGCTGATCTAGTTGCTTTAAGTTAAGTGGAAAAAAAACTGTTTAATCCTAATTTCAAATAAAAAGTCAGTGTGCTGACTGATATTAAATTTGTGGCTGAAATTAGGTTTTGGGGCTTTTTTTTTTTTACATCACTTTCAGTCTACAGCAGGACATGCTGTTCTGCAGGCTTGTGTTACCATCCTGATGTCGCTTATCTCAGACAATGCAACACGAAATGAAAATGAAAGGCAGCTTCTGGAAGAGGGAGAAGCATGCCTGGGTGACCAATCTAAATTTTCCTGCAGTAAAATAAGCAATTTCAGGCTGATGAATTTGCAAACTCTCTGGTATCCTCTTTAGGGAAAAACTGAGAAAGTGGTGTTGAGCTTAACATACTGAACAAGCCTTGCTTCTCCAGAAGTCAGGTGATCAGGGTTATACTCAGAAATTATCTGAATAAACTGCCATCTGAATATTATGTGCTTTTGCACATGCACATTTAAGGGTAATTATTTTTTCTTTGTAATTTTATTTCTATTATTTAAAGATAGCATTTTCCAGGATGGCATTTGGCATACACAGATTTTCTGTCTGCACCTGTATTGTGTGCATAAAAGATCACAGAGAGGCCTTATCCTTCTGCCTGTGAGGCAGAAAAAAATCTCTGAGACATTAACTACATTTTAGTGAACTGATAACAGATATTGGAGAGATCATTTAACCATTTAAGACTGAGCAAACGCCTAAATTTTTACAGTACTAAGTACAACCTAACAATCATTTAATCCTGATCTTTTGTCTTAGGCTCTCTTCCCAAAAACCTGGGCAATATTGCTGAGAAAAGGTACTGTGACTGGTTTACCAAAAGGACAAAGCAAGGTAACTTGGAAAGCTTTATCTTTTTTTAAAAAACATGTTTTCAAAAAAGAATTTTATACAGCAATTTTGAGCACCTTATTCAATAAGCAAGTGTTACAAATGCCTTAAGTTTTCTCTGCACTGAAGAAAATTGTGAAATTTGACTGATTAGTCAGTTCCTGTTTTCCTTTTTCCATAAATCTATTCTTATTTCGATTTCTCCTTTGAGGCTTTGTGTGAGCTGCACACACACAGAGAAGTTTGCGTGCATTTTGTGTTGAAAAGGCCGCCTCAAGTTTCCAGTCTGCACTTTAAAACCCCGACATTAGAATTCTGATGCTTTGAAACCTCACAGAGCTTGGAAATCTAGCAAAAAATATGAAACTCCATGTGTGAACAGCAGATTTTTTACAGCACTGCTTGCTATCTACCTGGGAGGGAAAAGCTTTCCTGTACCCTTACTTAAATATTTACCTTCACATGAGGCAATTAGTCATTGTTCAAGAAGAGGAAAAAAAAACCCTGTACATGCTGTAGGTAAATAACTGCAGATATTTAAACTAAAACCTGAGAAGGAGAAGCCAAGAATAGCTCTGCAGATAAGCGGAGAGAAAGGCTTTGTCCTGCTCCCTCCAAGCCAGGCTAGGACTGTCCAAACAGTCCAACTCAAACATGCACTTTCAGATTGAACTTTGCTTTTTTTGCTCTTTATCCACACTTACTATCTTTATTGACTGGAAATATCTCAGCCATGCCTGTATATAATTTGTTTTTTTATTAAAATTGTTGCACAGTATATGCATTGCTATAGATTTCCATCTTTGTCAGGGTGCTGAAAGGAACAGGAAGGTGGTTTAAATCAGGGAGGAGGGTTGTGTTGTGCACACTGCACAAATCTGGGCACAGTCTCTGGCTGTCCTATCTGGCCAAATTGTGCAGAATCTTCTCTACAAAATCTGTGTTATCTGATCTGACCTTCAGTTTCAGTGGTTTTATGGCTTGAGCCATCAGCATCCATGCTGCATGAGAAGCAAGGCTGGAGACGAAATCTCCCACTCGGTTTGAAGAACGCAAAATTGAATCTAGCATTTGCCTTGCACTCTTCCTGCTCTCCCGTTTTCTTCTTGTTTCAGTAGAGTTATTGTGAAATTTGAGGGTTTTTTTTGTTATGGCTGCCTTTTATCTCCTTCACAGGATGAAATGCTGGCTCTCTGCTGAAATTCAGTGTTTGGTCAAGCTCTTCTTTTGTCACCTTCTCCTGCAGCTGAGCTGTCAGAATTTTGGGAGAAGGGCAGTGTGTTTCATTTTTCAGCTGAATGCCTTTCCTGAGAGCAAGAGCAGTGGGTATTCCCTGACTGTTCTGGGAGGTTTTTAGGCAAGGTCATGAAGCCAGCATTGTAATGAGGGAAAAGTAAGATTTTTTTCCCTGTGGAGGTTGGAAGAATCAAGGGGTTGTGTAAGAAAGATCCTGCAGAACAGAGCACAGGTGAGTGAAGGCATGAGGCAGGACACAGCCCAGGAAATGCATTTTGGGGTAGGCATCATCAAAAGTCAGCTCAGGGCACAGACAGCGCTGAGCCCACTGGAGGAAGATAAGAGGCTGCCAAAACTTGCAGCACACCAAGATCTCATCCTGGCTGGAGAGAGAGTTGCTGCAGCCTGCTCAAAAAAGTCCTGATGGCAGACAGGAGCTGTCTGCAGAAGTGCCTCTCTCACTGTGAAGGACAAAGACTTTTTTTTTGCTAAAAGGCAGTGGCAGATGCCAGCGCTGATGGGGCTCTCGAAGAAATCGGGCTCCCGGACCACTCGCTGTTTTCCACAGGAAAGGAAACCCAGGCTGTGGCACCGGGTTGCCTGCCAGTCCTGAGCATGCCGTATTTTGTTCTGGTAACACGAGGAAACACGATGCCTGGGGCGAGAAGTCTGAGTGCCTGACTGGACGGCTAATGACCCGTGAGCTTTCCTCTGGAGCTGTGAGAAGGAAGTGCCCATTGTGAGACAGAATGCAGGGCTGCTCTCACTCTGTCCCTCCCTTCAGCTGGGTCACCAGACATTAAGATGTAGATTAGGCCACATTAAAGATGTAGAAATCTGACAGAAAATTAAAGGTGTAGAAATCTGGCAGAAAACCCTCGACTTTCCAGTCGGTCCTCAGAGATCAGAGGAGTGGGTGCTGCTGGGCTTGATTTGGGACTGTCACCAATTCAGCACTGTAAGTTTGGTCACGTCCAACAAGAACCTCTGTGATCACAGGTTCACAAATGATGCTGTTTACTGAAACAACAGAAACTGGTTCAGAATTGCCATTGAGAAATGAACTCGCTGTGGTAGAGCTCTAATTATAAAAATGGTGTTATGTAATAATATGTGATAGTAATAGTCATACCCCAAAACTCAACAAGAAGCTGTCCTCACCTGGGAGGAGAGAGAGAAAAGTAACCTGTTGACTTTTGCATCTTTTTAGGTCTTCCTTCTAAATAGATAAAATCCCTGCTCTCCTTGCATATGGCCCAATGTTATTCCTCCTCCTCCTTTTTACATACAGTGTGATCTAATATAGACATACACATATTAGCATGCACTCTATTAATCTTGCAATCATATTAAAGGATGTATCATAATATTTAAATCAGCCTTAATCACTCAGAAGTTATTTTCTGGCCGTGTTGCCCTTCGAAGTTCCAGTTACATGCATTCATTCAGTTCTATTCCATTTTGCAGTCCCATCTCCACCACCAATCTGGCTCTTTGTGCTCAGGATGGGTAGAAGTGTTTGTTGCCATGGACACAGCACCACAGTAACCACAATGATTCACATTTTCTGCTCCTAGCTTGTTTCTGGCTGCCCAGGGCACTGGGAGAGTGTGATTGTACCTCTCTGTGACAGAGTTTTGAGACTTAACCTGTCACCGTAGCCAAGTGGTGACAAGGTGGAAGTCAGATCTTCTCTGTAGCCTGTGAGTCTGCTGGACAGGGACATGAGCATCCTGCTCTGCTCTCAGGGGCACTCAAATCTGTGCTCCTGATTTCCCTGTGGCTCGCCTGGTGCTTGCCTGGGCTCCATAAATCAAACAGAAAAGCACTTTCTTTAGGGCTCTGCCTGGTGCCGCTGCTGTCACTGGCGTTCCCGATCTTGGAGCAGTTCCTCGTGTGGACTTAAAAAAATATTTTCTCCTGATCAAACAATTTCAACTTTCAGGCCTCATATGAAGAACAAATATCAGAGGGGTTTTGGGTCACCAGCATGGCAGTGAAGTGCTAGTCCACCGAGAAGGAGTGGATTCTGGTTTTTCCTGCCTGTGCTGCCCCTTTTTTTACCAGCTCCATGCGTGTAGTAGGTAATTAACAGGAGAAGAAGAAAATGACCACAACCATCCCACTGGGCAGCAATAAAGAGGAGATGCTACAGCAGCCTGGATGCTGCTAGTTGGACCCAGAAAAACTGCCTTGGGGGCACTGAAAGCCCAGAAAATTCCCAGAAAAAGGCAAATGGCATCATAGACCACACAGATACCTGAGCCCTTATTTACTGTGGCATTGTTCTCCAACCAAATACCTGTTAATGAAAAGGAGGGAAGAGAACAAGACAAAAAGTGAGTGTGAAAGTGCTAAGAATTCGTGTCCCTTTCCATCTAGAATGGAAAAGATTGACAGGGAAAACAGCATCTGACAGCATGACAGAAAACATATGGGAAGTTTTAATAGGAATTTTTAATCTTGCTGTTTTACGGATGCATTTGCTTTCAAACATAAATGTGCTTTGTTTTTTCATAATTATCAAAATGCCTTGTTTTGTCAAAATTGAAAGATTGTTTACCATGTATTATGGCATTTCAAAACATAACAGGGCACCCCAGATCTAGCAAAGCAAGAGGTGAAAAGATAAAGGTTGAAAAAAAAAAAATCCAGTTGTGCTTTTCTTTGAATCATTTCAGTTCTCTAGTAGAAATTGACATGCATCAATTAACTTTGTAACTCATGCTCAAACAGCATTAAACTGACAGATTTTTTTTCTGAAATCTTTTCAGACAGCTGCAAAATACCTTCCCCTAGCATTTAAGCTGTGCTGGATCTCTTACATTTTCAGCATAGAGATCTTGTACAGCTGTATTAGAAATAGGGGCCGGTGTGAAGAAAGAAGACAAAAAACGTCAGAAACTCCATTCAAAAATTGAGCAACAATTTAAAAAAAAAAACAAAAAACGCAAGAAAAGAAAAAAGATAATAACGGAAAGTAGTAAAAAAAAAAAGGAATTCTGTCATAGACACAGTGAGAAAGTGAGAAAGAGAACAAGAGTGAATTGAAGGAGGCCAAGTGGCAATCATATCGGCACGTAGAGTATAGACTAGGGCTGAACATAGGATACTCCAGCGATAGATAACTAGTGGGCAAGGACGACTGAGCGTATCAACGACGCTAGCACAGGGCGACAATGACATCGCATCAGTATTCAAGCGGGGAGGTCGGTCCTCTGATAGTCAACGTCTGTGCATCCTGTCGTAAGTATCGGGAGCGATGGATCCAGTGTCAAAAGCCGACATCAATGGAGACAATCAGAATACTAATGAATAAGCAAGTGATACGGCGTGCAATCATCCTTAGGGAAGATAGCACAATCCCCAGATGTACGAGAGACCACGTACTAGTGAAGGAGTGCGTGGGTATAAGGAACCATATCTCCGCGAAACGGAGGGTCAGAATGGTGCTACAACCAGGACGAGTTTGATCATGAGCAGTGACGGCAGCGACACCAAAGAACAAAAGCGACTGCAAAGGATTCGGAACGAAAGTACAGAGCGGCGTTATAGGGAGCATTACGTAAACCGTGAGGAACATACTAACGGTTCAGCGAGAGAGAAGTTGATGCGAAGAAGCACGAAGAAAGTAGGTCCTAAGCCCACAGATACGACAGTGGGACGTCTATAAGAGGGCTACAAAAAGTGGAACGAAAAAAGAAAAGAAAAAAAAAAGAAAAAGAAAGAAAGGAAAAAGAAAAAAAAGAAAGGAAAAAGGAAAAGAAAAAAGGAAAAGAAAAAAAAGAAAAAAAACAAAGAATGAAAAAGGAATAAGAAAGAAAAAAAAGGAAAAAAAAAAAAGAAAAATAAATAGAAAAAAAAAAGGAGTGGGCAACTTCAGTCTCTTCTGTTCTCCAAGACTGAAAATTCTTGAATACTTCTGTTTAAGTAGATTACTTACCACTTCTAAGGACGGCTGGGTGGCCCAGAATTGCCCTGGTGGCAGTGCTGTGGCTGGAGGAACCTGAAATGCAGCCAGCTGCCACATCTTCTGTAATAGGTTTTGCATTTATAGAGGTGATGGGACAGCCATCTGGAGAGGCAAGCAGGAGCAAATAAATATTTTTCAGTCCCTGGGGATTTCAGAATTCCTGTTTACACAAACTTCCTTCAGAGCCTTGAAGGAGGGAAAGATGGAGTGAGAAATGAACTGATTTCTTGGGCAGCAGGGTGAAGCTGTTCAGTGAGCAAAACATTTGGTCAGTGATGGTTGTTCCCTGCTCAGGTGACTTGTCCCTTCCTCGGGTATTTCCTTTGCCTTCTTATTCTTCCCATTGTCTCCACGTAGATTGTGCCATAAAAACAGTACAAGCATTGTCTGTTTGCATGGAAGCATTTGCTTTCAAACAAAATGACACTTTGTTTTTTTAATCATCAAAACGGCTTGTTTAGTCAAAACTGAAAGGTGTTTACCTCATAAGCAAGTGGGGATTATAACAACAGACACTTTCACTGCCCTGCCTCACGTCCACTTTTTCTGGAGAAATTCTCCCGTGGGAGTCAACGTAACCACACCTGCCCTCGCGTGTGTGTGTTTGCGAACCTGCCTGCTCACCTGGAGAAGTATTTCCTTTGTTGAAAGCCTTTTTCCACTTCTTTTCACCTGTCTATTGTGTGAGAGTCACCCCAGGTTTAGTTGATGGCATTTCCATTTGCTTCTAGGCAGGCAAAGCTCGCAGAAATCATAACAGGAATGAAAAAACCCCAACACTCAGGAACACCGTGAACCTGTGGAATGCACTGGTTATTTAACTTTCTTTCAGCCACCACTGGAAACCACTCCTGTCACAAGAAGGCATTTGCAGAAGGTGACTGGATGTCTCCCTGTGTTTGAACAGGCCAACAGGATTTTCTGGGGACATGTGTAACTCCGTGGCTTACGTAAAGTTTTGTGTTCATTAAGACACAGCGGCTGGAGCTGCGATTGTTTTACCAATAGAGAGACATTTACACAACCCCATCAATAAAGCCACACTAAAAGGGACACAACGTCCTGTGCCCTGCCATGGGACACATGAGCTCTGGGGAAGTTAATTTCTGCTGGGATGACAGGATGAGGATATTCCAAGTGTAAAGAGAATATTTTGAGATTGCCTGAGTGAAAATTCTTTGTCCTTAATGAGAATCCCTGCAAAATACCTGATGAGTGCCCCCCAGAAACACTCCAAACCCAAAGAGGACAGTGTACCCTGGTGTTCAGAGCCGGTGTGGGTCCTGCAAATATTAGAATGACTGAAACAAGATTGCCAGCAGTGGCATTCTGCTGCCATGAATCATAACTTTATCTCAGAAAAACCTGGAGGAGCAGGGAAGAAGGATGGCAGAGAGGAAACACACTTTTCCTTATCTTCCAGAAAGCCAAACCAAACAGGAGGGAAAGCAGAACTTTCCTCAACAGTGTAGTGAAATATTTCATTTTAGCAGAATAAAAGAAGTCTCATGAGATTGTTTTAGTAGGTGCAAAGGATAAGGGCTGAGACCTGTGGTGGAATTTTACTCTTAGCAGTTTGGGACACAGGGTGAGTGTCTCAGAAGGGTGGGACAAATAGCATTAACCTCATTTAATATGTGATGGTCATCTGTGAAGAAAATCTATTTACAGATGCCTTAATTCCCAGTGCATGCAGGAGATGGCAATGCCTTTCAGCCTGAACAGGGTCATGTGGGGAGCAATTGCTTGATTTTTGGTTTATTCCCAGGTATTTAATGGACATGATGCACTGGGTGAAAGGATCTGGTGTATGTCGTCATTTTTTTACATTTTATCATTTTTTTACATAAATAATACTAAGCTAAGTCAGACCAAAAGTTTTTTGCAGCTCCGATATTTGTGTCCTGAAGCTGTCAATACCAGGAACTTAATGAAAACTCCCATGAAACATCACAAAAACATCCCTTTCTTACCATGCTTTATTTTCTATTGTGCTTCAGGCATCAGTCTCAAAAGCCACTGCCAGTGATGGACTTGTTCCCTCCAAATATGCAAATTTCCTTTTGAATAGCCACTGACGAATTATTCCTTACAAATTTGCCTATTTCCTTTTGAATCCATTAAAATTATTGGCTGAGGGCCCTGCAGTTTGAGAAGAGAGTGCCTGAAACTGGCTACTTGTCCTGACATTAATTTGTTCTGCCTTTATATCATGAAACGGCCACTGGTTTGTTCTGATATATCCTCCTTTGGTGACTTTGTGAATCTCTGTTTTAACTGTCTGCATAGCAGAGACCTCACACCCACACAAAACTGGCATTTCATAAATATCTTTTCAGCTGGCACTTGGTCTAATCTGAAGGCAAAAGCCTTTGCAGTCACACTGGAGTTAATTCAATATTTTAAAATTCTGCTTTTGGGCAAAGAGGAGCAGAGGAGAGCTCTCTTGGAGGCTGTGTTGTCAACCATAGAGCAAATTAATGATAACCCTGGGGCTGAATTTACCATTTCATACCATAGAGCTCTCTCATCTGGTTACCCCATGGCCATTTTTTCCTCAACAGCCACTCCAAAATCGAGACCATCAGCAGATGATTGCAGAGAAAGATGTGTTTGTCTAAAACTCAGAAAAGAGAGAGCTTTTGTAAGAAACGCCTGGCACAGAAGTGATTCCTACAGAAGCCATCTCCCAGGCTCTATTTACCATGAACATGGGTTATATTTTCCTTCCCCAGTCAAGAGCAACAGGAAATGCATGGCAAAACTGAATTATGTGACCCCTGTGGCTGCCAATTTTTGCAGTAATTAATTGCACAGTGGGAGAGTAACACATTAAGGTCCTGGAGTCAGCAAAGAAAAAAAAATTATATACACATAATTATTTCAAAGCTTGTAAGTCTCTGTGCTTATGTTCTCAAAGAACTTGGGTCAAACAGGTGCTTAATTCAGTGGTGGATAAGAGCCCAGGTGAGCACATTTTGGGGAAGAAGAAAGGAGGAAAGAAATAACCTTGTATTTCCATTCCTCAAGAGTTAGAGCTTTTCCCCACATGAAGGGTGTGGGAAAAGGAAGGAAATGGAAGATGGGAAGAGAAGGTCTAGGATCAAAAGGTTGCTTTTATTAATCACAGGGTTTATCAAATCATTGGTTTGGTGGGAAATCATTCCCCTTCTCAGTAGGACATGTCTGGGAACTCTTACCTGGGAGACAGAGAAGAAATCTTGAAACAGTTGGTGTAATCCTGTAATCCTGGAATTGTTTA